>JAQQZR010000013.1:5393085-5414787 GCA_030068235.1 Notoglanidium macrostoma | reverse complement strand
TACTACATAATTCAGTACATGTGTTGCTTCATAGTTTGAGGTATTCAGTATTGTTTTACAATGTAGAAAACAAAAAAGAAAAGAAAAACCTATGAAAGAGAAGGTGTGTCCAAACTTTTGACTGCTAGTGTATATGAAGAATGGGCTTAAAAAGTAGAACCCACATTTCTGATGAACGAAAACTTGGAATTAGTTATTCAGAAATACCGAGCAACCATCTGTCCCCAAAATGCCGGTTTTTAATTGCGTGTGAGTCCCGTTCTCACATATAGCCCACTGATTCAGGAGCGTAGAAAACAGATACGTACACCTTGAACAGTACATCCTGTTGCTGTCTCTCTACTGCAGAAACACCCTGAACATGGCACTTACCTGTTATTACAGCAGCTTTCCTTCAGAACATGCAGATACAGTAACAGAGCTACAATTTCCTTCATTCCAAACAAAAGTCATCACAACCTTTTTCTTTAGTAGTTCACCAGTTTGGACTCGATCAGTCAAAGAAAATCCTGTCACGCTAATGAAAACTGACTCTGCTAATGAGTAACCGTCTGCCAACAAATGTGATTTGTTTGCCAGAGCGGCTATAAACAGTCTGTGGAAAGACTGCATTTCTTCACATCCATATGTTTCTCTCTTCCTTTCATTTCTCATTCCCGGTGAAGCTCAAACCAAGCTCAGGCTATGTGGACCTACTCAGGAATGACTATACATACTTACTTCCTTAAATGCACATATAAACAATGAAAAAATGAACAGCTCATTATTGCAGTCAGATATTAGGTCATTTGATTAGCTAAAATATTGAATTCAGCCAAGATTGAGAAATATTATAGAGACTTTGGTAAAGATTTCACTGCCATATTTCACTGCATATCCATGCAAATGGATACAACAGCTGAAGACCACACCGGGATTCTCTCCGGTCAGCCACGAACACAAAGCTGAGGACAGTTGAAGATTAAAAAAAAGACCAGGTAATGGTTTTTCTAGTCTTCACCTATTCCCATTTAAGTGATCGGTGAATTTATGCTCACGAAGAGAATAATGATTATGACTACACAGTCCCTGCATCCAGGAACTGATATATTCATTCGTTTCCTTTAGTGCTAGCTAACGAGCTGGCTATATCTTATTACATTTTGCTCGCTACCACTTTTTTTGCATAGTTCAGGATACCAGGAAGCTACAATACAAGACTAGGAAACACACTGGAGCTTGTAGAATTGCTAATATATTTAACATTTGTCCATACCTGCTTGGACTACAGGACTATGAACTATGCATGCGTTTTAAAGGGATTTTATTGTTTACATTGAACTAACAAATACTGTAAGTAGCTAGTCTTCCACTGGCTTTTTATTAGTACAAAACTCCTACAGGAAAGGGTCACATGCTTTAGACTATTTATATTCAAATGCATTTGAGCACAAGCTAGGAATAAAGGATAAACTAAAAATCTGAACCACATTTTTTGCAGAATTTGCAAACAAATTGTTCCGTCTGATTCCTCGGCTCGGCAAAAATAGAGGAAACTGTAGAGCAGTGACACCTCCACTGGTGCCATCAGTCACTTTAGTTGATGTCTAACTTACACAAGTGTGGTAGTTTTCCTTAAGGGGTGTCACTCAGTAACACACACACACACACACACACACACACATTCGCACACACAGTGAGTAAAACAGATCCCTGCTTATGAAACATAAATATATTATGACTTATTGAAAGACACCATGCAATATATTTACAAATACACTGTACGTCACTATATTAATAATGGGTAGAGCCTCCATTTGCTCTCAAAGCAGCCTCAATACTTCATGGCGTCTACAAGATGAAGGAAATCTTCCTTTGAGACTCCGTTGACATGACTGCATCATGCGATTCCTTCAGATTTTTCAGGTGTACTTTCATACTGTGACTCTGCCGTTCTGCCACATCCCAAAGGTGTTATACTGGATTCAGATCTGGTGAATGGGATGGCCACTGAAGAGCACGGAACTCAGGGTCATGTTCATGAATCCGGTTTGAGACAATGTACTTTGTGGCATGGTGCATTATCATGCTGGATGAAGATGGGTAAATTGTTGGGATGAACGGATGCACATGGACAGCAACAATACTCAAATAGGCTGTGGCATTGAAGCGATGATTGATTGGTATCAACATGCCCAAAATGCACCAAGAAAACATTCCCCACACTATTACACCACCTCCACCAGCATGGACTGTTGAAACAAGGCAGGTTGCGTCCATGGATTCATGCCGTTGGTGCCAAATTCTGATCCTATCATCAGGGTGCCTCAGTAGAAATCATAATTCAGCAGACCAGACTACTTTTTCCCTAGCTTAACTGTCCAGTGTTCTGACTCTGTGCCCACTGTAGCTGTCCTTGGCTAACAGAAGTGGGACCCTATATCGACGTAGTGTTTTATGAGATGATTGTCTGCTCACCACACTTGTACAGACTGGTCATCCGACTTACTCAAGCCTTCAAACCAGTCTAACCATTCTCTGGCCAGTCCCTCCCATCAACAAGACGTTTCCATACACAGAGCTGCTGCTCACTGGATGTTTTAACCTTATTGCATTATTCTGAAAAAAAAACTATAGAAACTGTTGTGAGTGAAAATCCCACGAGGTCAGCGGTTATGGAAATACTCACACCAGTCCTTGAGGCACCAACAATCATGTCAGTCAAAATCACTGGGTCACATTTTTCCCCATTCTGATGGTTGACGTGAACATTACCTGAAGCTGCTAGTCTGTATCTGCAAGAGTTTTTGCGCTGCACTACTGCAACCGGATTGGCTGATTAGATAGTTGCATGAATAGGTACAGTATGTTTACTGGTATTCCTAATGAGGAGTACCGACCGAGGTGTTCCCAAGGGAATGCTACTATGATATTAACATCACATGCAAAATACACAAAGATTAGTAACTTGCGAATATTATTACCAAGGTCAAAAAGCTCTCTGTGTTTGGCTCATGGAAAAATAGTACTGGTAGCAAAACAGACAAACCTGAATAGTGTGTGTACATATTCCAGAAAAACAAACACACAAATAAATACTTCAGAACTTAATCAAATCATTTTGCGCTTCGGAAAATTGTACAGTTGATGTCTTAATAAAATGCGAGTATTGGGAAGGCAGAGACCTAGAACGTGATTGATATATAGTTTGGCCGATCCACCAATCACACCAACCTCGCAAAGCTTTAAAAATCCTATATAAAAACACAAATTACGAATGTGATGCAATTTTGAAAGACAATTACACAAACTGTAGTGTGCTACAGGGCAATAATCACTTACTTCAAGAGTACACATCCTTATTTGACCTTATTTAGATAAAGGAAATTTGCAAGAAACTATTTTTATGGGTATATTCACATCCATTCTTCTTTTTTTCATAACTCAGGAAACATAAATAATGCAGCATTAAAAGCATCATTAGCATTGTCACTGTTTGACAAATTATCTGCAATTAATCCAAATACAAAACGTTCAGCACAACCTTCAAAGCACAAGGTTCCATCACTTATTTATTTATTTACAATGCTTAGAAATGACTTGGCTTTAATAATTTGTCAAAGATGACGTCCGAGTCCGCCATGTGCCGTGTGTAGAGTCACAGATGTAAAATCACCGAGTGTAAAAGGTACAGGAAGCCATTTCACTTGACGAATTGTCCAACATAGACAGCACTCCAGAAGAAAGTATCTGATCTATTTATATCATTTACTTTAAAACCTAAACAAATATTTAAATATTACAGTATTTTCATATATTACAGCAATACAGAATTATGATGCAATACCATTCATCATTACTCTACTAATTGATTTAGGTGGAAAATAATCCTGCGTAAACTTTTTATATCCACTGTAAATAGTATATCATTTCTTAAATTGTAATCAACGGCTTTTGTTTACTATAACGACCAAACCATGCAATGCAAATAATCACAGATGCAAATGCAAGTAAAAATCTTGTAGCGATGCACCAAGCCAGTGGTTCGTATTCCCGTGTCAGCAATAATCAGCAGCCGTCCGATCCTTTCCCCGTCACGCTGGCGAAATGAATGTTTACGCCTTCATTTGAAGCATCTTCTGCCTCTCAGCAGTACCTGCTTTCTCAACTGTTACAAGATGAAATTCCCACCAGGCTCTCGAAACAAAGTGCTATAATGTTCGCTAGTTTTCCCAAAGCACTGCTGTGGGAATACACCATTAAACATGCCTGTAGGGAATTTCAAATGATGAGTGCGGTGGGATGCCAAGGCAATGAGGGTGCACATAGTAGGACTGGGCGATAGGATCGTGCAATTTGGTATACAGTGTCTAACATCATGATCAGTGTTAGGGAATGAGATCATTCACATGGGTGGACAAATAATAAATTTGGGAGTCACTGACTAAAAATAGTAGCTAACATGATGTGATAAAGTATGGTGCTAGATATTATGATATGATTAGATATGGTGATAGTATTAGCTAGATAAGTGAATTAATACTAGGGCCTGAAGGATAAGGGATTTTTGGCTGATACCGAAAAGGATAAAAAGGTCTGTGAATTTCATTCAAACAGAAATGTATTAAAATATTGTGAATAGTACATTCATCTGGGAACAGACACATTTATTATTTATATTTATATTATTTATAGTACTTAAATACAGAATATATACAGGGTTGGGGAGGGTTACTTTACAAATGTGTTCTGATACAATTACTATTCATACTATACTATAAATACTACTGCAACTACTGATTATTTTTTGATAATTTTTTTTAATTGATCGTTCTTAGGGTGTCAATCGAATAAACTTTGCTTGATAATTCAATTGGTTTTATATATTTTTTTAATGATATACAAAAGATATTTATTTAAAATATTTATTTGCGGCATTTTAATCAGCACTACTACAGGACTTTTTCTCAACCAGGCTTAATTAAACAGTTCAATAATTACATTAGCAACATTTATCAGACAATCTGTCACAGCATGAGAGTATTATCAAGTGCTCATGTCGAGCAAATGGATGTTTATACTCATTCAGTATAAGCGTTATATATGAATGGAACTGAATAAACACTCAGACTAACTCAAGGTGACGGTACGTAACCTACATCGTTTACAGCCTATCGTGATCGTTTAATCACTTACCACACTTTTTGCAGCTGTGCGTCTGCAATCTAAGCCATGATTTGTTTTACTCACTGAAACTCTCCGATGGTAAGTTCGTGTTGCTTGTTGTGTACGCGCCAGGTGAATCATTTTCAGTGTGTGGAATCGGATCCAAAGATTTGCATTTGGCTCTTAGTTTTCAGTGCGCGAGATTATGGTATGAGGCCGACAGGGTAGTGTACTGTAAAGAGTTTCATAGCGTTGAGTAAGTCCTCCTGATGTTTCTGCTCCTCCATTTCACTCAAATATGTTTTTATGAAGTAACGTGCGAAGTGTGCTTCATAAATAACTAATAATTCAATTATTGATAATAATTTTTATGATCGATTTTTATTGATTACTTGTTGCATTTTAACATTGTAATTCTGCAAATAGTCCCCATTTTTACTAAATGCATGGGGATTAAAATTATGTAAATCTAATCTGTAAGAATTTACTTCAGTAACTATAACAGAATACAGTTACCTTTGTTTTTGTATTCTAATTACATAACGCGTTCCATGTATTCCGTTACTCCCCAAACCTGCACATATACAATATCAATAGAACTATGAAATACTTTATTCATTTATTTATATAGAAATTGCATAAAAATACATTCAGTTAACACTAAAAATACAATTTGTACATATATACTATTAGATATTTAAGCGCTAACATCACAAAATTGTAACACGCAACCATACCGAATAAAGCAGATGATAGTCTCAAGTGGAACAAAAAAATCTTTCTATTCACTACCACGACATGTTGCACATGCAATACTTTATCTATATCCCCAAATTTAGGCACGTTTCCATTCAAAGTGTTAGAGTAAGTTGATGCTTAAGTGAATGAAATCAAACAGTCTTGGTTGTGATCATTAGGTCATGCGGAAGTATTCATATCGAAGTGATGCAGAAAAAATCTCTTCACGGTTGACATTTTTGTGTCAGTTATTCACCATCAGAGAATGATGGTTCACTATGTAGAGAAAAGAAAACTGACAGGTTGGTGGACAGTGAGAGCAGTGAATTCAACCCATTGCCCTACAGCAGCTAATAAAAAATTATCTTCGTAAAAAAAATTATGAATGAATTTTAGCTATTATAGGGTTTATGGAAATTAGTTGGAGTCAATGGAATCAGCATGGAACTTGTTATTAGGGTTATTTAGTGAGTGACTGTTAGGTGACTAGCTAAATAGCTCACTAGCTACCTAGCTTCATGTTAGATGATGAGCACGATAGTGTTGATGAGCTCAAAGTTTCACTGTCAATGCCATCGCGTAGTGTCACTTCCAGTTATTCACCAACCAAACAAACTTGGCTCACACACACTCATACCACTTCTTGCTCCTTCCTGGTGTTTCACACGATACAGGATGATGTGTTAAACTGACACTAGCTTTTTTGCCACGGCATTACTACTCTGCTCGACTCTGCTTGGGTCAGCTGATTGTTGTAGAAGCTTAGTAGTGTGCTTTCTGGTGGACAAACTTGGTGGAAAGACAACACCCATAACATGGTTAAACGTTATGTTTCTCCCTTTCATTTTTTAATTGTCATTTATCTGCTGTTATAAATGCCAAAACTGATTTATTGGCAATTAGCGCTTATTTTTTAGATTTATCAGTCGGGCCCTAATTAATACAGGCAGGTTCCTGTGTCTGATGAGGCACATGGTGTTTACATAAAAGAAGTGATGACATGAGGTTAGGGTGTAGTGCTTGCAGGAGAGTGCCTGAATGTTCCTGTAACGGACACGTTTATTATTATTATTATCATTATTATTATTATTATTATTATTATTATTGCTGGCTCTGTTAGTTAGCAAGGAATTTGTTAAAATGTCTCCTTATCTAACATCATCTTCGAGGAAAAGCCCAGGCAAGAATAAAAAAGCTTTAAACAATTGTCAAAACTCAATTTTCCTAAGACAGCACACAGATTTAAAATACATTAGGAAAATATACATATTAACACACTATACACCGAGACAGTATATTTCAGTTTATCACAGTACTTCACAGTAACTAGTAGACTTCATGCGAGAAGGATGGCTTTCACTCTACCTCGATTTCTTTTCTCCTGTCACTTCAATGGAATATCGGCAACACCATGAATTATGAAAGGCTGAAAGCTAAAATTTGCATGGGAAGAGCAAGGAGTCCAATTCTCTTCGGTTTGCCTTGTTCAAAGGAACTTCTTTCTTTCCCCGCACACATTTTCTTGACTGAATGCACCGTGACATCATGCACTGAATTCATTATGTGGATGAAATGAAATTGACCCTTCGCCTTGAACAGGGAGGAAACGCAAACACAAACACCACCAAAAGGGTTTCTGTGGGTCCCCAGGCAGCGTAAACAAAAAAAAGAAAATCATTTCCGATACACAAAACTCCTAAACTTTTCTGTATGACTGAGGAAACCTTGTGTGCAAAAAGAAGAAAATATATAAATAATATGCTGCAAGTCTGGTCCAGGGTCTTAACATTGCTTTGTAATCTTGATCTTGTGGCATACCATGTTCTACATAACAAAAGGACAAGCAGGCAATAAACCGACTATGAAGGAGTTATTTCTAGAGTGCTGTTCGAATCAAAGAGCAGGTTTTTTTTCGACGCAGCCTTCACCCACGCTACCTTAAAGCAACACAGGTCAGTCTTGTCACATGTGCACAGCTTGCACCCGAAGTCTCTGAAGAGGTAGATCTGAGTCATGCTAGCCTCTCCCACACACACACACACACACACACACACACACACACACACACACACACACACACACACACACACACAAACTGTCACACAGCCACCCCACATCGCTGAGATACTGTAGTGAGCAGAGAATGAGAAACTCAAATCTGATCTGAAAAAAAAAAAAAGAAAAAAAAAAAAAAGTTTCTATGCCAGAACTCCAAATGAGCCCATATCATCATGAGTGGGTTTCACAAGCACCTTCAGTGCATAAAATGTTACTTATCTAATCGCTGCTATTTTCAGAACTTGTTGAAAAGAATAAGAAGTTACTCGGCTGATTCGGGCTCTGAGGAGCATGCATGCATTTCTAATGGCTCAATAGAAGATGACTGACTTCATCTTCAACTCCATTTCACTACATCATTCATCACTGGAGCATCTGCTAGAAGCCAGTCTCGACTAACCTGTCGAAGAAATGTGAAATGAAGATCTCAGGTGCAAGCATAAAAACCATTAGTGATATCACATCATATATCATATCACATCACAAGGTTAATCTGCAGCTGACTTCAATATACTTGTGTAAATATTTAACTGTCAATCATTATTTATGCGTCCTTTACATATTCAGTAAGAATGACAGCTTTACTGAATGTCAGCTCAATATTTCAGTCTGTAATCCTGCTGTTGCTGCTCTGACGTCTGCTCAAAGTCAAACTTCATGAACGTTCTAACTTCCAGACAGCGTGGGAGTAGGGATCTCATTGGATTAATGAACTATATGTCATCGCAGTGAAAAAGCCGTCAGTTCGGATATTTGCAGGTTATATTTAGCAAACCGGTCAATGATGCCTTTTATGCACAAGAGCAGAGAAGACGGTAAAGAGCAAAGGTACTGGTTCGCTTCTGGCGGAAAATAGGCTCAATCTGCAAATCTGAGGTACCAATCTGAGTTATACACCTCACTGTAACATGCACACCCTAACAGTGTTGCTCTCTGCATCAGAACTCTGCAAGGCATTGCTTTTCTTTTCCATGGTTTTTTTCCACTGTCAGTGCGGATGCTAGGCATAACGAAAACTCAAGCAGTGATTACTACCTGTAAGAATTCGTGAGTGCTCCTAAAAATAACCCAGTACAATCAGGCCAAAATAAACATGCATAGATTCTTACTGAAGAAAAAATGACAAAGAAAGAGTAAAATGAATGGGGAAAAAAGCAAAAAATAACAATATGACATAATACTGATCCAAGTCGTGTCAGATGTCTATTTGCATGCTCTTTCCCCTCACGATCCTCCAGAGGAATGTCAACAATTCTGCAGAGTCTCACCCTGTTGTTCCTTAGCGTACTACACAAGACAGACGTATGAACCTGACACCCCCTCCTTGTCCCTCTGTTGCTTCTTCCTCCAAAAGAGACCTGCGTATTATATATGAATATGACCCGAGACATCGCTGATCACCCCATCTGATCATTATATCTAACACCATAGTCATGTGCACTGGACCTTTGTGTTTGGCATTAATGTCTTCCCTTCGGTTGCTGTCAAGACAGGCCTTGATCACGACATCCACATGGAAACATGTCATCTCTTTGAAGCTTTGTTGCCTGAGGCGGATTAACAGACATTACTATGACAGGTGAATATAGACGAAGCATACAAAGCTCTTTCAGAACAAATTTTTTTCCTTCCTTTCAATTTCACTTTTGTCCAGGATACTCGAGTCCTCACCAGAACCGATTCCGGGCTTCTTTGTGGGACGGACTCATGATCGCAGGTTCCAAACCACGGATTGATTGCGCAATTCCATATGGCAGGTTTGCAAATGGCAGAAAATCTGTTCTCTGTTTGTTACAAACCCTGATGAAGTGAAGAACATGTAACCAAATTACAGTTGTCAGTTCTAAGTTTGAGGCATTCCGTCTCCTCTGCTGACCATAATACCCCGTTCCCCACCATCATGAAATCTGAAACAGGAAGCAACAAGTCGATCCAATCACACTGCACGGCCTGCAGCGCTGAGAGCGCATAGATTTCACGCACAATGTAGACAGAGCTGCAACAGAGTTGCGGCAAGCCGCAGACCGCCATTTAAAAAAAAAGGATTGGTTGTCGGGACTGTTCCCAAGCTCGAAATCAGCTTTCACACTTTGACAAATGTACGGAACTCTTGGGGCAAGTAGCCTGTGTCCAGAAAAAATTGGACGTGTGAATATTTTTTTACATCACATACACTATATATATGTATGTATGTATAGGGATGTAAATCTGCAGTATAATGGGATGTTTGAGAAGTACATATGGGTGTGATTGATTAGGTGTCCACAGATTTCTATATAGTATAACTTGACATATAAACAGCTACGGGAAAAAAAAAATCTGAAAATAACGCCAGGTCCAAAATCCCTAAAATCCCTAAAGCACAAAATAATTAATCAAGTGCAATGCTGTAAAATAACCCATCGAAAGTTATAGGATTCTGGAGTGCTTTATGTTTTTCAGTTTGCAGTATAACATGGAATTATTAACCCTGTTGTTGGCAAGTACCATGCTTCTGCATAACATAATAATGATACAGTCAAGCTTTTAAAAAAACATTTCAAAATTTGGTAATTATGCCCAGTGGAAGTCTGTGATTGGTTTTACGCCATTTATAAAACCAAACATGAAAAAAATTATATATATACACACAAACACAACTCTGAATGCTAAATAACCGAGAGCATTCTTTTAATGACAGCAAATAAAACTGGAATGCCCCCTTACATGCAGAGTTCTCTTATTTAAATAAGCAGTTCGGAGAGGTTTTTTTAAATATTGCAGAGTTTTACTCCAAAAAGCCAGTCCTAGTCGTAAACAAGAACTTTGTTAAACACAATGGATCTAATATTAATGTGCATAGAAAGCGTAATCACCAACAAGGGATGCTCAGTGCATTCAGCATATGAAATTACAAGGCGAACCCTTCCAAGAAAGGCTAATGTCTTGATTATGCTCTGCGGGCTAACCAAGAGAGCAAGTGAAGTGTCAAGGACCCCAGTTTTCGCCCAATTTAGATACTGCTAGTTTTCTAATTTCACAAGACAACTAGGATTCTGGGAAGGCAAAGGAAGAAACCTGCACTGTGGGCCATGTCAAGCCAGCCACCACATCTTTGTGAACTGCTGCTCATGTAACACCAAGTCAAGTCAAGAGGCTTTTATTGTCATTTCAAGCATACAGTAGATACAGTACACAGTGAAATGAGACAATGTTCCTCCAGGACCAAGGTGCTACATATACGACAACACAGAATTACAAAAGTGCACATGTGCAACATAAGACAACATAAAGTGTATGTGTGTAAACATGTGCAAACATCCAACATCATTGGACAGTTGAACAAGCTCGAAAAGGAGAACTACCTTCTGCTGGATGCATGACCTGAGAGAGACCCAAAATTGGCTAGTATCATTCTGACAGACCGAAATGAAAGGCCATCCTTGTCACCCAGAGTGCAGGGACAATTGTGTAACAACAGGGTTATCACTTTTTCATAGTGCCACTTGGACACGTAGGAAAGGACTTGAACTATGGAGCAAAAACCCAAGTGTCAGACAGCGGAGGGGGAGACAGCTCGGATATGCTCGGTTTGCCCAGATTCAAGAGAATGTTAGTGCCTGGTGCCTCAAGCTATTGTCCCAGACTCTTGGGTGCCTCAGCCTGTGGCCCTCGCCACTCTGTTCTGGCACTGTCTACCACAGTACCAGCATTCTCCTCAACAGGTTATCAATCACCATTCTCCATGATACCTGCGTTGTCATTATCCCCAGATAACCCTGTTCTACAACCTACCATTCCAGCAATGATCTCCAAAGGAAGGTCAACATTTTTTGCAATGTTTCAGCCTTCAACTCAGGTCAGATATATGAACTTGCCATCCTTTCCTTGTTCTCGCTCTTTTATCTTGTCTGCTTTGTTATCTTCCCTCCAAAAGAGATCATCATTTTATACATATATATGAAATAAGAGAACAATTCCCACATTGTGGAAGAGGATGTGCCCCTTTGGCATGGACAGTCTGGCCCACCACCAATAAGGAGGGTTTACCTTGTAGCCTTCAAGCCATAAAATTACTTTGGATTGTTTGTTTTTTTTACTTATCTTCTGTAGTTTGTCCTGACCCCCATACTAAAGACCAAGTTAGGGCAAGGTCCCTCAAACTGCCCTAGCCTTTCTGGTGCCTTGGTCTGTGGTCCTGGCCACTTTGCTCTGGCACTGCCTACCCATGAACCTGAGTCCCTCACAACAGTTTGTTAATCACTATTCTCCATGACACCCTTTATCATTAACCCAGGTAACGCTGCTCTGTCCTTCAATGACCCTTTAAACTTGCTGGGATGCACATTACCTTTTCAGTCAATAAACCTGATCAGGCTAAGGAATGCATTGGGGACCTTCACAGCATTGTCTTAAAGGCCAGTAAGATATTACTGGCTCATTGTTCACCTTTCTAGGTGGGGTCTTTTGTGTCATCTTCCTTTAACAACCAGTCTTATGACCCTGCTGCCTCAGCCTGTGTTGCAGATGGTCCTGATCTGCTGACTTTATGCAACACAAAGTCAGCCTGGTTACCTTCAAATTTTGATGTTTGATTGTGTACATCTGACACCTCTAGTAAGGGTAGGATAATTCTGATGCAAGCATTTTGACCCTTATAGCCATCCACTCATCACCAGCGGTTCTTGTCTCCTAGGAATCTGTTGCTATGGTTCATGAATTTCACCTGTGTCCTGGCATGTAATCCAAGCAAGTGATATACTCCTTTGTGTCCCCACTCTCTTTGCAAGGTCTTTTGTGTGTTAATGTGGTTCTCAGCCTTTTTCCTTGGTAGTCCTTACCTAGTCCCTTGATTCTGTTGTCCCTTCTGTTCTCTGTATTGTAGCATTACCTGAAATAAACAGCAAATGATCCCACACAATTCTCCCAAAACCCTAGCTTTTATAGTGCTACATCATGATACGTAACATCCCTTTCAGAAAATTTACTGTCCCTGCTAATGTGGTTCCATTTTCTCTGACTATTAACCTGCTCTGAACATGCACTGTACTGAATGTATGCACATTTATCCAGAAACAACGGCACACTCTGAAGGTACTGTACTCCTTTTGGAAGAAAGAGTTTTCATTTCCTACAACAGAGAGCACCGACACTGCTTTTCAGTATATGTGGTTGAAGTTATTTAATTTTTCTATTTATAAAAATGAATAAAATCATAATAATGTCCTGATAGCACTTCTATACTAATAAAACTGAATAAAAAAAGTCAAAATACTAAAGTCTATTGGAATAATATCAGGGAAACCAATGTGAAGGTGATGACAAGAGAAACTGTCTAAAGAACCAATAAACAGCTAGGTGCCCAATCTAATTATAGACAGTAAATCTGATGCAGTCAAACAAACACCCATTCTCAAGTACAACGTGGCAGAATTATGGTTTGCTTCAGGCAAATAAAGAAGATAAGGATATGTGTACCATGCTGTAGGCTGACAATCCCCTGCCATGAACGCTTTCTTTACCATGGAACTGTGATGGGGTCAAAAGTTAGGTTCTTGATAGGTAATTAAATAGTAGATCAAATGGTGAGCAGTCAGCTCACACTGGCAACATGAATATGATATAATAAAGTAGAACAAACGCAGAACACAATGAATTAATCTGTTGAAAATTATAGATCTGGCAAACTTAAATCAGGCTGTGAGGAACATCTTAAGGTAGATATAGTTACAGATTGGTGGATAGTTACAGTATGTCTCCTTAATAATCCCGATGTGTCAGCAATCTCTCGGTCAATTTTCTTTCGTTTAGTGGGAGCTGTGTCATGATTACATCATCCAGCCGTCTTCTGAATATCCTCATCTGTAGAACATTTCAAGAACACATTCCTGCTGTCCACGTAAAACAAACAAGACCAAATGCGTATACTGTTGCACATCATCTCAAAGTCATAACTGCAACACCATTTCAAAACATATACAGCTTGTCGGTAACATTCATAAATTTACATAGAACATTATCCAGAGACCCTAACTCAGATCTCTTGTTAGAAGGGGACATTTCCTAATGTCTTACACTGTAATGTAATCTACATTAAACACAACCAATAATGCTTTGCAAATTTGTAAACTGCAAGGTTACAATTTGTTCATGTTTTGAACTAGTAAGTTCAACATCTTTAAATTGCCCTGGGCTACAACGTTTTGCACTTGACTTTACTCACCCGGTGACCTCTGGACTACATTGTTCCCACATATTTTTGAAGTATCAAGGGTGTACTGTTCTTGCATTCGTTCTTCCCAGACTAGATACCTTAAAAATCCCTCCATTCACTCCATCCTCTGGAAGGCTGATCACATATGTTGAATATGTGGCTGATGTGGAATGATCTACCTCCCTTAATGCTTAAATGATCCATGCAGAACAGCAATCTCTCATGGCTTATGCTGAAGGTTCCTACGCGACAACCATGTTAACAGGTGTAAACTGTGATGTGAAGCCAGGTCAGCAAAGAGGAAAGCTATTAAATAAAACACATGCATCCACATAGGACTGAGCATGCTGGCGTGCCAAATGCGCACCAACAACAAAATATGCAGTTCACTGTGCAAAATGTTTTGCAAAACATTCTTGACCACATATCGACAAAATATCTGTGCGCTTTTTTTTTTCTTTTTTGTGAGAACTGCATGTTTTATTGTTTTGCAAAACAAAGTTCCAAACTTACCAGTGAGCTGGTCGTAGGATCCATCGAGTTCTCTGGAGTCGGACAAGCTTTGGTCCCTATTTTTTGTCTTCATTCTAACTTCTACGAAATGTCAAATGCGTTGCAAACTTTACAGGTTTCTCAAAACAAAAGAAAAAAGCGAGGCGTGGGGTAATTTCTCTCGCGCGCTCACCAGGTTGGTCTCGCGACTTGATTGTGTGTGTGTGTGTGCGCGTGAGGCAGAGTACAGCCGCGAGCTCTCCACCTCTCTCTCTCTCTCTCACTCTCTCTCAGCACGAAACCTAGTTGAACCGTCGAATATATTCCTTTAGTTCACTCAGTGGTTACAGATAGGACGTATTTCTCGCGCCAAGGTATCAAACTGAACAGAAACGCCTGTTAGAAAATCAGCTCGTGCCTCGTCTCCGGCGCTAAGCACCGCGAGCAGAGGTTTGTGAGCTGCGCGCGCTGCTTGTGCTCGGCAGGTGGCTCGCGCGCGTGAAAACGAATGCCTATAGTCAAAAAGAATACACGCGCGGGTTGTGTTTATTAAGCCATACAGACCCACATGCATATCTTTCAAGCAACAGTTGTGAAATCTTTGTAATGTAAATTTATATCCGATTGTATGGGTATAGTATAAGTCAAGCTACTCGGTGTAAAAAATAATCTTTATTTGCATGTCTGTGTGTCCTTGTATTTTATGTGGTTTGAAAAAATAAAAAGCTGCCTTTTACAGTACACGTACAGTATAATAGCTGAATCATTTTATATTCAGGTAAAAGTAGTCATTTCTACACTTTTCTTATTAGTTAGCTCCAGGATGGTCATATTATGTTAAAAATGGATCAAGAAGAAAAAGGAAAATTCATATATATCAACATTCATTTATCTTCAGGTACTATTTCATCAAGGTGAATCTCAGAAACCCTGAACAGGTGGGAGTATGCCTAGATGAGACATACAGAGAACTGTGCACACACAAATACAAACACACACTCACTGACAAACAATTAAGTGTGACCAATCCAAACTGACATGTTTAGGGAGATTGAAGGAAACCAGAGAACCCAGATGAACCCATACAAAACCAGGGAAAACTTCATATAGGCAGTATAGTCACCAAAGACAGTAATATTAAAGTATTATTTTGTCTGTGTAGAATGGTTTTATGCTGATGGTTTGTTTAAAAAAGTCAAGTACATATTGATGATGATAAAAGATAAGTGTCCATTAAAATTCTATTCTGGAAGAATATATGGTTCCACAGCATTATTTCAATGTATTTCACATTTAAAACAATTAAAGACAAATATTTAGATTCATCCTCTTAGTGTTAAATGAATGAATGAATGAATGAGCATCAATGGATACCTGCATCTCCTCACTGGTGGTCACGGATGCCCTGCTACTGATATTATATCATATATGACATGCAACACCAATACATTAGCAAGCACTGAAACATAGACCTCAATCTGCAGACACTGATTGCTTTGCAAAGGAGTTGATCAATAATGGCAGTGGAACAGCAAGGTGAGAGCATGGTGTCTCTCCACCTACCTAGTTTATGCACAGTGTCTGCCTTGCTGGATATGTGTAAATTAACCATACAAGATCTATCCTTTGTGGCCACTGCATGACCACCTCCCATTTTCCTTGGGATGGGTGCTAATTGTAGCTGGTTCTAGTCGGGGGATCTGTGAAATAGCTATTTTGATTTTCCCATTGTTTAAGAACAGAGAGGTTTTTGAAATTTGCCTCCCAAGGATTACCATTCCAATTCGAAGTTCTACCCTTCACCTTGTCTCTAGTGCTACAAGTGTTTTTGGGATGTATGATGTATCCATTAAGTAAGATTCAGTAAGAATGATTTCTACCCTATTACCTCAACATGTGGTGGACATTACTGTATTCTCCATGCAGATTAAGCCAAGCCACTGTGTGCAGTAACAACTCCTGCTGAGTATAATAGTACTGCTAACAGAAGCCACTGCAGTAGTTCCCCTGGGGTTGCTGGAACCAAGAGACTTTCAGAAATATCACAGACAGTGATCTCTCATCTCAGAGAGAGAAGCACATGCAGTAGCTTGCTGGTGATGCAAGACCTTACTAATGAAAGGTGTCTGCTTGGTAGCAGAGCCTCACTATAAGTGACAATCACTGCAGATGCCCCCTTCACTGGCTGGGAGGGGCAACATGGTGCCATATGGGCACATTGGATATTTGGCCTCCAGGCATGAGATCAGAACACATCAACCAGCTGGAATAGAATTGAGGGTAGCCCTAAAAATCTTTATGTTGATTCAGAGATGGTAATCTTCTTGGACAACGTTGTGACAACCAGATACACCAATCATCAAGGCAACCCAAGCTTGGACAGTACTTCTAGCCTTGTGCAGAAGCTCCTCAAGTGGGCCTGTCCATAGCCAATACAGCGGTGCAGTGGACAGCATGGAAAAGTGGTATCTGTACCCAGAATTGGTTTTCCAGACCTGGGAAAAGTTTGGCAAAGAGCAGGTAGACCTTTTTGCCAATGGCAGTTGTTATCAAACCTAGCAGATCTGGACATAACAAAATAATGCAAAATGTACTTGTGTATCTGCCTAGGAGATTGTGAGCAAAAAAGCTGTCTTTAGTGCAAGCTACATTATATCTGCTTCTTCCAGTGGTTTCAAAACCTCTCACCAACAAGTCCAGATCGCACTGCAATACCTTTTGACTATGCATCCCCTGAGGCAAACCATCAGCCAGCTCCCAGTGTACAGACAAAACTGCCAAGTACATTTTTTGGTTAGATCCAGAAATAGAAGCTTCTTGCTGACTCTGCAAAAACTCTAACATTTCCACTTTTCACTTTAGTGTATACAGTATGTAGCATGTTATTTGTACTTCGCAAAACAATAAGCACATGGAAAGATTCCATTAGTTGCACAGGAAACCATCCTGGTAGTCTGGAATGCAAAGAAAATATAAAAATATTAATTTTGCGTGCTATATACTGAAATATAAAATTTTTTAAAACAACAACAACAACAATAATAATAATAATAATAATAATAATAATTTGCCTGTTTTGTACAATTGGCTACCCAAATGATCTTCGTAGCTATACGTAGCTATACTTATAAGCAAAATGTGAAAAAAGTAAATAAAAACATTTCCACATTGCATTGGTTATATACTTATAGCATATATTTATGGCTTCTTAAAGTTTTAAGATTCAGCCACAGCGACATGACTGACACTTTGTCCCAAACTACCGCATATATATATACAATAATTGTACAAAATACTATATAGATATTTTATCTTCTTTTGTACACCTGTAGCTTTTTTCAATAAAAATTGTAATTCCCTTTCATTTACAGACTTTCAGTTTCTCAATTTAATACTCAGTCATTGTTCTATAATCCATGCAGCATGTCCATTTCATCACTGATCACATCTTGTTCTCAAGCTGAATGATTCTAGACAAACACAATGGCCAAGGACAAGAGGGTTAATGAGGAGTCTATCTCAGTGGGCTCTGTCTGAGTGATCTCATCTGCCATTATCTCTCCCTCTCTCTCTCTCTGTGTGTGTTTTTCTTTCTCTTTCATATATACAGAAAATAAAATAAAATAAAGAAAATAGAGATAAAAGGAAGGATTATGGTATACAAGCTGTTTAACTGCAATGGACCACAGCCACAGACTATTTATCTGGGTTGTAAAATACAATGTTAGATAAACTCTTTCAATACAAGACTTAAATATATTTGACATAAATATACTTTTCATACTCTTCAAAGGTTTAATGACAGCTTGTCTAATACATTCTACAGCCTACAGTCCATATTGAAAAATGAAATCAGCTCTCAGAAAGGGGCCAGCTCATAGAGCCGACTCGTCCCCAACCGACACACTACGTGTCGGGGATGGGAGGGGCCATCACAGTGTGCATTTAATGGTACAACCCCTTTCAAGGTGTGACCATTTTACATATCATCTAAACATTTAGAGTGCATCATTTAGATATAGAATTAGATTTAACATTTAGATTTAACATTCAGATTTAGATTTAACATTTAGATATAACATTTAACAATGTTAAATGCACTCTACACCTTGGGCATTTTAATTTCACAATTAGGATTTATCCAAATTTTACTTATTTTTTAATTCTGTATAGAGATGTTTACAATATATATAAATATATATTTTGTATATACCGTATAATGGTAGCTCAGTGGTTAAGCCATTGGACTGGTGATCAGAAGGTCATGAGTTCAAATCCTAGCACTGCCAAGCTGCCACTGCTGGGCCCTTGAGCAAGGCCCTTAACCTTCACTGTTCACTTGTATAAAATAAGATGTATGTAAGTCACTCTGGATAAGGGTGTCTGCCAAATGATGTAAATTTATTTATTTTTACTTACCTTACTGTCTATATAGATTTTTACCTACATCACTGTCTGTGTGTTTTGTATTTTCTGGTGAATTGCTGTAACCCTGCAATTTCCCTCCATAGGTTAATAAAGTAATGTATCTATCTATCTATCTATCTATCTATCTATCTATCTATCTATCTATCTATCTATCTATCATTTAGATTTAGATTTAACATTTAGATTTAACTTTTTAACATTTTTGATGTTTAACAGTTAACATTTACACACCAAGAACTAATATGAGGAAGCTTAAAACTGTTTTTGAATGAATTTATCTCTAAATGTTAGAAAATTGTGCTAAATGACGGAAAAAATGACATCTATAAAAATGTTAAACTGTTTTTACAAATGGCATCCCATGATATATTGTGTATATATATATCATATGTAATGTATTTGCTCTGTATATCTGTACAATTTTTTTATTGTTTTGTCACACTTTGAAGATTAGATTTGCTTTATATATAAGTGTCACATCAGAGACCTCAAGTTTTGTGGCTTTAGCAAAATGGGACAACCATTTGCAAAACTGTTTTGGAATAAACCTCAGCTGATGATTATGCAATGAAGTTTACAGGCCTTCTGAGGATTTTAAAACCCATCTCATTAAAACGAAAGGAAAATGGTCCTTTTGGTACCACATTAAGCAATTGGCCATACTGCAAATTTCATTTCAAGCTCGGATAAATGCTCCCTAAAGGAGTTAGCCTTGAGTGAAGCTCATTAGCATAAGTCCCATGCATCTTCCCACCTGTTCACCTCTGAACCGGGGCAGTTAACAGATCACAAAGAACATAAAGTTCTTTTGGGAGATGCAGAAAGGGATTACTAAAGTAAAAGAATTCATTTGTGTCATAGATGTATATGTGGTGCATAAAGACAATACTGTACTTCTCCTAGTATAACTGAAAAATATAAAATTTATATTTATAAAATGAAATAACTGGATTGAACTGGAAATAAAATTCCTGCCTTGCAACCAGTGGACCAGGGTTGGGCTCCAGATCTTCACCAAGATAAAGTGGTTAACGAAAGAACATTGAGATAGCATATTTCAAAATTGCATGTTGATAAAATGTGTAGTATTGCTGAGATTTTCTCTGTGTGTCTAAGTGTGTTTTTTTCCAGGTTTTCTGGTTTCCTCTCATCTCCTTAAAACATGCTAAGTGGATTGGCTGTAGCAAATTTCCCCTAGATGTGAATGTGTTTCTTTATGGTGCCCCAGACTGGCATCTCATTCAGGGTGTATTCCTGCCTTTAGCACAGAGTTCCTGTGACTGTGACCAGGATAAAGCAGTTACTCAAGCCGGCTGAAAGAACAAATGAATGCATGCATGGTGAACATGACATTGCTTATAAAATCCCAGAATTGGGTCTCCCAATGGCATACAGCCTTAAAGTCCTAAAGATTATGCCTGGTCCTGCTGCAAAGGTGGCATTTGTTAGTCCTGTCATAGTGGCAGCAGCTATTCACAGGTATCAGTTAGTTTACTGTGTATGTATGATATAGGACGTTTAGTACTCTTCTACAAGCACATATACATTACTACCTTGGCATGACCATCTGTTCAAAAAGATGTATAGGAAGTATACATTACACCTAATCATTCTACATCCATAATTTCAGCAAGTTGCAAGACTAAATTGAGAAGATTAACAAAAGAAACACAAAATATTAATCTGAAGCCTATATATTTTCTTGGAACATGTTTGAGGTGCACTCACTGTAAAGGTACGCATTATATACCTATCTTTCACCATTAAGAGCATGTAACCATGCCTACATAAGCAATCAATGGCTGAGCAACATGCTCACAAGAGAACAAATAGTATGCAGGAAAGAATGGGTAGTTTGGGCCTTAACATCAAATAAGCATGCTCTTACCAGAGCTTCAGGAGCCTCACCTTCATTTCCTCAGTGCATTCAAAATACAGAGTGCCTTCACTGGAAATGTTGTTGTTCCTGAGTTGGAAAATAATGTTAATAATAATAATAGTTTGGTATGAACAAATGATCTTATGAATTTAAATATGATAAGATCCTTATTCATAATTTGGGGAAGAGAGAAACTCTGGACCAGAGCATATCTTTCCTCCGACTCTGAGGGAACCCCAGCCCAGTGAAGAGCAGCATTAAAGGGCATTTATCCAGGATATGAGTCAAGCAATGTGAAATGAATTAGCCTCCCAGTCAGGAGGAGAGCTGAATTAATGATGCATCTCTTTAAGATGATTTCCTCACTGGAGCAAAACATGGTGAGAATATAAATGCACATGAATAACCCATGAGAACAAAGAGGAGGCACATTCCATCTCCTTCTATCTTTTTCTTCTACTCGCTCTCTTCCAAGCCGTGTGTGTCATTGTTACCGTGTACAGACAGCTGAAGTGGACTCAAAATATGACATCTTAACAAGTAGAAGTATCTTGAGTATAGTCGAGTTTATCCAGTATATCCTATTATAATATTACAATACATACTCTAGGCGGCACGGTGGTGCAGTGGTTAGCACTGTCGCCTCACAGGAAGAAGGTCCTGGGTTCAATCCCCGGGTCACCCAGGGTGATTTTCTGTGTGGAGTTTGCATGTTCTCCCCGTGCATGCGTGGGTTTCCTCCCACAGTCCAAAGACATGCAGATTAGGT
>JAQQZR010000013.1:5382231-5392985 GCA_030068235.1 Notoglanidium macrostoma | reverse complement strand
TCCAGCTTCCCCGCGACCCAGATGGATAAAGCGGTGTAGATAATGGATGGATAAATGAATACATACTCTTATTCTACAGGCAGATAATAATTTCTACAATAATTTTTAGATTTCTAGATATTTTATCTTCCACTACAATACTATCTACCAATAGAACAAGATTTTTCAAGCTTTAAAAAAAAATCTAGTAAATATATATTTTACATTTTTATAATATATATAAGTTTAATAATCTTATATTTTGGTTAACCGTAATCTTAGGGTATATTAGATAAATGTAACTACATTAATGATATTTAAATCAGTCAAACATTAAACCTATATGTTTATGTAATATATGTGCATGTATGTATTAATAATCCTCCTCTCACCTCTGTTAGATGTGAGGACTCAGGGTTCATTAGCACGCAGAAAAGTTAGACAGGTCATTAAGTACCATAATTCCCATACCTAAGCTTTTTATAATTGAACCTCAAATGAATGTCTTCTGCTCACTGATCTGTCTACACCATTTGGATGTTCACCTTTATGGCAGCCATGAATAAAAATAGATGAGATTGTGAAGGTATGCAGGATTCATTTCACATAACGTTAATTTCACCTTATTCAGTGGAAAGTATAGTGGAAAATATTACAGTCCCTGAAGGATTCAGAAATGGTAACAAAGTTTTGACCTGAGCTGGATTACAGACAGTAACGTAACTTTACAATGCTGTTTTCTTTTCTATTCTTAGAGCTAAGTGACACGCCGTTCTTTGTATGCTTCAGACCTTAGACTTACTACAGCTTTAATGTCGTATAAAAACTTCTATTTTATATTACACAGTTCTGTTATTATAGTGGAACTGAACAAATGAACAATGTTCAGTAGAATGTTGATACATGTAAAATTGTCTGAATTGGGGTAGTGTCTGTCATTTCCTGGCTTTTTCCTCCCCAGAGTCAGCTTGTTATCTTATAAGCAGTGTTGCTGAAGTCAGCAAGGAAAGCAGTGCCATAGATAGCTGCTGCCAAAAATCTGTAAGAGACATTGCATATGAGCATGACCTTGAGCGGTAAGGAACCATGGCTAATTTAGTATCTGACTGCAATCAACTATTCGAATTTTGAACTGGTATGAGAAGCTAGGGATGTTAGGATTGTTATGAGCAGGGATAGCAGTCGTAGTAGCACTTCTTTCATTATCGTGTATATGAAACATTTATACGTAACAGCTGTCATTCATTTGATTTATAGAAAAGCCTTCGCCTATGTTGATCTTAATCCATATACACACCTAAATACATAGCTGGAGGATAAAGTTTTTTGTCGGATAAATCTTTTGATTATGGCTCACTTAATAATGCCACCTTGTATTGTATGTAATCAGTTCATTGCAAAAAATAAATGGCATAAAGTTAGATGATTAGTTATGCAATCATTTGCTATGTAGGCTATAATTAACTGGTAGCAAGTTATAAACGTTACATTAATGGAATAAGTCAGTCAAAGCTGATTTGTTCAATGTTGTTCAGTAATTCGAACTGACTTTGTAAAATTCGTATAATATTTAAATGTTGAATTTCTGATTTCTAATCATTATTATGTATGTTTTTGCAAGCGTTGTAAAGATCCATGTGCAGAGATTTTTAATGACATTGTTTTTAATGCACAGATTTGTCATCATAGTGGAATATTCATTTTAAAAATGTGATAAAATGTTGTCGTGTTGCCGGAGGTCTGATCCTGGATGGTGCCTCCCGATTGTTATTTGCTGATATTTTCCTCCACACAGTCAGCTTGTCATCTTATAAACAGTATTGCTGAAGTCAGCCAAAATGTGAGATAAGGTATGCAGCACTGTAACTGGCCAAAGTCAAAAACCTGTGAGGTTAGCTGAGCTGGAATTTGGTATATAAGAGATGTTGCATATGAGCATGACCTTGAGCAGTTAGCAAACATAGCTATTTAGTCTGTAATGACTGCAATCAGACTTCAAGCAAACAATATCTGAGGCAAGAGACACATGCTAAATCTGTCACATGTTCTAAAATTAAAAACAGTATTCTAAATAAATACCAAAACATGGGTAATACAGATGGAACAGATAGAGAAACTTGTTTTCGCTTGTGTAATTTTCTCCAGTGTTTGAAGAAGCAAATTTATCTCAATTTCATGTGGCCATTTTATATGGGAATCTGTTATTTAAATAAGAAGAAATAATTCCTGTTATGGTACAGGGGATCTAAAAAGTCTACACACCCCTGTTAAAATACATTTTTGTGACGTAAGAAAAAAAATTGAAATAAATCATTACTCTGAAAACCAAACCTAAAGGTTTTACTAATTCTTTGTTAAGCACGTGTTGCTTATAATACAGTACAGTTTGTAGGTAAGATTCTAGCAGCTTAGCACATCTTTATTTGGCAATTTTATGCCAAAGTTTTTCAAATTGCAAGTGTCATTGCACAGGTTTTCGATTTTGGGCTCCGTCTGAGCCATTCCAAAACATTGATCCCGGAGCCATTCCTTTGACTTGGACAGTTTTCTTCATCTTCAGATGCCTAACAGAAACCTGCAAGTTTTGTGCCAAAATAAATCGGAGCTATCCATGATTCCCTCTATCTTGACTGGAGCTCCAGTCCCAAGTGAAGGGAAGCAGCCCATAACATGATGCCACCACCACCATGCTTTATCATGACTATAGTGTTCTATGGCCAATAAGCTGTCTTGTATCTTTTTTGTTGTTGTTAGAAAGGTCTTATATCTAGCCATCCTACCTCACAGCCCAGGCATGCAGCCCATTTAATGCTGCCATAGCTCTCTTAGCAGCCTCCCTGATCAGTTTTCTTCTTGTCAATTTTGTATATATGACCTGTCCTTGGTAATGACACTGTGATGTTGATGCTGGCTTTTACAGTGTTCTTTATGTTTTGGGTAATTCTTTTACACCCCTCTCATGATCGATCGATTTCAACGATGAGATCCCGTGCATGGGTTCAGAATGTGGATGAAACGAAAGTGATGTCAAGAGAATCCTACAGAAACAGCTGATCTTTATTTAAGCAGAGTCACTTCACAGGTTTGTGATAATTACCTTTAAAAATGCGACTGTATTTGATGGGTCAATTCTGAGCACAGTGACACAGCCCATTATAAAAAGGATGTGTGTGTTTTTCCTTTTCTCTAATATGTTTCTGTATGTTTTTCACTTTTCGTTGGTTGCTATATCACAAAAAGAGGTGACACAATTTGGTTTCATTAGTTTCATTTTTTTTTTTTACATCACAAAATCCTGAAATTTAACAGGCATGTGTAGACATTTTATTTCCACTATATGTATCTTATTCTCAACGCACTCATGGCAATTGGCTGTATGATTGAGAGGATGGCTGATGCAATGCTGTAGTCAAAACCACCTAAACCAAGACCAAGACCAAGACCAAGTCAAGACCAAGACCAAGACCAGTGTGAACCCCACTGCATGACACACTCTTGATAAAATGTGGATCATGCGAACCACAGGCACTACTCAAATTAATCTGAAAGATCCACATTCCCATAAAAACCGTGAGCTGAAATCAACTTAACCATCTTTATTCAACACTCGTTACTGGTTGCATTTGAAGCAGAAAGCTTTACATCCACTCACAATAATGGTGTTAACAAATAAATCAGACAGTGCGCAGGTAATTTAGTGATATCCCTGCAATTGCGGACTTGACCAGTCTTAAAATAAAATCCCTAGTTCTTTATGTCTGAAACTGAGACAAGATTGAGTACAAATACGATCGATTCCAAGACGAGACCTTCAAAAAGTGGTCTCGATACCAAGACAGATCCCTAGTACTATAACACTAGCCTGACGCCTAATCTATCCTCATGCTTGCAGTCATTGATGCATCCTTGCTTTCCAGAAGATGTTGAGTGACTTTTTTTACTCATCAGTATTCATGGTTCTCTAATGCTGTTAATCACGCACAGAGGAAGCATGACCAAAATCCATCAAGGATCATATCAATATCTGAGTTGCTAGGCACGTGAAAGCACAACGATTTTAAAGATGTTTTTGACTCTGTGTGAATGATTGAAGCAGCACAAGGGCACGAAAGCGCTGTACTGACGAGGTGAATAAATTGTACTCTAATGAAAGTTAAGTGAGGACACAGCAGTACAACAATATTATTGCAGGAATACTTACTGTATTAGCTACTACAATTATGTAGCGCTCTGCTGCCTTTACATACAGAGTAATTTAATAGATAGGACACAATCAACATATTTTGTTAATCAGAAGGCCTAGTAAGATTTTCTTGAACAGTTTAAATGGCTAAATGGTTTATAGGCCAAGACCAACAACTTCGGGTGGTTTGGGAAAAAAAAAAATAAATCAAGGATGCATTTGGGAGTTGAAAGAACCTAATCTTGTTAGAGCTGATTGTTCTGAATCAATGAAAAGAAAAAGAGTTCCCTTTTGTCTTGTACGGAGTAGATTGTGTATAAGAGAACATAAGGTTATACATAAAACCAGTGTTCCTTGAAGGTGAAGAATGATGTACTAAACATGTTGCCATGTTTGTTTTTAGCAGTTTGAGGGGAGATGCCACCCACCCTCATCCCCATGCATCATCTGCAATACAGCTGTGAATGGATCTTCTGCCAGATATGCATGCATGTACGACGTTCATCTTTCAAAACTAATATTCACACCTTTTTTTTTTTACACCGTTTAATCTCTTAACATATTTGTGTTATATTTCTGTCAGCTTATTATTAGTATAGACTGCTTAGTATATTCAGTTTACTGTATAAATTCTCAATTGCTCATCATAAAGCTTTTTTTAGGTGATGAAATTTGCACTACACTATTACTCGTTATTAGTCATTGAACACCATTTACATTTCAGTTAACTGGAAAAAAAAAGAATCTGCCACAGCAGACCAAAAAAAAGTTGAAAGATGAATGTGAGTAAACCCAACTTGAACTTCAACTTATAATTGACATACAAGAGTCAAATGAACATACAATAATCAATAGTTTATTGTAAAGACAATGGATTACTTTAAATTTAAAGTTAAACTAGAGTTCAATATCCAAGACTTGTCATGACAATTGGAGTTAAAGCGAAGAAATAAGTTCACATAAGTTAATCAGGCTATCATTTTTGGTTTTTAAAAGTATATACCAAAGATGATCTGTTGTAGCTTATGTAATGCAGCAATTGTTTATCTAAATGGCAAACTTGATCTAGCGCTACATCTGGATGCAGAATACAACTCTAAAACTTTCAGACAGTTACCCTATAGTTGGCTCATCATATCGATTCAAACAAGGAAATGCATGTGCAGAAATGTTGCAATGATGACAAATGTGCTTACATTGTGGCAATGACAGTACCGGGTCTACCCGTATGGATGACTGGCTTGAGTGTGTGGCTTGTTGAGAATGCGAAGACTAATGTATGTTGGTCATGATTATGAAGAGACAATGATTGGTGTTATTGGACAGTCCATCTTCTAACTCCATTTAAAGAATGAGATCTTTTTCCTGAACAGAACAGCAAATGAGTTGAAATTTCCATGAAAGTTTGAGGTTGAACTCATTAGTATGTACTTTTTACAGTAGTGGTGTAAACTATAGAAGATAATTTGATTGAAAAAATGAATCAACCTCTGTCAAGTACCAAAGAGCACATTTACTGGAGTTTAATGTAATGACCGAGACTATATTTTATATTATACTTAATCTACTGCTCAGATGATCAGCCTAAACAGCTAGCACTTATGAGTCACCATAATGTCTTGAGTATTTAATTCACAACAAGCTCCAGTTTTTACAAAAGATAACTTCTCATTGGATGATCTGTCAAAATGATGACTTTGCTTCTCTCTCTCCAAAAAAAAAAGTAGGTGTGCTTTGGTACAACCTGGTGATTCATTTTGAGTTACCTCAAGAAGAAAGCAAATTCTGAGGACTAACAGAGCTGTTCCATAGAATGAAAGATCCAAAAGGATTTTTTGCTACACAATGGTCTGTTCTAAATTTATCTAAACAACACTTCTAGCAGTTGCACAGTCGATAAAGTTGCCCCTTGGATATCAGTGTAAAGTCTACCTCTCAAAACTGGCTTTTCAAAATGTCACCAATTATATGATACGAGTTTGCTTCCAGTACATGCTAATAACTGCAGAGGACCAGAGAACCAACTAATCGGATAGAAAAGGGAACACTATCAGCAGGGAATTACATGGCAGAGATAGGAAGGTCAAGTAAAGGCCATGGCAAAACATTATTAATACCGGTGCCTAAAATAGGCAAGCCAGGATTCTGTCTTTCGGTTACAGCTGTTGAAAAATTACATAGTTAAAGTCTGAATCCAATAATACATCCACAGTGATTATGGATCTCTGTTTTACTAGTCACTAACTGTCATAATACCAAAGTAAGACAGTTTCTGCCTCTACAGGCCAGCTTTTAATGAACAGAGTCAATCTGTTTATACACCGTCTGAAACCATGCTTCCTCTAGACATAGAAAAGAGAACTGTCTAACCATGTCTAATAGAATAGGAAACTGAATCGGCAGGGAAACATGTTACCTCAGATGGATATTAATTGGCTATGATTATCACTTTAACAGGATGCTATTTAGTGATTTGTAGACGTTTATAATCATACTGTGTTTAATAATGCATTTCTGCATATAATAATAATAATAATAATAATAATAATAATAATAATAATAATAATAATAATAACAATAATAATAATACCATACATAAGTGTATATGTCTGACCTGTCAGTTGTAACATTCTTAATGTGCAATAAAAACATAAACAGAAATCAAGCATTTTTAAAACTTTCAAATATCTGTATGAACAACATACAATACACATCATTCAGCCATAACATTAAAACCACCTGCCTAATATTGTGTACGTCCTCTTGTGCCACCAAAACAGCTCTGACCCAAAGCATGGACTCCACAAGACCTCTGAAGGTGTGCTGTGGTATCCGGCACCAAGACGTTAGCAGCAGATCCTTTAAGTCCTGTAAGTTATGAGGTGAGGCCTCCATGGATCAGACTTGTTTGTGCAGCACATCCCACAGACGCTCGATCAGATTGAGATTTGGGGAATTTTTGAGGGTCCAATTTCTCAGTTTCCACAGGCCTGAAGGTCCACAGAGGACAAAGAAGTGAAACAAATGCATCCCATGAAGTACAAGATACAGCTGATCTATACAGTTTTCATTTCATCTTTTGTTTTCTCATGTGTCACTACATTCATACACGTTTTTCAGCATCAGACAAAGCTTACCTCTGTGATCTGTGGGTAGTTATGTTTGAAATTTGCATGTTTGGTCTCATAGTGCATCTTTATTACTGTTCACAATGGTCATGGTTTCACTACAAATGAAAGACATCAGCTTTGTGCTTCTCACTGTGAGAATAAACACGTCCACTCTTCTTAATATGAGTGGTTTTCCTTTCAGGGTACTAAGCTATTTAAACACTCCATTTAACCATATACCAGGACCCAAGGTTTCCCGGCAGAACATTGCCCAGAGCATCACACTGCCTCCACTGCATAAACATATTACATCAGATCAGGCCACCTTCTTCCATTGTTTCATGGAACAGTTCTGATGCTCACGTGCAAATCATAGACTCTTTCAGTGGTGAACAGGGGTCAGAATGGGCGCTCTGACCGGTCAGCAGCTACATAACCCCATACACAGCAAGCTGCGATGCACTGTGTGTTCTGACACCTTTCTATCATAGCCAGGATTAACTTTTTCAGCAATTTATGCTACAGCAGCCCCTTTGTAAGATCGGGCCAGACGGGCTAGTCTTACACGCATCAGTGAGCCTTGGGCAGCCACGACCCTGTCTGCAATTCACCAGTTGTCCTTCCTTGGACCACTTTTGGTAGATACTAACCCCTGCATACCAGGAACATCTAGCCATCACTATTTGGCCCTTTTCAAAGTCGATCAGATTACACTTGTCATTTTTCCTGCTTCCAACATATCGACTTCAAGAATTGACTTCATTTGCTTTTCCATGACTACTTCAAACATTACTAATGATATATCAGAATAAATTGCAAGCCAAGCCCAACCCCTCTAAGAAAACCCACAATCAGCCACACTATTAGCCTCAACTCATTCCAGTAGGTGAAAGAGTCTTCTTCTGTGATAGCACTTAAATGATGGTGGAAATGTCAGCAAGTCAGAATTGATTAGTTTCCATGAATGTAAAATGATGACATGATTGGAGCTTGTCTGCACCAATACCCTTAGCTGTTCTCTGAGAAATAGCAATTACTCAGCATTATTGGAGTTCAGAGACATGCAGGTGAGGCTTGATTTTGACTGGGATTATTGCTTGCAAATGAAACCACATAGCACCTATAGAAGATATCTACTGATCATCCAGCCTTCCCATAATGCACCCTAACGACTACAGCTTAAAGTACAGAAGTAAATTACATGAATTGAGGGATAAATTTTGGATAAGGAGGCAAATATATGAGTTGTTATGCTCCTCTACAGGCAGGTCTTACTCTATCTGGATGTGGCTACATGAAAACATTGAGAGATTTCATTTAACTGCTGAAGATGTTGAGAGAAACCAGCGAGTCATCAAGGAAAATTAAACAAACATCGCAGTGGTGGGCACAAAGTATTAGTTCCATTAAACTTTGAAAACATGGGTATTGTAAATTCCCATGAGCATCATCTGTAACCGGAGTAAATCTCTATCACAAGTAAAACCATCTGTAACACAAGTAAAACCTTCCATTTCCCACTCATATCTGGGATGAAGTGGAATCTTCCAGTATGTGGAAGCAAGATCAATGACACTAAACACCTGTTCACCTGCCTTGAGTGTAATCAGAGTCATGAGTCTTTGACTGGACTGTGATCGCACTGAAGCAGCAGCAGTCCACAGAAATTCGGTGTGTGGCATCCCTTTTCCGGACAGCACCACCAGAGCCGATCATGTTCTATTTGATTCTTTTATTATGTCATGCTCCAAGAGCTATCCCTCTTCTTGTTGCAAACAAATGTTGATATCCTGTAGGGTTGCAACTGAATGAGCGAAGCCTTTCCTATTTTCCTTTTTTTACATATACTTTTCAGCAATTTAGGAATCACTCAAAGGTCTGGCAAAGCTTTGAGCTGATAAAATGCCAGACACAACAATTTGGCACTCTTCCTTTACTGTAAGCAATTTAACATTGGTATGGAATTTGAACACCTGACGACAACAGATCCCAATTACCCACAGTTACAACACTCATTCACATTAATGTTCTTAGAGAAATATCAATGAAAATCAATAGGTGTGAATGTTAGACAGAGAAAGAGAAAGAGAGAAAGAGAGAGAGAGAGAGAGAGAGAGAGAGAGAGACTGGACTGTTGCACTGGACGGTCAAACTGACACTTAGATTCTGTGATCGATACAATTATACATTAATGAATTGTCATCGCTTTCATTCATGTGAAACATGTCCCAAATCAGCACTGGGGTGGGGAATGAATTGCTAATCTATTTTGTGAACTCAAGCAGTCTCCTCACCCCCAGGGTTCCATCTGTCCTTTGAATGCACCACCAACCCTTGAGTTTTGTTCAGAATCTGACACAACCGGGTGCTCACAAAGACTTTTAGAATAAAGGTCAATAAATGAGGTCTTTTGCAATAAATTGGTAGGTTTTATGGCTATGTTCTGGTTTGGTTTAATGCTGTTTTGCTGTGGTTTGTGCTTCACTTTTGCAAGGAATTAGAGCAGAACAGACCTGGCTGCAGTTCAACCTTTTCATTTAGCCAACAATTTAACTGAACAATATTCATGTGCGTAGAATAGAATATTCATGCACATATGCACATAGGGGAGGACCGGTGTCCCATGCTCATGCATACTTATGCAAGACTTGACTAAGACTATTGTACAAGTCTCTACAAATCCTGCTTCCCATTTCTATTTCTTCTTGAAGGAGTCCCTACCAACATTTAAGTGATGTTCCATTACTTTATCATACAGTATGCAAAATATGTAAATGTATCATATGCAAAAGATAGATGAACCTTTGGAGATTTGATGGATTTTATTGCTTTGCTATGTTCAAACTTTGGGGCCAAACATCTGTGCATAATAGATTTTGAGCAGTAAAACACCCAACTTCAATTCTATGTTTTTATTTATCAGGGCCTAAATAACAATTGTTTGGTTCTCACCACCATTCAGAAACCAGGTGATTTTCAGTCTTTAATATCATTTTGGATAACTTTGGGCCTGTCGTTTAAGCCCTGATTAATAAATACGTAGCGCTGAACACACTGGAGGGTGTATTTTCTTTTTCCCATGCCTGTATGTAGTTAGTTGTTGTATGTAGTTAGGAATTTGCTACAACTACATTGTGCTGTCTAGTTCAGCAATTATAATTCCATGAAGCCAAACCTCAGTAATAAACATACTGGTAAGTTGTAATGGCCAGCTTACTCTGTAAAGTCCTGTGCACTTTACTTTAATTTACACTTTCATTGATACAGTCGATAACATGTTTGCATTAATATGTTTACACAGCTTAACAGCATACGGTTGAGGACTGAAGTTTATATACACCTAAGCTAAACATATTCAAATTAACTGGACTGGACTGAGATTTTTGCAGAGTTGCTTGGCCATCCATCCATCCATCCATCCATTATCTATACCGCTTTATCCATCTGGGTCGGGGGGAAGCTGGAGCCAATCCCAGCATCTT
>JAQQZR010000013.1:5365926-5376577 GCA_030068235.1 Notoglanidium macrostoma | reverse complement strand
CTGTTTGTCTGTGTTGGCCCTGTGGTGGACTGGTGACCTGCCCAGGGTGTACCCCACCTCTCGCCCCAAGATGCTGGGATTGGCTCCAGCTTCCCCGCAACCCAGACGGATAAAGCGCTATAGATAATAGCTGGATAGATGGACTTATGTGGGTGTCATGTTTGTCTCTAGACTGTCACCAAAATGCCTTTAAGATAATGAGAACAGGGACATTAAAAGTAAATGGTACTCTGCAGAGGAAGAATCAGGTTCAGAGCTGCGGTTCATGAAATGTTAATTCAGTGGGAGACCCAAAAACTAGAAATTTTTTAAGTGCTCAACTGCTAACACTCTGCTAAATGCCCGGACTCCGTTCTGCCTCATTCGGCATTCATTTTGGAAAAACACTTCTGTCATATACAATACAGTATATGTAAACGCAAATCAGCATAGGAGTTTCGCAAAGTGCAGATTTCAGTCATATTACAATTATTAATGCACACCTGGTTGGTCAGAAAGTTTTACTAGCTACAAAACCGATGGGTTCATAACCATGATAAATAATTTATGAGTTCATGATTGGTTAGAGTGGATGAATATTTTTGAGGATTATGTTTCACTGTCACTAAATTATTATACTGACTATAGCTCAGTGTCTAACCCTGAACTTATACAGGTCACTGTAACATCAGGTAACATCATGCTTTGTACTAATCAAGAAATCGAAAGCATAAATATACAAGCATGGCAATAAAACATGGCAGATGGGGACTGCTGTGATAAAAATGTGAGATGATGTTAAATAAAGTTCACAGCATAGAAAGTGCGATTGTGTAATTTCAAGTGATTTCTATGTGCTTCACTTATGCATGCTCATAAATTTGTTTTTTTTAAATAATAATAATAATAATAATAATAATAATAAAAAAAATAATAATAATAATAATAGTACAGAGATATGACTTAGAGTTTACACACATCTAACAGTGTTAGTGCAGCTGCTGTTAATTGAAAAGCTTGTTAAAATAGAAAAACATAACTGAATCATACTGATCAAGCCACTCTGAGTCAACACACTGCCCATAACCAAGATAAATACTACACAATTTCATAAATACATACAAAAAAGTCAGCACAAGCCCCAGAAATATCATCACAGGTTTAACTATGCCCTGATTCCCAGCTAGAACCAGTAATCAGAAGTGAGACCTATAAAAGGTTCAGCAAATTACTTTCTTCTCAACTTCTTCTCAATTGTCTATAGCACTTGCTCGGAGGTGAAGTTCCATCTCCACAAAAAACCCACCTACACAAAAAGAACTCATTAAACAATGCGTCTGCTTTAAAGTCCATTAAACCAACACATGTGTTCCAGCTACAGGCGAAGCTGTCTAGTTGACAAATGACTTCTATGAGGATAGTTCATAAGGCATGATCTCAGCCTCGAGGACAAACAGGAAACCCACCTTTAAAAGTCAGCACTGCATTGGTGGGCAGTAATGTGCCCCAAGAGAACAAGCCCAAAAGGTTCCAGAAGTCACAAATGAAAAAGGATTGGCGTCTTTGGTGGGTCTTAGTCATCCGTGTTGTTTTCAATGTCTGTAATAGTAAAACAAAGTAGCTGATCTTGGGACTTGTATAATTACCATTTACCATGGTAACTCACCAATGGAACTTACCATTACCATTTTGACAACTGAGTGGATGATTACTAAGAATACATCACAATTCCAGTCACAGTCATTTGTTGGCAAAGAAGAAAAACCCCATCACGTTCTGTACGTTTGGCTGTATCTTGTCAGGTCGTAGACTGTGTTCTGTCTCATTAACTGAAAGTTCTGTTCTTTTCTTAGTGTCATTACTCATATGAAATGAAAAGGGCACAAGACACTCTATGGACACCTTTTCACATTGAAAGCCCAAAGCGTCAGGTCATAGGCAGCGTAGCCCCAGGATTCGGCTTCTATATACTGGTGAAGAAGAATTCTAACAAAAAAGGGTCATTTTGTTGGATTCTAAACAGGAAAAAAATTATGACCGACCACCAACCATTGGCCTAATGTTGTCCTTTCCCTAGCCTTAATTTTTCATAATGTTTTGTGTGTTTCCAAGTGTAAAAACTCTGATGAATAAAAGAACGGTTTCCAAGACAGAATCCAAAAAAGAGGACAATGGTCATACACAGAATTTCACAATGAGACCAGACAAAAGGGCAAACAACAACGCAAGGGTCAAAATATGTACAGTAAATAGCGATCACAGAATACAAGGCTCAGAATTCACACAAACAATAAAAGGTCCACTATGAGGAATTCAGCCACTACATAGATATAAAGGGCTCATTCTAAGCTTATGAGAAAACAATGATTCATAGTTATATGTAATTATACACTAATGAAAACATAATTATGAATTACAAAAGTATATTATGGAACATATAGTCCACATCTGATAATAGATACCCTTAAAATCCTACATAGAGGACCTTTAAAGTTGGCAAGATTTAGCAGTGTCTGGATGTTTGAACAGTATAGCATGTAAACAGAGATTATGTGATAGATGAGGAAGGAGTTAGTATTTAGGAGAGGGCCACCTCAGCTGGCATGGAAGCGTAATGTCTGGTGTTTATGTGGTGGCCATAAATACACAATGTAATGACTTAACCGGCAGTCAGAAATTCACTGTCCACAAATAAAGATTTGGCTTTTGGCCAAGAGTAAAATGGTACTACATAATAGTGAGAATCCCGAAAGACAGAATTTGTCACTCGTGTCTATTTTGAGGAAACAGCCAAAACCGGTAATGTGAGGAGTCCTGCCAACCTTTACAACACATATCACCAGCATTTGCTAAATAGAGGTGCTAAATAGAGGAACTATTGATATGTATTAGATAACAAAGAGCTTGGTTTCATCATCATGAGACACGGTGGTGCAGTGGTTAGCCCTGTTGCCTCACAGCGAGAAGGTCATGGGTTCGATCCCCGGGTTACCTTTCTGTGCGGAGTTTGCATTTACTCCCCGTGCATGCGTGGGTTTCCTCCAGCAGTCCAAAGACATGCAGATTAGGTCAACTGGCTACTCTAAATTGCCCATAGGTATGAATGTGAGCATGTTTGTCTGTGGTGGACTGGTGACCTGCCCAGGGTGTACCCCGCCTCTCGCCTGAAGATGCTGGGATTGGCTTCAGCTTCCCCACGACCCAGACGGATAAAGCGGTATAGATAATGGATGGATGGAGGGAAGTAGGCATTGTTATTCCATTGCCTTCATTCAGCTTTTCCCTTTCTGAAACTAATAGGGTAGTCCTGTGCGCCTGTGTCCTAGGATGTACTAATAGCAAAGTCATCATGTTATGAATGTGACCTCATGCATTTAGCCTATAAAAGGCCCGTGCTGTGTTATACTTGTACATTCTTATCTTGCCAAGGAGCAAGAATTAGATTCCAGATGCTAAGTGGTGCTCAGAAATCCTTGTAAAAGACCGCATAAAATCTAATGGTTAAAGCTGCACCATCAAGGAGAGTGCATTGACGTGCATCTTGAGTAACGATAGTATTTCTTTATCAATATTTGCAGCTGACTCAGAGACCAGAATCATGGCTTAGTATTTGAGGTGGTGTGCGACAGAATGAATTAATATCACAATTAATTATGCCAAATCATACCTTTACAAGTTCACAAATCTTCTTGTCAATTGTTGACATTTTTTCACCTTTTCAACCTGGTGAGATCTTTGTGCTGCGAAGCTCGGCTGGACCTAGACAATAGCCCTGCCACCAGGACTTCCATTAAGCAACCAGGACTGGAGTAGGGAGTGAAGTGTGCACCCGGTGTGAGGGCAAGGTCCACTAGGCAGTGGAAAGCTCTGTGGTGCAATCAAAGTAAGAACAGCAACCAACAGTGCGTTCAGAGGAAGAGCTGTTAGCAACAGTGCAATAGCAAGAGCTCAGTGGAGCTTAATACAGCTGAAACAAAATCCATGTAATATTTTAGAGAATGTGTAAAAAAATGGCAAGGTTAGAGGAGTGGTAGAATAAGCTTCAAACTTACATTTTGAGGAATATGCAAAATGCAAATTATAAACCGTTATGCTGTCTCAGCATTTTTTCCAGTTAAATAATTTGGTTGGTGGCACAGCGAGGGTGTTGCCTCACAGCTCCAGAGCTTTGGTGTGGTTGCACCCAGTATTATTGGGATGGGCTCTAGATCCTGCTGTCCAGGATACAGTGGGTAGTAAATGGTTGAATACATAAAGTTCAAGATAATGGCTTTTAATCTTGATTTGCTAAGGAAATACTGTAAAAGAAAACAAAAAAAACAGGTTCAGACATAGTCTTCATCTTTACGTCTATGTTGAAAATTTTTTTTTTTCTGAAGCTTCCTGATCTTTAACACTACCGAGCTAATCCACTACTGTATACAGTTCTGTGCGTGTCATATATGTTTGATAGTAATTTACTCTACAGGACAATAATACTAGCCGTTTTTCATTGAAAGGTCTATATGAGTTTTCTTTTCTCTTGACTATTAAAGGAGTGATTTTACATTATTCTATCTCCAACATCCCCATTCTCAATAAAGAGATTAGATAGATGACTAGAAAAGATGACTATTTTTTGCCCATTGCCACCTTCTCTTTCATTTTAAATCTGTGGTCACACACGAGGGAAATGATTATTCAGAGGAGACGCAATTACTTTCACCTAGCAGGGGAAAAAAAGACTCAATTAAAATGGTGAGGAAAGCCATGGCATTTTCCTTCTCTTTTCTAATAGCAGCTAGAGGGGAAAATCCTATCCTGACTGATATGCAGGGCAGTCACAGTCAATGTGACCCACACAGCCACATTAAGACCGTCTGATTTACTGTCAGATACATGGCTCTAGATCACACTGAGGTTTATTCGATTTGGCCAAAATCAACAAAATGGCATCAAACCAGGTGAAAGAATGGATATTATGCAAGGGAACAGGGAATAAGTGCTTCAACACAGATCAGTTAAAGGTGCGTTAGGTAAGATTAATGGTTAAGTAGAAGGGTTTGACATTTAAATGATTATTTTTGCATTGAGCTCACCCCACCATTCCCACCCATGTTCACGAAGCTCCGCCCTCAGGATCTGCAGGGGGCCGCAAAGTACAGTGTCTATAAATGACTGACAGGAGGCCCATCCAAACATAGCCAAGTGATACAGACCAGAAGACAGTTTTCCAAAAGGGTTTTTAGCCATTTAATGTGTGTGTGCCTTGGCCATTGCTTAAACCATTTTTTTTATCAAGTTCTATATATTTTGAGGTTATTTGTACAAGTAAGTAACGGAAAAAACATGTATTGCACCTATTGCACCTTTAAGAAGAGCAGTGTTATTACCGCAGGAAGACGAATCCAAAACAGGAAACAGGCTCATAAACTTGAAACACAGTAAAGGCAAAATCTCAAAACTACAAAATCCAGGAAACAAAACAAAGTAAAAAAAAAAAAGAAAGAAAGAAAAGAAAAAAACCCAGAACAGCATGACAAAGACAAGGCTAAGTAAATGCAGGTGACAAACACTCAACAAATACTTAGTGAATGGAGTTTAGTGTCCTTATATACAGTGTTTAAGCAGGAGAATGAGAAACGGCTGTGTGTGATTAGAGTCAGGTGACCTTGAGCGTGGGAGCTATAGTGGATTCTGGGAACTGGAGTTGGGCAAACTGCACTTTGCCACTGGAAAGAGGCAAGATCGCAAGGTGCGCTGTGAATGGAATCATGCCGTGCTAGGAGCAAGCGGGGAAAACATGACATCCAGCCCATCCTTCTACAGAATTATTTTAATTATTTTTTTTATTATTATTATTTCTATAATTTTTAGAAATGTATTAGTTTCATGTTATTTTTCTTTTATGTTCCTGGTTGATTTTACTGTTTCTGTGGCAGCATTATTAATTAATTAATTAATTTATTTATTCATTCATTCATTCATTTATTCATTTATTTATTCCTTTCCTGCATGGTGTCCTTACAGTGGACAGATATTTTAAACCACATAATTATTTCGTAATTGAACCATTCTTGCATCAAAGGGTTGTTTAATTTTTTTTTTTTAAACAGTGCATATGTTTAATTATATCTAATGTTTACTCTGTATTATGCAAGGCACTTGTGATTTTGGAAATAAATACAAGGGAAATCAAGTAAATCCCAATCAGATCTTCTCTCCAACAGGAACATGCAATCGCCAGCTTTTCTAAGCTTCCAAGCTTGAATAATGTTTCCAAGTCTTTTTCCAATGTTCACCTGTCCAGTTGTAGTGAGCCTGTGCCCAGTATAGCCTCAGATCCCTGACTGTGAAAGCTCGGCATGAAACCTTAAGTGATCTTCTGCTGTTCCTCCTGAAGCTCTGATGTGTTGTGCATTATGAAATACTTTTCAGCTAAAAAGTGGTAGACCTACTGTAGCCTTCCTGTCAGCTTGATCCAGCCTGTGACTGTGACAAGTTGGAATAATACACTGATGGTCTGTTATATCTGTCAATTTTCAGGGGCATAACATCTCTCATCATCAAAGAGTTTCCATCAACAAGTTTTTGTATTGCACACCACTCTTTGTAAAAGCTCGAGCCTGGTAAGTGTGAACATCCCAGCAGTTTCTGAAATGCTCAAAGCAGCCCATCTGGCTCCAACAACCATGCCATGGACAAAGTCACTGAAATCATGTTTTTCTCCGTTCTGTTTGATGTAAACTTTAACTGAAGCTCTTGACCAGTATCTGCATGATTTTATGCATTGCGCTGCTGCTACATGATTGGCTGATAATTTCCTTTAAGTGGTAAAGGTTTTCCTAATAAAGACGTGGTATATAACTTCCTTTATTTCTACAATTTTTCTCTTGTTAAGGTGACAAAGTGTTCAAGATTCTGAAATATGAAGTATTCATCATTGAGACAACACACACACACACACACACACAGACAGACAGACAGACAGGCAGACAGACAGACAGACAGAGAGAGAGAGAGAGGTTCAAATAAATAAAACAGATTTGGGCCATGTTTTTTTGATAGCTGATGATTTTTTAGCCACTAGCACAGCACCTTGAATAGCAGGACAGTTAAGGATTTTTCCCTTTAAGTGTGACGAAGCAGTTGGACTCCATTTGCTATCCACCTGCAGGCTGTAGCTGTAGAAGAAGGAAAAGGAGGAAGAAGAGGGGGAAAAGGCAGACTCAGGCAAACATATTTTCTCAGCTCATTAACATCGAGTCTTTCCGACGAAGCAGCAGCTATAAAGAGAGCTAGAAGTAAGAGAGAAGTAAGATAAGACAGAAACATACAATTAAGGCTCTGAAATTCTTTGCGTTTTTTCTTTCCAGCTCTTGGTTTTGCATGCTAAGGCTTTGGTGCCATCAAGGGGGTTGGAAAAGTGTTCTATCTTTCCAATAGAAAAAAGGAAACTTTTCCAAAAGAAGAGCTAGGGAGGGAAGAATCACAAAAGGAATACTCACAAATTTTGACAGCATGTTATTACAGCTAAGTACCAATAAAGGAACATGTCACAAGCTAATAGCATGCATGAGTAATTTTTTTGTTTTTTTTTGGCTTTCTGTTTTTTTTTTTTAAGATAAATCTGCACTTCCAGGTATGTGTGAGAGAAGAACACAGGAATGAAATATCACCATGTCAGCGAGAATAAACGGAGTAGATTCCAGCATTCCTGCACCATGATTGCGGGTGACAGATGTTAGAGACGCAGCAATTTAAAAACAAAACTAAAAATAAAAAATGTCCTCTATCTAAATCAATAAGCAATAATACTCACATTAATCACTTTCATGGCAACTTTTGTTTCTTCACCCAATGGGTAAAAAACATCATAAATAATAACTTAACCTTATGTATAATTAATAAATATAATACATACAAAAAAAGACCAAAAAAAAGCATTTCATTATTTCATTAAAGTATTTCATTACCAAAAAATTAATAAATAAATAATAATAATAATAATAATAAGAAGAAGAAGAAGAAGAAGAAGAAGGCAATCCCATTCAAAGTAGCTACCCTTGATATAATTGTCTGTCTGACATTTTGACTTGATTTTTGACATTAGGAACCATGTCTTGGTGCCAGTTTAGCCTACAGCCTTCTAATTAATACCTAATGAAGACCAGATCAACTAAATGCCTACATATGAATTTGGGACAGAACAGCATGAAATATTCACCGTATTCACAATTATGTAACCTAAAATAAAAATTTTTCTGCAAGCGTTGTATCTGCTTTTTCCCCCCAAACAGCATTATGTGGAATTTCATATAAGACTATGAATAGTTATGGTAATAAGTTAGTAAGTGAAACTAAATAGGCTTCATGGAATGATCTTTATATTTAAAATATAATAGAAATATTGTGATATGTTTGCCCACCTTTTTCTGCAGATTTAGGAACGTGCTGAACTGGAAATGTAAACATCGTGTGTAGTAGAATAGCATGATATCAAATGTACGATTTTAAATTTATAATTGAAAATTGTGCTGCCTAAGAATCGACCCATTTGCTCCTTGTTAATAGGAGAGGTCAGAAGACTGGTTTGAGCCGATAGGAAGGCTAGAGTAACTCATATAACCACTCTTTTCACCCATGTTGAGCAGAAAAGCATTCTCAGAATGTACAATATGACAAACCCTGGGCTACGACAGCACGGGTTACCACTCCTGCTAACCAAACACAGACATCTGAGGCTACAATTCGCACAGGCTCAACAGTTGAAGATTGGAAAATGACCAATTATTTCCAGCCCTCAGTTTAAATTTCTGAAATACTCCATTTTGGAACCAATAACCATGCCATGGTCAAAGCCACATATATCTGTTTTTTAATCGTGAAGCTCTTGACCTGTATCTGCATGGTTTTATGCATTGCGTTAATCACACATCATGATTGCCTTCTTTGCGTATATAATTGCATGAATGAGCAGAAGTAAAGGTGTTCCTATTAAAGTGGCCAGTAAATGTACCCATAGTTATCCATAACAAAACCTAAGACAGCACCAAAATTCTGCAAAAAAACACCAGAAAAAAAGAAAGCTCAGTCATTCATCTACATCAACAGCAAAGAACCCACTTTCTTCTTAATCTACTTATTTCTATTCGCAGGGAAATGTACACAGCAGCCAGAACGGAAGCAGTGGGTAAGAACATTTAAAAATGTATGTTTAAAAAGACAAAATAGACTGACGTCACATACAAAGAGAGGCATTGTTCTACAAGTAGAAACCAGACCAGCTTAGCAGTCAGGGGCGCAGTGAAGGGAACATGGTATTTAAGGTTTTGTGATCTAACAGAGCATGATCTCTGCTCCTGACACCTGTGTAGGTTGGAATCGGCAGCGCTGGCATGCTATAGTTATCGCAGAGCCGAGGGAAAAATTGGCTTACAGATCAGGAAGGGGTTTTATATCAGACATTTCTGAAAAAGTCTGACTTGAAGCGTGCGAAGGAGTCTTTATAGCGAGTAACTAGTTGAATATGTTATCTCAGTTTGTAAAGAAACTACTCTATGAATAGACATATTAGTTAAATGCTTTAGTGAAGGGAACATGAGAGAACATCTTGCCTATTAAATACCTCATTTCTACATTTTTTAATTCATGTCCTGTATTAGCAAAGCCATCAGCAAATTAATTTTGGGTAATTACGATCACAAACAAGGACCTTGCAGCAGGCGATCCCCTCTACTTGAAGCAATTAATGAAGAAAGAGACAGACAGACAGCAAACACACACACACACACACACACACACACACACACACATGCACCTCTGAGCTGAGCCATCCATTAAAACACTTACTGTACATTTTCAGTACTGTACCTATCTACACTTTATTAGAGAATGAAGCACTCCTGACAGTGAGACTGGTGTTCCAAGTAGATTTTTATCCTCAGCTTCAGATATCCATCCATCCATTATCTATACCGCTTTATCCATCTGGGTCGCGGGGAAGCTGGAACCAATCTCAGCATCTTCGGGCGAGAGGAGGGGTACACCCTGGGCAGGTCGCCAGTCCACCACAGGACCCAGCTGTAAATATTAAACACAAAATCATGTTACAGGTCACTTCCATCAGCTCCTTCATTCTAGCGCTACTGAATTATTTTAATGACAGTTTCTTCACTCTGTTCACATTCAAACTTCTTGACAAACAAAAAAACAAACTTACTTGCCCACCAGGTGAGTGGAAGCTCCAATGTGCTTGTCTAGTCCCATGTTTTGCTTGGTCATGGGAGCTAACATGATGTAATGACACAAGACAAGTTAGTTATCAAAAGCATGCTGTAAAAACCCAAGCTGCTGGTAAATTACAAAAAATTTACAGTAATTTTTTTTTTTTTTTTTTACAGTGTATTCATTTTAATTACACCAAGAGAACAAGAGAAACAAACTAGAACTTAGCTGATGGGGGAACGTGGGCTGACACTAGTTAGCTAGTTAACCGTCCACTATGTAGGATTCAATTGACTGCAACCTTAATGCCCCTCCCTTACCCTTTCCTTTCCAAGCGTGTATTAGAACGTACAGTGGCCATCAGGTTCCCGTAGCGTACTTCCAAATACTTACATTCACACTCACTTTCTTTTTCTCATGCTAAATAATAAATATGAGTCTCCATTTTTCAAAATTTGGGTTCTCA
>JAQQZR010000013.1:5326913-5347029 GCA_030068235.1 Notoglanidium macrostoma | reverse complement strand
AGAAAGGCACCCTGGGTGACCCGGGGATCGAACCCAGGACCTTCTTGCTGTGAGGCGACAGTGCTAACCACTGCACGCCTTTGTTAATTTATATTATAATGAATTAAATTATAAAGTGCAAAATGTATTAAAGTATGAAGTGTGATTGAATAAATACATGAAATTAATTAATATAAGCATATTAAATATTGCATTTAAACTGCATGCAAAATGTCAACCGGTTTTTGGCAAGAATGTAAACAAACAAAGAAATAAACGTTACCTAAATGTTGAATTATATATATATGCATTTTAATCCATTATTTAAAGTAATGAGTTTTATGAATGAATAAATGAATAAATAAATGAACAAACAAACAAAAGTTTTAATATTAATGTATTATAAGGATGATTAATAGTTTACACTATAGAAACAAACAAGTAAATAAATAGATGGATAAATCCATAAATGACAGCAGTTATTCAAACGGTCAGGTGGTTAATTCATGTTTAAAACAAAATCGTACGATATTTAAAAAATATTAATATATTATAACGAGAATTGATATTTGTTTACACAAGTTTTGTTAAATAATAAAAAAAAGATAAATAAATAAATTTCATATTCATATATTATCATTTATTATTATTTTAAATAATACAAATACAAACCATATAAACAAGTTAGCAGTGAATAAACTGTAAAATGTATTACAGTAATATGAACGTTAGTGTTGTGCGCGCGCGCCACCACGCGGCAATCTCCACAAACTTCATTTTCTCTTCTTTCATTCATAAATATGCAGCACGAAGCTCATTATAATGGCGTCCCGGAGAGAACTCCATTTCCCATGATTCCGCGGGCTGCCCGGCGCCGCAGCTGCATGCACGCCGTTGCACGGCTCCTGCGTTAAAGCACCCTGTAACTAAGCGCGCGTGCAGCTAGCTGGATTTCTTACGTGAGCAGTGAACGTGGTGCGCGGTTGTAGCAGTCATGGCAGAGCCGGTGGCCGCGATGTGCGAGCAGCTCATTAAGGCTGTGACCGTCATGATGGACACCGAATCCAATCAGCGGTACCGCCTGGAGGCTCTGAAGGTACCGGGGAGGGGGGCAGAAGAGATTAGCTACGCGGCTAGCAGTGTCTGGCTAACCGGCGAGCTCAGGGCTGCTTCTCGGCTAAAGCTAACGTTGTTGTAGGAACATTTAGTCCTGCACGCGCTCGCAGTTTCCTTCATTAAATGTAAAAACTTTATAGTTAGCTCTATAGCTGAGTGTTTTATAGTGTTTGCCGACCTAGCTATTGTCATTTATGCAGCTAATAGCTAACAGAACTGATTTATCAGTTGTGTACGTTTCGTTAGCTAAGTACACATCTGCTTGTGACTGCATCCTACATGGCGTCCTTTTCCCTCCTCCAGTGCACTATATAGGGTGAGGAATGCTAATGTATGCACCCTATATAGTGCACTTTATATACACTTCGAAGCCATTTGGGATTCAGTCAGTGTCATACCTACCTTTTGACATGAACGGCTGCCTCATGTAGAAGTGTTAGGGTTGAAATTTCTACGGTATGATATGAAAAAGGAACAAATATCACGGTTTCACGGTATTAATCGACCATTTAAAAACACACAAGACAGATAGTGGAAATGAAAAAGAATATGTATTATGAAATCTTGTTTGTACAACCAAAAAAAGCTTAGGAACGTGGTACAATTCCTTCAAATTATTCCTTATTTTTCAAGAATGACCTTTGTCGTGTTGACCTTATGAAAGAGATAAACACTGGAATGCAAAAAAAAAAGAATCGCCGTGGCGACACGTGAAACCCGAGACTCTAACAACCTACATGTTCGTATTCATAGCTGAGCTGTAGAATTGTATATTTTTATATATGCAATCGTTTCCAATAACAATTCATCTTCTGTTTCAGTTTTGTGAGGAATTCAAAGAAAAATGCCCGTATTGTATTCCATGTGGCCTTCGGTTAGCAGACAAATCCCAGGCAGCGGTGGTGAGACATTTTGGTCTACAAATACTGGAGCATGTTATAAAGTGAGTAAGATTTTAAATATATACTGTAGAAGGGAATATTTCTGTATCGACTCATGTTTATGGTCTGTCTGTCGTGTAACCAGGTTTCAGTGGAACAACATGCCACAGCAAGAGAAAGTCCATTTGAAAGACTGCACCATGGAGATGTTGACCAATGTGAGTAGTGACCAGGGTTGCCAAGTCTCAGATTAATTCCCATCCTTACTACAAAAAAAAAAAAAACATCTGCAATGGCTCAGAAGTGTTGGTGGTCTATTCGCAATAATGATGGTATAGTTTGTTTGGTTGAAAAACCATTTTTTATTCACCTGACAAAAAAAAAAAAAGAAGAAGAAGAACTCCGCCTCCCATACCGCTGCATCTTATTTTATTTGATAAAGAAAAGTTGTGATGTCATAGTTCTCATTTCACACCAGACCACTTTTCTTAACATGGTAGTAACTCAGAAACATCCCCGCTCACACGACCTTGTTCAATCTGGCAACCTGGATGTGAGCCTGCTCTTTGAATTCCCATTCGTCAGTGGAAGAAGTGCATGATTTTATATGTGCTATATTGTGATCAGCCTTTCTGTGTTTCCTTAGGGAACGTATCCCATCTTGGAGGAGGAGAGTCATATTAAAGATGCTCTGTCGAGGATTGTGGTGGAGATGATCAAGCGAGAGTGGCCTCAGCAGTGGCCAGACATGCTGAAAGAGATGGAGACACTGACTACATATGGGGTATGCCATATTTATCTGCTTGGTAACTCCATGTGTTCTTCCAGATTGTAAACGTGTACGTTTCATGTCCTCTTGTTCAGGACACGCAGACGGAGCTGGTGATGCTGATTCTGCTGCGGCTGGCCGAGGACGTGATCACGTTCCAGACTCTGCCCCAGCAGCGCCGGAGAGACATCCAACACACGCTGACACAAAACATGGACAGCATCTTCACCTTCCTCCTGACCATTCTGCAGCAGCACGTCGACGAGTACAGGAAACTGGTAGGATATTATAGTGGGTTTGATCTCGTCGAGCTAAACGGGTGTACAGGCCGACGTCCGTACCAAGTTTTAGAAAGGATAATGTCACTTCGATTGTGTGTACCAAGACGGTTTGTGTTTCTAAGCAAAACTTGCGGTTGCTAGGCGTGTCCATGCGCAGGAATGAACTTGTTTCATAGACACCTGGTCTCATCACTGTTAATGGACTTTTATGCTACAACTAGTAGAATTGAGACCGCTCTGCTCTGTTGTTCGTCATATTCGAATCGTCTCACTCTTGTCACTTTTGTTCCCCAGAAAATAATTCCAGGACAGGAGTTAAAGGTAAGGTTCAAACTGTTCTCACTGATTTGCTTTTTTTTTTTTTTTTTTTTTACTTTGGTATTTCATCACACTGTTTGTTTGTTTAATAAAATTTTGTTCCTTTACCTTTATTAGGCCAAAGCTCATTGTCGAGTCGGCGTGACTACTTTAAACACTCTGGCTGGCTACATAGACTGGGTTGCGCTGGTTCACATCACAAACAACAGCTGCCGTTTACTCGAGATCCTGTGCTTACTCCTGAGCGAACCCGAGCTTCAGCTGGAGGCTGCCGAGTGTCTGCTCATTGCAATCAGCAGGAAAGTGAGTGGCTCTTTCAGTGCCGTTCTTTTCTTAAGCTTGTAAATATTTCATACATCAAGTGGTACGGTCACGGACCACTGGATTAGGAACACCTATGGATATATTTACGGATATATGGAATTCTGAATGTTAAAGGAACGAACAAGGGTAAATGTATTACGCATCGTTACATGTTCATGTGTATTAACTGTTTGTTTGTGTCCTCCTTGCCTCCTGTACAGGGGAAACTGGAAGACAGGAGGCCGCTCATGGTGCTCTTCGATGACGTGGCCGTGCACTACATTCTGTCGGCCGCCCAGTAAGTCTTAACCTGCGCTGGTAATGCCCGTTTGAGGAACGCTTTCAACATGCGAGAAGGCCCTTGGCATTTTCTACTACTCATAAACATTTTTTAAAGCGGAGAAACATTTTGTAGGCATGTTGTTACATTGAATTCATCTTGAGCTTTGCTTACCGCTTAGGCAAGGTTAGAAAATTATTTGAATCATGTCTGCGTTTTGGTGTAATATATTCGGTTTTCGTAAAGAAACAGGTGTCAAAGTATCTTAGACAGAAATAGTGAAGAAATCCTTCCTCTGATTGGTTTTCCCAGGCTGCCACCAGCACATATCACTTGTTGCTTTGTCATTTTCACTGTAGATCAGTGGATATGGGGCTGAGCGAGATGAGATACACCTTCCTGAAGAGATTATGTCAGGTGCTATGTGCTCTCGGCAGTCAACTCTGTGCCTTAGTGGTAAGTGTGTTTGTATGCCATATTTTTTTTTAATTCATTGTTCAGGTATCGTATATCATCACGTAATGGACCATCACTGATGGTCATGTATTGGTATAGGGCTCGCCTGCAGAAGTGGAGGTTCCTGCTAACCTGAGTAAATACTTGGAAGCGTTCCTCGCCTTCACTAATCACCCCAGTCAGGTAAAATGGCAAGATCTCTGCCAATGAATATGCCTCTGAGCTGTGAAATGAAATGACTCAATCTGATACGACTGTCCAAACAGTTTCTTAGATCTTGCACTCAGACCACCTGGGGAAACATGTTCAGACACGAAGTTTTGTCAAAGGCGCCTGCAGTTATACAGATGGCTGTTAAATATTTAAACGCAACCATGTCCAACCTTGTGAAGGTGAGTGACGAATCATTCACCGTCCTAACATTTCCAAAAGACCGCCGCAGTGTAGTGATTTTGTTTTTGCTTTGCAGTCAGGATTCCCATCGAAGAACGACAGCCCGGCGTGTGAATATGCCCGCGTGGACTTCGACAGCGACGAGGACTTCAATGCTTTCTTTCATTGTAAGCAGATCGTTTATTAGTTGTAGGGATTTGGATATACACCTCATGATGTAAATTATCTTTCTTTTGCAGCATTTCGGGCCCAGCAGGGTGACGTTATTCGTCATTCTTGTAAGGTTGCTCCCCTTGAAGCCTTCCAGATTGCTGGGGAATGGTTACAATATCAGATCAACTCATCCCTCAACACTGGAAATGCTCTATGTGAGTTTAAACTTTGACGTTTTATGTCAAACCCTGTCCACTTGGTGAATGTCCATTGAGCTTTTGAGTCCAGTGTGTGAAGGGTATATTTATCATGTGAAAGTCAAAATGCGTTTCAAAGAAATGGAAAGAAAAAAAAAAAACCATTTCAATGAAATGGAGACGAGAAGGACTCCAATAGGCATTTAAAGGCTGCATTTATAACATCACAGCTTGTCTGTGGATAACGCGAAAAGGATAAAGAATGGTGTGAAAGAGTAAATCAACAAAATAAAATCGCATATTTAAGGACAAAATGCAGGTTCTAGGATCTAAAACCATTATAAATGTCAGCATGTCTAGTGCCAGCTGCTGATTGATTGGTCGAGCAGTGTTTAGGGGCGGGGCTTTGAGGATTACTTGGTTGTAAGTCAGATAGGAATTAAGATTTCTGTTATTAACTCTAAATTATTGCCAGAATTCACAAGGTTGCATAGAAAAGCAGACTAATATATTTTGTTGTTTTGAGTAGTATTTTGAGACGGAGTAAATAACGCAGGATATTGTGACTGCAGAACGTCTTTGAACGTCGGATCTAATCCAATCCATTAACATCTAACTCTTTCAAACCCAATTATGCAAAATCAGCTTTTTCGAAATGAACGTTCACTGCCCTTAAATGCACCATTTGAAATATGCCACAGTAATTTGGAAAGCTTCCAAACTGATCTAGATAGTGTGTTTCTGAGAAATCAACCAGGTTTGTAAGACAAGTGTGCTCCTTCTTGTTTCAGCCTTTCTTGCCGTAGATGACGTTTTTTTTTTTTTTTCTTCTTTTTTTTTTCTTTTTTTTTTTTTTGTAGTTGAGTGATTTCACCCATTACATATTTTACACAAACGGTTTGAACCGAGAATATATAGACAGACAATAATCCCTGATCTGGTCTTTTCTAAAGCTAAGACAGGAGAAGGGATGTGTTCAACATTTTCGCCCTCAGCTGTGCAGTGGGAAGCCATGACCTTTTTCACAGAGAGTGTGATGGGACAGCTTTTTAAAGTCCTGGAGAAGGAGGTATAACCCAGCTTTCTCCCATTGATGAACATCCCATCATACAGTTTTCTGTTTCTCTTCATTGAATGTAGTTTGTGATGAACAATTTAGATTAGTCCTTTTGGAGGCTCTTTATGAGGTTAACACCATGCTCTGTTCTTTACTTGACTAGAAGCTGCCTATTGATCAAGGTATGGAGCTGCTGCACGCCGTGGTGAACTACGAGACGCGGGATCCCGTCGTCCTGTCCTGCATCCTCACCAACCTGTCCACCCTCTTCCCCTTCGTCTTGCATCGCCCAGAAGTTCTACCTCAAGTGTTCTTTAAGGTACAATATTTCCCTTCACTTCAGTACACTTTTGTTGTACTCATTAGCACTGCACCCAGGTATACTGATTACTGCCAATGTTTATTTCAAGTTTAGTTTATTTCAGAATGCCTACATAGTTCATAGGAAGTAAACATTATCGGCCAGTTACTTTTTAGTAGTAAGTTAAAAAGTCCAGGAGGTGGAGCTGGATCTGGATTTGATTCATCTGCACATATCAGAGCTGGAATCAGGTTCGAATCCACGCCATGGACGTTTTGTTCTGTAGCGAGGGCTATTTGGATACGAGGTGAATTGAAAATGTGAAGTAATTTTCTTTTTTCTGTTTCTCAAAGTTGTTTCCTGCTATCACATTTGAAGTGGTTGAAGAAAGCAAGGTAAGAGTTCATGTAAGTGTGTTATGCATTTCTTTTTCTTTCCCCCCCCAAAAGAGTTTGAAAATATTTTTTAATCAAATCATATGTACGCAAGTATGCATCACTTACTGGCCAGTATCAAATTCGTCTCATGATATTGTATTGTGGTTCATAATATGATGATACTGTATTTAAAATGACATTACACATGCGATCACTTGGACAGCTTTGGCTTAATGATGCGCTGCGTTTTCAGGCTCCTCGAACTCGTGCAGTGAAGAACGTCAGAAGACATGCCTGCTCATCGATCATCAAGATGTGTCGGGATTATCCAGAGTTTATACTGGTATGCAGTGTAGCCTCATTTTTCTAATAATAGAAACAAAACACTAGCTAAATTGTCCGTCACTGCTTTAAAGACGAATACATTATGTAAATCAGTATGGAACCATAAAAACAACAAGAAATGCAAAATGTCTGATCTAACGGCATTTTTTTTATTGTTTGCTTTCATCTAGCCATGCTTCGACATGCTCTACACTCGAGTGAAGGAGCTGTTCACCAACGAGCTGCTGCTGACTCAGATGGAGAAGTGTGCGCTCATGGAGGCGCTGGTGCTGATCAGCAACCAGTTTAAAGACTACAACAAGCAGAAGGCCTTCTTAGAGGAGCTCATGGCTTCTGTAACGGCACGCTGGCTCTCCGAGGAGATGTGCAGGTACTGGTCATATTGGAGATAGTAATTACGGAAGGGTTCGAGTGGATTTTATTTCAGACGGGCGGCTGGATTGTAGCGTTTTATTTATAATATGATTATGGTCTGTAGATTTATTTTGATAAATGATGCTCATTGAAATTCAATGGACTGTGCAGTGGTCTGCATAAGTATTCACCCTTTTGAACTTTTCTGCCTTCTGTTACAACATGGAGCTGAAGTTGGCTTTAATTAGGATTATATGGCATGAATCTATACAAAAATTAAGCTTTGGTTATAAAAATTATCCTTAAATTTGAGCACACGCTCACCGAGCACTGTTAAATCCATTTTGGAATTAGAAAGGCGCTCCGAGAGCGCAGACCTTCTCCAAGGACAACAGTCGACTCTTCCATGATCGGCAATATGACTCTGTCTGGATATATTTCCAATGGAGTCATCGTATTTCTATGTTGGCTATGTTTTGTCCTGATCAAACTTTACTGCCATCTACTGGATTTATGTATGATGATATTTATGAAAGATGTATGGCATTGTTGAGCACTGACATCCGCCAAAGCTAATTTCCGTATCCCGAAACATTCGGCGAAAGTGAAGCTAAATGCGTCAAATCTCCGCATGACTCAGATCCACTCCAAAATTTTATAAGTTCCTTCTTGACCCATGCTACACGTTTTCTCTACGTTTCATAGAAATCGGTTTTACACAAACTGCACCGAAAGCATAAGCTCTTGGCAGAGGTCAAAATTGAAAGAATATGGCCTTCTACATCTTCTGCATAGAGGAAACCGTCCACCAAAAGGCAGTGACTAGTTAAAGAGGTCAGAGAAGCAGTTGTGCTTATGTAATGACAACTTAAAAAAAAAATTTTTTTTTTGTACATTTGTAAATAATTTTGCAAATTATATTGATTTTTCCCCTGCACTGGATTATTTTGTGGCTATATTCATGGCACATGATCCTAATTTAATTCGAGTTGTAACACTACAAAAGGGGGTGAATACTTGTGCAAGGCACTGTATTATGGGTATTGTGGAGGCCAACAATAACCAGTATTTTCCTGAATTAACCTACGTTTTATATATTAGTTGATAATGCATTAGTATAATGTATTTGTCAGTAAGCCTAGATTCAGTAAATCCAACGGCATAAACAATGACTTATTGTATTTTTATTTTTATTTTTTTGGTTCTTTCTCTTTCTAATGACTCATCACTCCTCCTCGGTGCAGCGTATTGTCCGATCCAGCAAGCTTTATTACGTTTATTGGTGCTGATCAGGTCAACAATGAACCCGGCACTGAGGATCAGATGGGAATCAACAGGTCAAGGGTAAATCTGAGCCATCCACATTATATCAGTATTATAACGTATTCTCCTTAGTAGGGGTGGACAACATGACAAAAAATATCATATCGCAACACATGTATATCTCATAGATCTATAAGTTTCTGAAATTTTTATATTACTATACTGTATTTTCTGGCCTGAATAAGTGATGTTTTTTTTTTCTAATTGTGTTTTAGTTTTGAAAAGATTAACCCTCAGTGTGAGTTAGGAGCGTACTGATATTTTGCATTTGAAGGAATGTAGGTTTGAGATTACGACTCCTCTATATTGAGCTAAGCAAACATGAGTATTAACATCCCTATTAACCACTGTACATGACTAGCCAGGTTACTCCCAAGTGGCTAACTGATGCTTTCATGTCCACTCTCAGATTAGTTTTTGTGTGTACACCATTCTGGGCGTGGTGAAACGAGCACGCTGGCCTGCCGACCTGGAGGAAGCCAAAGCCGGGGGTTTCGTAGTGGGCTACTCTCCTGCTGGAGCGGCGATCTACAGAAACCCATCCACAGAGCCCCTTCTGGCCCTGCTCCCAAATCTCCTCAACCTCATCAGGTACGGTGTTTACCTGGTGTAATACCACTTCGGGCAGCTGGTCAGAAACGACCCAGATCAATAACCCCAAGTCCTGATTACATCCACTTGTAGGCATTTAGGTACTAATAAATGTCCAGATGATGCAGATTAAAAAGAGATATTAGTGGTGCTGTTTCTCATTTCTTTAAGTGAAGTTCCTTTCTTTCTTTCTTTCTTTCTTTCTTCTGAGGACACGAGCAAGGAAAGAACTAATGAAATGAAGGACTGAGATATGGAGCACACCAAATGAAACATTTAGCAAATTAAATGTTTTGCTCATTGAAGCGCCACTTTAAATCTGTATTACTTACTGATGTATCAACTGTCAGTGGGCTTATATGATGAACAGTATTATACTACAGTGCTGTTGAATGCTTGATTCTAATTGGTCTAAAGGCATTGATTAAAGTTCTGTAACAGCAGCACAGACAGTAATTTATCTGCAAGGTTTGTATTAATGTTCTTGTTCTTATTCATTGTTCTCTATATAGTAACATCTTACACAAGAACCTGTATGTTAGCCATTCATTTATTTATTTATTATTTGGTTTCTGTAAGTAAATAAACATTAATTATCTTTTATGTACTATACTTGGATTTACCAGAATTCTTGAATACGAGTGCCATTTATAGCCTAACGAGAGCTGGACTGACTTGTATGAAATTCTCATTTCAGGACGCACAACAGCTTATTTCTACCAGAGAACCTGTCCCGGCTCAGCGAGACCTTCAGTCGGGCGTATGATGTCATGGACGTGGAGAAGAACATCATTTTAGGTACATGGTAAACGTCTTTGGCGATGTGGTGATGTATTTGTAGATGTGAATAAAATTTCTTAAAAACTGATCATCTTCACAAAGGAATCTCCCAGCCATTGTTGGACGTGTACGACTCTCCGGTGTACAAAAGCGCACTAGAGCGGATGCAAGGCTTCTTCTGCACTCTCTATGACAACTGGTGAGAAAGTCTGAACACGCTACTGCAATCTCAGTGTAGTTCTAATCATTTTAACTTGCTAAGCAAATAACTAGCTGGCTTACTAATTAGCTAGAAGCAGAAAGTAATGGCATTACATCGTCCATAAAAAGATGGAGTAGTTGGCTACATAAAGTGTAATAAATGCTGTATAACCTGAACTGTCCAATATGGCAGGATTTCATTGTTTGATGCTTTTTTTTTTCTTTTCTTTTCTTTCCAAAATACGAAAAAGCGCCTTCTGGGCAGTTTTGCCTCTAAATCTGAACAGGATCTTATTCTGCATGTGTTTTGAGGGTGTGTGGTTTTTGGATGGTTTCAAAGAAAGGAGCTGACACAGACTTTGTCCAAAATTGCTGTCTACACTTCAAAGAGTCCCTGAAGAGAAAATCAAAAGATGAAGTCAACTTTAGCACATAATCACCGCTTCTCATTATTTCTGAAGTCTCATGATTTTTCCTCTTGCAGTTACCATGTGCTAGGACATGCTGGCCCGGCCCTGCTGCAGGACTTTTATACGATAGTGGGCTTGGCCGAGCAGTTGGTGGGCTCTGCCCTCATCCACCTGGAGCACGTTCCTGACCATAGGCTTCGTCCTTTGCTTCATATCCTTTATGAAATCTCGAGTGTCATTTCAGCGATCAAACCACGGTGGATGCCGCACTAGCTTCATCATGCACCTGGCCTTGGATTGCATATCAGGATCAACATCTTAAACGCTCCGATAAATAGCCCAAATGTAATCGTGCACGTTTAAGCATTGAGCGTAATATTTGAATGTTGACATTCTGTTCATTGAAAGACCTGTGCTGAGAGTCCTTGTTTTCACTGTCATTTTCCTTAATTTAATGTGTCCTCACGGGTGTTCATGAAACCGCTGGTGACTTCCTGTCCTCCAGAATATTACGAGAGTCTTCTCTGCCCACTGCTGGGCCTCCTGTTTTCTTATCTGCTACAGGTAAAACTTAAAAATTCCTTTTTCTAACGGGCTGCGAATATAAACTTTCAATACTATAGTGTTGCGATAGATAGATACTGGCAAGATTTTACAGTTAAAAAGCACATTGAGCCTCATACAATGTTTGTAATCCTGTTAAATGCCCAATGTTTATATGTTCTCCTCCACAGAGGCTGAACCTTCGGTGGCAGATCATCAACCAGAGGACTAGTGTGTGGTGAGTGATTTGTTACTTGATACCCATCACGGAACTACGTATTTTTAAGATCTGTGTATGTTGCTATGAGTTCGCATACAAGAATGAAAAGCAATGAGTCAATTGATGTTCAAATCAGGATTAACTGACAGTGGTGTAGGTGTTTTAAACCTTCCTATATTAACGGACACTCTACAAGCCCCAACCAATTGCCCCAACACACACACACACACTAGTAATGTGGTCTTTCTTTTTTTTTTATCAGTGGTCCAGATGATGACGAAGCTTATGAGGAGAATCAGGTGTCTCAAGAGATGCTGGAAGATCGGCTAGTGCGCTTGGCCACGCGAGAGGTCATGGATCTCCTCAGTGAGTGCCAGATTCCTATAAACACCTCTGTTATAGAATGCAACACGCCTTTTCTTTATTACGATCATAATTATTTTGTTATTGTTTTAAACTTTTGTCTTGGCAGGTGCGTCATGCATATCAAGAAAGTTGCCTGAATCAGCAGCAAACAGAGAGGATGCGGATGGTAAGTTCTTCTTAAAATAGCCATGAATTAGTTTGTTGTTTTTCTTCTTCTTATTATTATATGAATGTGCTGCAGCTGATTCAGAACTGTAGAATTGTGTGCGTTTGAGGCTAGGGGAGAAAACTTAAACAACGCTTGAGAATACAACCTATTGTGTTGTTTTTTTAATTTTTTTATTTTTATTTTTTATAAATAAAGGGGATGAGGAAATGATGGCAACCGATTCGTCTCAGCTAAATGCATCACATACGTCAGATGAGCTCACTGAACTGGGCAAGTGTCTCCTTAAACATGAGGTAAATTTAATCTAACAGGTTCACATGTATATTTTAGGATTATTAAGACACGTTTTACTTCCATTTCAAGTTTTATTTGAACAATTAATCAAGAAATCAATATGTTATGCATGTCTACATGGGTACATATTGTGACTGTAAGAGAGGCCTATAAGATTGAAACCTGCTGATATTCGAGTTATGCCAGCAAGCACGTTCATGTTCTAAACAGTTTAACGTCCTCTCTATTCTGCCTTCTGATTTATTCTTTTTATTTATCCCACCTTCAGGACATCTACATGAATCTGCTAGCTATCTCGTTTAACTCTCTGTCATGGAGGGACACCACTAACTGTCAGCGGGCCGCTACCCTGATCTGCTGGACTTTGCTGAGACAGGTACCAAAAAATCCACCTCTCACCTCTGATGTGAGTCGTGACTACATGCCCCAGGTCATTTTGTTTTTTTTGTATTTAAAAAAAAAAACCGAAACAGGTGGTAGGTGCAAATTTGCTCCAAGATGCTGTGACGTGGCTGTACACCAGAGTGCTGAGCGGTCTGCAGATGCATGGCCAGCATGATGGCTGCAACGCCGCATTAACACAGCTCGCCCTGTTCATCTATGATGCTCTGGTATGTGTCAATTTTTACACAGATAATCAGTCTGTCTTCTAGTTTTAACCTGCTTTATAACTAATGAATGTGAGAGTCTCTTGGTTCAATTTATTAAAATGAGCAGAATTGTTGGTTTTAAATCTTATATACTAAGTAAGTTTTGGAAAACTTCCCATTAAAACGTTTTCTTAGTTGTATTTGCATTGGAAAGGAAATGAGCCATTCCTGCAGATTTACGTGCAGGAATGTTGTCTAATATAATGAAAGCTCGTATGAAATGCGCTCATTATGTAAATGATCAAGAGAGCTCTGTATTATGCGGGAGCATTTATTCTAGCCGTTTGTCTCCACAGCGGCCTCAATACGCAGAGCTGCGTTCCATCATGAACCAGATCCCCAACATCCAACCTGACCTGCTCGAGCAGTTCGACCAGAAAACCCTCAACCCCGCATCACAGAAAGTAGGCGAGAAGAAGAGAAAAGACCAGTTTAAGAAGCTCATCGCCGGAGCTGTAGGGGTAAGACTAACACCGGCCACAAGGCGGAGTCATTTCCTTTATATTCTGTATTGGTCGTTTGGCTTTGAGGCAATGTCTGTGTGTATGGTGGACGTCCAGGCTCTACTGATTTTTCTGACTTTTCCCCTCTTTTATTTATTTATTTATTTATTTTTTTTCTTCCTTGAATCATTTCCTCTCAACAGAAACCGCTTGGGCAGCAGTTTAAGAAGGAGGTGCACATCCGAAATCTTCCCTCGCTCTATAAGAAGGTGAAGCCTAACAAGGACATCGTGACTGACGGCGAGAATGCTGGACTGGTCGCTCTCTTTTCACCTGAACATGATCATTAGGGCTTTTTTTGTTGTTGTTGGAAATTTTTTTTTTTTTTTTTTTTTTTTTTTTTTTAAACGAACACTTTATTACATCCTACTTAACAAGCTGGGTGATACAGGATGTTTTTTTTTTATTATTATTAGATTACTATTTTATGTTGAACCACATAGGAATTAAAGGGTGATTCGAAGGAAAGCGGGGGGGGGGGGGGATGATGACAAATCCTTTCACAAAGGAGCATAAAGCAGATTTTCAATGTTCTCTCCAGTATAAACTGGTGACATGGACAGGTTTAAGAGCTGAATTCCATCATGTTCATTCACTTAGTGGATGCTTTTTTCTTTCTTTCTTTTTTTAATTGCAACTTCATTGAAACACTAATTGCAGTGAATTGTTTGTGTACAGGAGGCAGTATGTAAAAAGTGTCGTTTGTTTCTATTTTGATGTTTTTATTAAATGTAGATTTGAAGGTCAATGAAGTGAAGTGCAGAGTCTGAATATTTTTCTTCGTGCTTTAGCTTCTAACACAAGTTGAAGTTTATAAGATCACACTGTATACTTCGTTTATATATAATACTCTTGAGTGCCAGAAATCTGACAAAATTATCATATGGCTATTCTCTGAGGCATTTCTATGATTCATGTCATGTTTAATAATATACACTCACCATACACTTTATTATGAACATTTATTCTGAATTAATGCAGTTATTTAATCAGCCAATCATGTGGCAGCAGCACAATGCATACAATTAGACAGATTCAGATGAAGAGCAAACATTAGAATGGGTTAAAAATGTCATCTCTGTCTGATCATGGCATGGGTGGTTGTTGCCAGATGGGCTGATTTGAGTAATTCGGAAACTGCTGATTTCCTGGGAATTTCATCCACAACAATCTTTAGAGTTTACAAAGAATGGTGCGAAGAACATTTTGTGAGTGCAGGGTCTGCAGTCTAAAACACATTGCTGATGCGTGAGCGCAGAGAAGAATGACCAGACGGGTCTGAGTCGACTGTACATCTATGGTAACTCAATCACTCTTTACAACCACGGTGAGCAAAAAAGCATCTCATTACACATCACACCTTGAGGTGGAAGGGCTACAACAGCAGAAGACCACATCAGATTCCACTCCTGTCACCTAAGAACAAGAATCTGAAGCTATCATGAGCACAGACTTGCCCAAAGATTTGAAAAAGATCAGGTGATTTCTAATCTTCAGCTGCCTAGTTTGGATGATCCCGTGCCAAGGAATGGAAAAGGAAAAAAGGAGAGTAAGAAAGGGAGAAATATGTACGGGTAAATGTTAAGAAAAATAAATAAATAAGCAAAAAAAGCAAGCATGTAAAAAAACATGAAGGGGGGAAAAAAAAGAATAAAAGAAAGAAAGGGGGGAATGAAAAAAGAATACACAAGTAAAATCAAAGGAAATTTGAAAAGAGCAGAAAAAGAAAGTCTCGTTAAATTAAACATAATTTACCATCAGCGTAATGAGTGTTCTCTAATATACTATTTTGTTTTCTTTCTCTCGGTAATTCTTGAGTACTTTTGGGAATTTTACCTGGTGTTTCGGACATATCACTCTGAGCTAGCTAAAAACTAGCATTGTGCATGGTAAAGAGTTGCAGAGTTAAATACTGCAGCTGTAGACTAGCATGTTATACAAACATTTCCACATAGATGTTAGTTTGTCCACTTAGAGAGAAGTTGCGATTAGACCACTGCAACATCAGAGACTTTTCACCTGCTTCATTTCGCACAAGAACTGAAGGAAAAGTTGTTGAAATAAAGCCATGATGGTGATAAGCTCTCAATGTGTTCAATGCTAATGCTCATTTGTTCCGATGTTTAACATGAAACAGAGATGTAATGGCCTTCTTTAACCTCAATTTAATAAATGAACGCAATTATATTACTATATAGTTGTGCTGAAAGTTTGTGAAGACTTCAGAATTTTCTAGATTTCTGCATAAACATGAACTAAAACCACAATTAGATTTTCACACAAGTCCTAAAAGTAGATAAAGAGAACCCAGTTAAACCAATGAAACCAAATTATTATAATTGGTCATTTATTGAGGAAAATAATCCAATATTTCATATCTATGAGTGGCAAAAGTATACGAACATTAACCCACATGATTATTATGGCATACCTTGAACCAAGACAGGTATGCCATAATTATTCCTCTGCATTGACCCCATCTAAGCAGTGAAGTGCATTGAACCCAGTGCAGTGGGTAGCTCCAGGGAGCAGTTGGGGTTAGGTCTCTCTCCTCAAGGGCAGAGAGAAAGGAAAATGCTGTTCATTCACTACACACACACCTACACCCACCCACCCACACATTCTTCCTGCCAGTCCAGGGATTCGAATAAACAGCCTTTAGGTCCCAAACCCAGTTCTCTAACCTTTAGGCCACAACTGCCTAAGATGATCTCTAAGATTGTCCTAATCTGTCTAATTTCTAGGATTAATGGTAACAATGGTTGAACAGTGATGTGTATGGCAGGGTTGCAAGGAGAACACTGCTCTCCAAAAAGAATTTCACTGCCTATCTACAGTTTGCTAAAGATCACATGGACACACCAGAATATTTCTGGAAAAAAACTGTGGATGGATGTGAACAAAATAGAGCTTTTTGGTTTAAATGAGAAGCAATATGGTTGGAAAAAAGAAAAAACACCGGACTCCAGCACACCCTGTCTGTGAAACATCAAGGTGGTATTATCATGGTTTGGACCTGTTTTGCTGCATCTGGGCCAGTGCAGCTTGCCATCACCGATGGAACAATGAATTGTGAATTATACCAGCAAATTCCAAAGGAAAATGTCAGGACATCTGTCCATGAACTGAATATCAATAAAAAATGGATCACCCAGCAAGACAACAACCCTAAGCACATAGGACATTCTAACAAAGAAGGGTTAAAGAATAATAAAATTAATGTTTTGGAATGGCCAAGTCAAAGTCCTGACCTTAATCCAATAGAAATGTGAGGAAACCCACCAATATCCCAGAGTTGAAGCTGTTTTGTACATGGGAATGGGCTAAAATTCTGGTTGGATATTTTACAACTCTTCTTGGCAAAATTGGTAGAATTCAATTAAATTTGTGTGTTTTCTGGTATGGAACCAACTTTTTAGCACAGTCCACATATTTTCGATAGGATTGAGGTCAGAACTTGTTTTAAGGTTAATGTTAGCCTGCTTGGTGTGTGTGTGAGGTCCTTGTTCTGTTTGAACACCCCATTGTGTCCAAGTTTCAATGATCTAGCTGCTGGTTTGAGGTTATGCTGAAGAAATTCGGCGGATCTTCATTATTCTATGCACTTTGTGCAATGCATCAGTTCAACTGGCAGCAAAACAACCTAAGCGCATGATACTACCACCACAGTGCTTAACAGTTGGCACAGTGCTCCTCTGTACTTTTGGACATCGTGGCCAAATAACTCAATCTTTGTCTCATCTGATAATAAAACTTTGCTTTAGAATGCTTTTTCGTTGTCAATGTGGTCAGCTGTGAAGTTTAGTTGACCTTGAAGGTGTTGATTTTAAAGCAGGGGCTTCTTTCTTGGACAGCAGCCTCTCAGTCCATTGTGATGTAAATCTCACTTGACTATAGACAGTGTTCCAGCAGCTTCCACTTCATGGCAGGCCTGTGCCTTGATGGTCCCTGGGTTCTTGACCATCCAAACCAATTTCCTTTCAGCTGAACATTTGCAAGCATTGCAAGCAAAAGTAAACCCAAGCAGGCTAAATGAGTCTCAAAGCAGACCAGGTCACCGAGATTTCTACCGAATCTCACAATGGTCAATCCAGGCCCGGCATATGCCAAGTAGCCCCAGTAAGTCATCTGTCCTTGCTGAAACCTTAACACTTAAAAAGGGACTTCCACTTGCACATGATGGGGACACTATTAGGGGGTACTAAATGTTCTATGCTGCTTTTCTCTCTCAGGAAAAAGGTATGGAACTGCACCATTGCTTGTACCATGAGTGGGGGTGCACCATCAAGGATGTAACTTTAGTACAGGGGGTCCTGTGTTTTGGACATATCACACTAAACTAGTTACAAATTAGCCTGTGCATGGTAAAGAGTTGCAGACTTAAACATTGCATATTATATAAACATGTCCACCTTGAGATTAGTTGAGATTAGACCACTGCAACATCAGAGACATTTCACCTGCTTCATTTCACACCAAGACTGAAGGAAAAGCTCTTGAAATAAAGCCATGATGGTGTTTAGTTCTCAATGTGTTTAATGTTAATGTTCATTCTTCTGAACATTCAACATGAAATAACTTTGTATTATCCACCTTAATCTTTACCGAATTAATTCGATAAATGAGAATATGAGAAAATGAGAATAAATGAGAAAAAAAACCAACCCAAAAGCACAGACATAAAGTAAAGAAAGTAAATAGTCATGTTTTGGAAAAGGTTGAAGGTTTGTAACCCTTTGGATTGACACAGCGAATGTGTTAAATTTGAGGTATTAATATTAATATTCTTTCAGAGAAAGAAAGCAGCCACATTTTCCTTTAGTTTTTGATGCCTTTAGTGGAATTAAAACATTTGCTAATTTACCTTTTTTTTAATGTCATATACTTTTCATCACCCAACCACGCCCATTATGTATTTCCAATCAGGGCAACAGATGGCTGGATTCTCAGTGTCTGTCTTTGTCCTGTGCCTTAGTGGGGTGCAGTCAGGTGTCCTAATGGCTCTGCTCAAGACCCAAAATGTGTCCCATCGCGTGCCACAGGCCACACAGTCTTCCGCTTGTCCGCTTACTCCCTGCCCCCACTTACTGTCTACACGCCTGATCTTCCCCTCCCCTGTCCCCTGTCCTCTGTCCTCTGTCCCATCTCTGCCTCTCACCCTTTCTACTGGTGCTGTTTACCAATGCAAGGACATGGCTTAGGATTTCAATGGATTTCAATAAATTTGGTGGAGACAAGGAATCGTATCTTAGGCTACCTTCACATTACACAATCCTGATTTTTTTCTCAGATCAGATCTGTCTATCCTGATAGTCCATATCGGTAACCATAAGTGACATTTAATGAGAATGCACACTTTGATGTCTTGGCTAGTTGTTTACACTACACTACTACACTACTCAGGGTCTGTTGAGTTCTTCAAAGTTTGCTTGAATCAATTTCCCAAATATAGTAAAATTTCCCATTCCTTCCAGTGAATATAGTTGCTGCTGTTGCTGGTCCTCGTTGTTTTGCTGCTGTGCTGCTGATACTGGACAATGATGATGACTACAGTGATATGTGCATGTCCACAATCTGTTGTGTGGCCATATATTGGATATATATCTGATTATTATATTATATCTAATATCTATCTATATATATATATGTATATATATGATAGTTTAATTTGACATTTGTGTCCACACAATCCTGAAAAACATTAGGACTGTTTCACATTAGATACAGGAAATCAGATTTGCAAACAGATCCAAGTGTATGTGTACACTTCTGTACAATTTAAAACATTTTGTAAAAAATATTTATAGGTTTAGTGAATCAGCCAGTAAAATTTGTTGTAGTTTTTTCCCCTTTATTGCCCATTGTAAATAAAAATTAGTTCTGAATGATTGGTCTGCTTAAATAAAAGGTTTATTTTATTTAAAATCCATGAGAGTTCATTCAACATCATTTCGGTTTCAGCATCAAGTGCAAATTCTGTGTTTTATTTTTATTTATTTCCAATCTCATTACATTTCTGGACATTATATCTTCCTACAGTTTCTCAGAAAAGACACCGAGAAAAAAAAAAATCAATACTCGCAATGGCAGGATGCTGATTTATATACGCCCCTGTCCGAGATTGGATTCTTTATACAGATTGAAAGGGTGGAAGGACTGCAGTTATGGAAGTATAGAGATAAAAATGCAGCTGTTGTTTCTTTTCTCTCTCTCTGTGTCTCTTTCTTTCTGTTCATTGCTGTGACTTTAAGCCCTATGAGACATAAAACAGCAAAGACACATTACGCACATGCACACACATGCACACACACACACACATACACACCAGGGGCCTGGCAGCAGACACACTCTAACATATGTCTGTCTCTTTAGCAGATTAATGGCATTGTATTAATATTAACATAGAGTAGTGAAGAGAAGTGGGCGGTGTCTGGAGTGTGTGTGTGTGTGTGTGTGTGTGTGTGTGTGTGTGTGTGTGTGTGTGTGTGTGTGTGTGTGTGTGTGTG
>JAQQZR010000013.1:5301929-5313866 GCA_030068235.1 Notoglanidium macrostoma | reverse complement strand
GTTGTGAATAAAATATTGGCTCATGTGATTTGAAAGTCTTTTAGCTTTCATTTTATTCAACTTTAAAGAACATCCCAACTTTTCTGGAATTTGGGTTATAGATGAATTAAAATATATACTGCCTGGTATCTTATTTATGATTCCCAACAATAACAATGAAGTTATTGATGCTTAATTAGTGCCTGCAACACTGAAATAGCACTTAATGCTGAAGGAAAACTACTATGCGGTTCGACACCTAGGATCTTACTTTATTATTATGTGTACAGTAGTAGTTGCCATAGCAATGCACCATGGTAATTACAATATGAATCTGTGAAACATCCTTAGCTCTATCAAAGAAGCTTAGACCAGCACATAAGTCATGACACATGGTCTGACTACTGCTGGCAAATAAAATGGATTGTCTATAAAATTGTTCGAAAACCATCTCCTTTCTTAATGTCTATAGATCTTTCTAAAGTCTCTGATTCAGTGAGCTGGTTTCTGCATGTGACTGGATAAGCCTTAACAGAAGATCTGCTACAGAACCTAAGTTGGTTCATGTTGGAGGTGTTGAAGTCAGACCAGTTCATTTTTACATAAATTGATTGTTCTGCAACAATAATACTGAAATATTTAGCTGGGTTCATATGCACACCCAGGTGACCATCTCTGGTTGCACCAACAATCCAAAATGGGATTAAGCTAAACAAACAAACAAACAAACAAACAAATAAAATATACCAATAAAAACAAACAAACAAATAATTAAATAAAACCCCTAGAAAATAAAGAGTAATCCAAGAGATTGAAAATGTATTTCTTAGCCATTCTTAGACAAAAATAAGCATATACAGTAGTTTTATTACTTAAGTAATGATTTCATAATAATTAATCAATACATTAGCTAATTATTAGCATGTTAAGATATAATGAAGTGACTAAAGGAACAACCATGATCCTGGCCAGGGGAAAAAGTGAATGAGTGTTCTACTGTACATTATGAGGAGTACATTTGGAAACAATGTAGGTTAACCCAAATTATAGGCCATAATGTAAGTTCAGACAGTTTGAGACCCTTGGATATTTTTTTCTGACCCTTCTGGAAAAAATTCAAACCTAAACCCTAGCACAGGATATAATATAATAAGGAACAAGGAGTTGATGTGATGTGGCCTGATGTGAAACAGAGTTACTGTTACTATCAGAAAGTTGATAATTTTCCTGACGATTATACAATTTTTTAATTGATTAATGCAACGGGGCATTGTACTTTTTATATCTTTGTATATTATATTTAAGTTAGCTCCTTGTAGTTAACAGAAAAATTACAGATTGTCAGGAAAAAAGAAAATGCTGTGTAGCCGTGGAGCTTTTCCTGTGGCGGAAAACGTACTGACTATTACAAGGTCCTGACACTAGAGACTCCTTACATAAATGTGAAACAAATATTTCCTTACAGAAAGTCATGGAGTTGTTACTATAGAAGTAATAATGAATTAGAACAAGGGCATTAATATAAACCTGGAATTTCAGCCAGGACTAGAGTGAGAGCTGCTGTTTTTACCTAATTATTACCTTCTGACCATGTGGATTTCATATGTGTATTTGAATGAATGAACCTCCTACAAGATCATCACCACATTCATTTTTATAAAATTAAGCCGATAAAGTAGGTTGATTTTGATCAAGGTGTCATTGGTGCTGGTTTTGAATTGTCCATTGTGCGTAACTTAAATAGTTGGGGTAAACCTGCACTGTATACAAAAAGACTGTTATAGTAAATAATTTTTATTAAGACTGTGTCACTGTATCAGTTAACAGAATGAGTTAAGAAGTTGTACTACTGTAAAGTAATACTGTAAACTATTACCATGATTAAGGAATTGTATATGTTTTCTGGTGCACTAAGAATTAATGCATATATTAATTTATCATTATGAAAGCATCAGTTAAGTATTAATATAACTGAGGCCAAATGTTTACGTACACCTAGGCTAAAGACATAAAATCTCAGTCTTTGTTCATAATAGAGGCCATTTTAAAACAATCAATTGGACATTTCAGCCATAATTCACTATATAAATTCCAGTGGGTCAAAAATTGACAGTTTGTTGACAGTCTCTTTAAACAGTCTGCAAGATCGAAGAACTTGATTAATGAGTTTCTGATTGGCTTATTTAGGAGTAAGGAGTTTAGGAGAATTAGGAATCAATAGTGAATGCAGCTCTGGCTGTATTTAGATCCAGATTTGCCACCGATACCATGAGAAAATCCAAGCAACTTAGCCAAAACCTCAAAAAAACAATATTATGAACTTCCGCAATTCTAGTTCCTCCTTAACAATTTCCAAACAACTGAAGATACCCAAAATAACAAGATGAGATATAAGATATAACAAGATTTTACAAGACCCCAAGATAACAACATAAGGACTGGTGAAGGAGTTGGAGGCATCAGGTACCAAAGTATGTACTTTCATTATAAAGTCACGCCAATATCATCATGGCCTAAAAGGCTTTCACACAAGAAAGAAGCCTATACTCCAAGACTGGCATAAAGAAAGTCAGATTAAAGTTTGCAGGTGATCACCAGGACAAAGATCAAACCTTCCGGGGGCTGTTCTCTTGTCACAATGATAACCATTCTATATGGAGAGAAAAATGTAAGGATTTTAGTCTGAAGAACACCAGCACATCTGTGAAGCACGAGGCTGGCAGCAACATGTTGAGGGGGTGTTTTGTTGGAAAAGGGACTGGTGCATTTCAGAAAGATGGCATAGATGTAATAATGAAGTACGAGGATTATCTAAAAATACTGAAGCAATTCCTCAGGACATCAGCCAGAATGCTAAAATTAGGTTACAACTTGGGCTTCCAGCAGGACAGTGATCCTAAGCACAACTCCAAAAAGTTGTAATAAAATGGCTTAAAGACAACAAAGTGAAAGTATTGGAGTGGCCAACACAAAACCCTGACCTGAATCCCATGATCAATATGTGCACTGAACTGAAAAGCATGTCTGAACGTGGAAGCCCACAAACCTGACTGGGTTACACCAGTTCTGTCAGGAGGAATGAGCAAATGTTCTGGCAAAGTACTGTGAGAAGCTTGTGAAAGGCCCAAACCATTTGATTCAAGTTAAGCAATTAAAGGAATCTGTTATTTTAAAATGACCTCTTATGGAAATACAGTAGATACATTAATTGACTTAACACAGGAAATGTACAGTAGCATGGAATGTATGGAGTTGTGCTAATGTGAGAATGAATGTCTTTGGCCAAGGTGTATGTAAACTTTTGGCCTCAACTGTACTGTAAGCTAATTCATGGACCTTATAGTAAAGTTTTACCAGGCTATAAGACAATAAGGAGATCTGGGACCTACATGATTAAAATACATACATAAGCAATACAACTTATATCAAAACGCAAAAAGTGGACTCGCATTTTCCCATTGAGTATAGTAGAATATCTGGCAAGCTAGCAGGCCTTTAAACTGTGCAGCATTTTTCTCAGCGGTAAGATATAGAAGAGCAATCAAATTTTAACATCCTGTCAGAGATCCCACACTGTTGACATTTGCATGATAAATACTATGCAGTCAGTGGCAGTCCAGCCAAAATAGTCTTGTCTAGTCATGCTTCTTTAAGAGGTACTTTCCCCAATTGAACTTTGGTATACATTTGCGTTAAGAACTTAAACTATTATTAGTGCACTCTCATTTGGTAAAGATACCTCTTTAGGCTTAATTGCAAATGCAAAGAAGATGCATAGAAGTCAAAGTAATGTGGCAAATGTACTCCTGTACCCACGCATGACTACAAACTGCTGCCATATGCATTCCTTTAACTGGGAACTGAGCCAAGTGCAGCAGATGTTCATAAAATAAAAACCATCTTGTAAACACTGTGAGGTTTAAGAGGGTTTAACATCTGGCAGGCAGTACGTCCTCGGTAGATATCAAACTGCATTTTGTTGTAAAAATGGATCATTTATTTTATGAATACTGACAGTCTTTTGGAGCAATAAACATGTTTCGTGATTGCAGATTCAGTGATTAGCTTACAAGTGGATGCTTGGTTAGAATTTAAATAGTGCACGTTGCATTCAGTCACGTAGGCAGGTACCAGAAGAAAACACTGCTTGTGTTTCAATGGACTTCAAAGAATTCTGCATGACTACCAGAAGCAATGTTAAGCACAAATGTTATCCCTTGTGTGCTTGCTTACAAATTGAGAAATTACTGTACGGTAACAAAACTCTGGGAGTTACATTCTTGTGACACAGCCAGTCAAGTAAGGCCACAATGACACGCTAGGACTGGGATCATTTGCAGGGTAATGCTGCACATACATCCACCATGTTGAGTAGATATACTTCTAGGATGCAGCTATAAAGTGAGAAGACACTGATCCTGGATGACAAACATGGCTATCCAGAGTTGTGTAAATGGCTTAAAATCCAATGTGTGTAGCTTTCCCAATCTGACCAATCGCAGATCCCAAGGCAAAACTCTTGAAGAAGACACTGTGAAATACAGGGTCTCGGTAATTAGCTCATAATCATCTTCCGATGAAAGACAAATGAATTCACAACTATTCTCCAGACTGTTGCAAGCCCCACTGGCTTTTGAGTTATGAAAACTGCCTGGTAAGCTTTTCAGAAGAAACATCAGCAATGGATGGAAGTATGCAGAGAGCCATCCTAATCAATCATGGGACTATGAGAAATAAGTGATTCTGTAGTGTATTGGATTGGCTTAAAGTAGGGAGGATGGCCATTCTTACAGCAATACATCCAGGTCCATAGGACCAAGCAGACTTGACATGGAAATCCAAAGAAGGCAGCAGTTCTACATTAGCAAACATCTATCAGAGCCATGTCAAAATAATCAGATTAAATACTGAATGCAGTACCCATTACCCTAAATGCAGTCCATTCTTCATCGGACCTGCTTGGTCTAAGTAGGTGTGCAGCACAGATATTGTAAATGAAGCACTCACTATAAGGAATGCGCATGGCAAATAGAGCCCCCTGACTTTATGTCTTTGAATACTGATTGACTCTCATGCCCAGTTTGTTACATGTGCATGTGTAAGTTCATCCCTAAACAAAGGCAACATATCATATGTGACATAAGAATGCTTGAAGCTGGGGAAGGTGAGAAAAATCAGACATAATAACCAGGGATGTGACGGAAACAAAGGACAAGGACAAACATGTCCTAGTGTGTCTGCCATGGCCTGTCTAGATGTTAGAGAATAAAAAAGCTAATCACTGTAAGCTGTTGGTGGCCATGAAGGCTACAGAATGGGAATGCTATAAAGCAAGAGAAGTAGAACTCCAATTCTAATTGAACCAGAAGCCAAATATTTAGATGTTAGCTGGCATCAAAGGCCAAGGAACGCTAGTTCTGGCTCTTTGTAGTCAGGGTCGATGAGGGGCAGCAATATAGCTCCCGCTACAGAATCAGCACTATCGGCTGAACCAACTATAGCTCCAGGAAGTGAGGACAGATTAAACACCTATAGTATATTGCCAAAATTTTGTCAACACATTTATTACACCACATGTGCTTGTTAAAGGTCTCATTCCAGATTTAGTCCCCTGTTTGTTGTAATAACCTCCACTCTTCTGGGAAGGCTTTGGAACATGTCTGTGGCGATTTGCCCATTCAGCCATAAGAGCATTAGTGAAATCGGCCATGCAGATTGCAATGAGGATGAGGGGGCCTTTGTTCAGACCACTCGAGTTCTTCCACACCGACACTGGCAAACCATGTCTTTAAAATCTCGCTTTGTGTGTTGTCACGCTGGCACAGGTTTAGTTAGCGCCTTCGCTCTTAGTTACCTCTTAGCATAAAAGACATCCTAGACAATTCTGTGCTTCTCATTTTTTTTTTTTTTAAAAGACCCACAAATGGGACTGAAGGTGTCCACATACTTTCAACCATATAATGTATCACTAGTGCCAGAGTAGCGGAGCTAGTCAGGCAACTAGCAGTAGGGCAATCCATTTTTTTTTCTTCTTTGCTGGCAATTTAACAACTAAAAATAAAAAAGACTTACACTTTGATATGAACAAGAATATAGTAAGAATTAAAATAAACATCTAACATGATTCTAGTATATGGCTAATATATTGCTGCATGAATAGCCCTTTGCAATGATTTTGGGGTGGAAAACAGCCTCAGTGTGTTAGACCTTGCTGTTCTAGGGATATATTTAAGGGTGATGAATAACCTGTAGAGGGAGCCACAATCTACCTTAAAAAAAAAAAAAAAAAAAGCAATACAACCTCCCCCCACAATTCACACGCACGCATATGCGCGCGCACACGCACGCACCCACGCACACGCACGCGCGCGACAGTAAATCCGATAAAGCCCGGTGATAGCTTACAGTAGAACCTGTCCGCGCCGCCCCCTCTCCTCCCTCCACCTCCCCGCATTCCGCGTGTTCGCTATGATTACAGCAACTCCTCCGCACTAAAGCGTCCACACACACATTTCCAAATCGCCTTGCTGTTAGGACAGGCAGCATCCGCATCGTGCAGCGCATCGGAGTCACTCGCATAAAGCACCGGCTGCAGGTAATGCCAGGTAGGACTGCTTCAATTCCAGTACCAAAGTGTGCATGGTAAGGTGCAGGTGATGTGCAGACATGATCACTTTTTCTACAGGCTTGCTTAGTCTATAGTCTAAGCGGAAGGTTCTAAAAAGATGCATGTAAGTTTAGACTGTTACATCTTATTGCGTAATAACAATTTTATTTAAATTTTTATCTGTCACTGAACAGCATCCTGTAATAAACGTCTAGCTGGAAATGTGATTCATAGAGGAAAGATGAGGGGGGTTTACAGCAGCTCCTGAACTTGAGTAGATTTAGGACGTGTCGGTACTCGTTCATCATCGCTCAGAGAGGTGTAAATAGCGGCTATTACACAGCATGCCTATTTATTCACTCCTTTTCTCGCAGAACCTCGATGATGCCTGGAATCTACATGATAATGGCCATGTTGGCCCACGTTGTCGCTCAAGAACTGGACGAACCCGTCATTTACACAGCAAGTGTTCTTTTGTTTTTCAATTTTTTTTTTATAAAGTCAGTGTTCATGACTACACCTATTAAGGAAATCACTGCTTTCCTGCGCCGAGTACCATAATCATGGTGCAGTAGAATCCTAAGGAAAAATTAACCTGTTATTTGAGACAGAATTGTTATTACACCTTATTTGTGGACAAGGGAGTCAAAACAGGTTACAACTTGCAAAGTAATAGTATTTTCTCCTTCTCTTACAGTGCACAGATGGCTATGAGTATGATCCTGTCAGACAAGCATGCAAAGGTATGAGTCCTTAAATGTGGGACAGTCAATTTATTTATTAGTCGTAAGTCAAGGACTTGCGGTGTGATCTAGGTCTAGAGAAGAACTGCAAAAATAATCAAGGATGGTTCCGTCATCACGGGTGGACAACCAGGGAAGTTATCCCAGACCTGGAGAAGATGTGGGAACCAGGGTGGTTTAGTAGTGTAGTTTAGTAATGTACTGCTGCATTTATTACAATAAGAGCTTCCATGCTCACTGCAAGATTTGGTAACTAATTACCGACATATTTTTGTATGAAAAGGTCTCTGGCTATTATTTACATTTGTCTGTGCAAACTTTTTCAACAGACATTGATGAGTGCGCCATCCTTCCAGATGCCTGCAAAGGGGGTATGAAGTGCTATAACCACTTTGGTGGATACCTCTGTCTGCCACAGAACGCACAAATCTTCGTAAGTACAAGGGACGAGGAGACGCAACCGACTGAAGCGAGTCTCCCAAATCCTCCGGCTCCTCCAATCGTGAACTCACAAAATCCCCAACCGGGAAGCCTTCCTGAGCGTCGCCAGCCTGGTCCGTACAGGCCCATTCACTGCTCACCTGGTTTCACCTTGGATGAGCAGAATTACTGCAGAGGTAGGATTGTATTTCCAGCATCCAAGCCTCACAAGTATGGGTTCCTACTAGTTACAGCCAGTTTTCACCCAAACTCTTAAGTGGATGTCAGGATCTGAAATGTAATATAGCCATAAATAATTCAACTTGAAACTTTGGCATTTCTCGAATAAACATGAAAGCCATGAAAATCATATTTACATTACAGACATGCTATCCATGGTCACTGTGTAGTGAACACTGAAATGTGTGTATTATAAATTGAAATCATTACTATAACATCTGAAGTCTAAATTATCTATGCCTATGTTATCTGAGTGTTATACACGTACTGGCCATTTTTATAAGGAACACCTGTACACCCGCTTACACTTGCAATTATGCAATCAGCCAATCATGTGGCTGTAGCACAAAGCACAAAATCATGCAAATACAGGTTTAAAAACTTAAGTTATATTCAGTTAATGTTCACGGTAAATGTTAAATTGGTTAAAAATGCAATTTCAGTGACCATGGTTGTTGGTGCCTGAAAGGCATGCTCTGGGTATTTCAGAAACTGCTGATCTCCTGGGATGTTCATGTGTAACAGTTCAGTAGAGTTCAACTACAGTTCTGTTTTTTTAGATGAATCTCAATTTCTGCTGCCTCAATCAGCGTCTGAATTTGGCATCCAAAGTATGAACCCATGGATCCAGCCTACCTTGTGTCAACAGTAATGGTGTGAGGAGAGTTTTATTGGTAAACATTGAGCTCCATATTACCATTTAAGCATCATTTGTATACCGCAGCCAATCTGATTACTGTTGCCGATCACGTGCCTGTCTTTACGGCCATCCCTCTGTGAAGCTAACTTCAGAATAACTCACCATGTCTCAAAGCACAAGGCGTGTCAATCTGGATGCATGAACTTGACAATAAATCCAGTACTTCATTGGCCATCCTCTAGATCCTACCAGACCTAACTTCAGTAGCGCACCTTTGGGATTTGGTAGAATGGGAGATTCAGAGCATGAATGGCACGCGGCATACAAATCTGCAGCAATTATGTGACGCAAACATGTCAACATAGACCAGAATCCCAAAGGAACTTTGGAAAGGAATTCCATAATACCTTGTGGAGTCCATGACATGAAAATTTGAAGAGATTTAGAGAGTGATGGGGAATCCCCTCCAGTGTTAGAATGGTGTTCCTAATGAAGAGGCTGGTGTAGTTTGTAGTTAACTATTATTAGTATGTAATAAGTATTATAAAATTTAGCCAGTAAACAGCATCTGTCAAATGTAGTGTGTAGTGTACTATACAGATAGTATTAAAACCTGTGGGATGAATATCAACATGCCAGTACTATAACCTGTATATTACATGTTATCAGCACTCTTAAATCTAGTGTCCAATCTAGTCAATATTTCAGATTTCAGTCAACAAATGTGCATTATATATTTGTCAATACATTATTTGTGGAGGTCCTGTGCTGGTCTCGTTCCAGTAATGGACAGGGTAGAGGGGGCTAACAATCCCCAGCAGCAGATGGGTTACAGTCAGTAGTTATGCACATAGAGTGGACTAACATGTAGATGTATTGATAAAATGCTCAATTAGAGTAGCTGTACTATAGGTGTAACTTATAAAGTGGTCACTGCATTGTAATCTATAAGAAAGAATCTGTATGTGCTTGCTCTAGTGTCTTTACATATTCCAGTCTTCAATTATGATGGGCATATTTTGGGCTATGTCTCTTGACATGTAGAAATTCATCACTGGCTCTGTGAAAAATGCAGCCATTTTAATGGAAGTTGGGGTGAGGTAATTACTTTACAGCTTTGCATAGAGAACCCCATTCACTCTTCCTTGAAACACACATAAAACCTGAGAAAGACCTTCAAAGCTCAACAGCTTGCTTTCACTTTGTGAAATGGACGATAACACACCTGATTGAAAAGAACAACACAACAAAGTAGGGAATAAAAGCAACCTGATTTACCCTGTTTTCCATTTTACACCAAGGTTCTCTTCCATTGGTTGCCTCAGGTCTAATATTTTTGGCTTGGGTTCGATATCCTTTGATGGGAATGGTGCATGTTCAACATCTACCATGTGTTCTTGGAAAATAATGAAGGCATCAAACATCCTGCGGATGCTGAATCATGCAGCGCGTGATTTGCTCCGAACAATTCCGCCGCAACTGCGGCAAATTACAAAGTCGATAGCAGTGCAGCTCAAATGAGAGCTGTGATGGATGATGCAGCTGGCATACTCTTTTTCCTGCTGTGGTCTGCGGTCACCCATTTATGCTTCAGCGGTTTATTTTAGTCATAAGTCAGCACCTCACCGGGCATCAAGGCTCTCTTTAATTGCATACAGATGAAGAAGCTTTAGAACATAATGGCTCGGTGGCACTGCTCATGGTAATGGGGTTAAAAAGGTGCAGAGGCTGTGTGTGTGTGTGTGTGTGTGTGTGATTTGTGTCCTTCTGAGGGAGGGTCTGGCATCATGGTAGGTACACAAATGGCTTTTGAGTGCCAGCCGCAACACCAGGCACATGGGCAAGAACATCTGTTGGTCTAATGGTATGATTGAGGCAGTCAACAAGCTCCCTTTGTCTACTACCTTTATTACACCCCATTTACCACATCAAAAAGACAGCATAAAGGCAGCGCCTGCCTCTCACTTCATTACTCAAACAATGAGGGAAGCCCAGCAATTGTTAAGTAGTTGAAAAGGTGAACAAGAAGTGTGGGGGATAGAAACATGGAGACATGTTGATGGTGGTAAACCTTAAAGCAAAAAGCCATCTAAAAGCCACCAATAGAAGGACGGCATGGGATTACGCAAATCTCCCGGGACAGCTATAAATAAGGTACTGGCAAACGTAAACAAAACATGCTAACGGACAGTACATCCATATTAACTTAAGTTCACTTCGAATAATGTTTTCAATTGTGCTGATTGTTCACATAAATGGAATGTAGTCTTTTTTAATCACATGTCTATCGTTAGAGGATCTTCATCGTATCATCTGACAGGAAGAACAGCTATCGTTGCACGGTCTGTTGTAGAGTTAGTAAGAAGGCATTAGAATTAAAAAGGGTTTACAAAACATTAAAATGTGGTTAAGATAAATGTTAAAACCCATGACCTAAACACATTTGAGTTATGGCTTGATGAGTTTCCAGTCATGGAGAAAATCAGTGTTGAGCATGGCTTATTCCTCCCATACTGGTTTTTAGACATTGAATCATTGATCTTAGGTAGACCAACCACATGGGGCCACAGGATCTAATTATAGGAGCAAATCAATAAATGATTTTGTGCTCTTTGGTAAGCCTCCTTGAAAAAGAGCAAAAAAAAAATTAAATCCATATTAGGCAGCTAATAAGTTCACAACAGATGTATTGAGAACTTGTTTTCTTAAATGAACTTGTTTCATTTCATTCTGTTCTCCATTTAATGTAGGTTGTTAGTTAAAGTAGTCACCGTAGATTTACTATAATGTTAACCACTGCACTTGGGCTTAGTAAATGACTAAACTGCTTTGCTTTGCAGTTACATGAATCTACAGAGCAATTTGTATTCTGGTGATACTTTTGTGAACTGTATTTTTTAAAGCCATTACATCTGGAGTAAAAACACACCCTTTTCTGCTGAAATGTGTTGTGTCTTAGTGAGTCATTGCAGAATCACAGAGCCTCGTCTTTGATTTCGCAGGGAATTTGTTTTAATCAGAGGTGTGTTTCTTTTGGCTAGCTTTTTTGTGTGCTATTAGTGCTTAACAAGCTTTATATTGTGCTTAGTGTGCCTCTGGAACAGACACTCACTATGTCTGTCTACATAAATTTCTTCATAAAGAAACCTCTGGATATCGAATAATGCTTATGCCATGCTTACTCATCTTTCTTGGGTGGAAATCCAGGCCAAGAACTGATTCAGGTCAGCGTTAATCACACACACACACACACACACACACACACACACACACACACACACACACACACACACACACACACACACACA
>JAQQZR010000013.1:5267395-5301238 GCA_030068235.1 Notoglanidium macrostoma | reverse complement strand
CATTTTGCTTCTTATCATTGAGGTTTGCATGTCCCTGCTTCTGATTTATGGCTCACATCTTTGTGACCTTCATAGTCACTCTTAAGGAACAGTTCATAAACATTTGTAACAAGACTGTAACAAGTATGACAATCTTTGCTTGGATTTTGGTGAAGGGGTACAAATCATTTTCCCCTACGTCCAATTGAATGCTCCAATTACCCACTTTAAACTTAAAGCAGACTGCCCATTTGAGTCCTAAAAAGTCCAGTTTTTGAGCTAGGTACATGGATGGTGCATGGTTTTAATGACTTAATATCAAAAGCTACTGTTCGTACAATGTCATGGTTCTGATGCTACCAAGAAGGGTCTAGTAAAGGGCTTTTTTTAAGGGGTTGCAGGGCTTTTTTTAAGAACCTGAAAGCTTACACTCCCTACATTCAGCAGTCTAATCCTTATAAAAAGTTAGCTTCTTGCAAGTTATTTGAATCTATCTTTTTCAAGCCTAATGTCTGAGTGGACAAAGACCTGCCAATACTGAGACATTTTTTTTAGGAATTGTTGATAGAAGACCACGTTATGTTAGACTGAGCTGGAATACCTGTTCCTCTTTCCATGACATACTTCATCCTTGCTCACGTTTTGCTACAAGAATTTAACAGATGTTCTCATGAAGTGGCACTTCTTTTGTTCTAATTTTAAGCTAAGTGCCTGACGTCTCTTAGACACCACTCATTTGGAACAAAGACCACATAGGACGCTCAAAAAAATGATCGTTCTCATGAATGTTGTTGGCCTGAGGGAGTCTCTTATACTAATATAATCCAAATGGGTCTGCTAGGACAAGGAATTTATTTTCCAACTCATGTTGCAATAACAGTTATCTTATATGTTATTCAATTGTATAGAAAAGCACAAGATTACCTAAGGCATTAGCTTGGCCAGGACTGTACACAGCCACAGGCCATGACTTTTCTTCTAGATTAGCACGAGGGGTAATGCAGAGTCACTGGTTGACTTCCTAATTATGTTATGCTCTTTAATTATGCTCTTCATTCATTTCCCAAGGAAGCTAAATTTGCCATGATCGCTAGGTGGGAAAGATGGTATATTCCCTCTCCTCTGTCAATCACAGTGACATTAGCTAATCATTAGTCTATGAGTCTTGTGTCTGTGGAAGAGGACAGATAAAGCTGTACTCAGAATGTGTTACGCTCAGTGATGAAGGCTTCACCTGTCTCAGAGGAAGCACTTACTAGCCCTCTTCCTCCCCAGTTGGTAGATTTTATGTATATGCAATTTACCAAATTGGGGAGAAAACTGGGGGGAAAATAAAAACATGGATTGGATGGACAAAAGATGGACAAAACGACTGGCTTTTTGACAAAACAATTATAGTCCACAGTGAATGGACTTCGTGGTAAAACTCTGCCTCGTACTGCCTGCAATTCCAAAAGTTTTCCTTTCCAGTAATTGGACTAGAATCCACATCCATGTCCTGCAGACTCAAGTAAATAGCCTCCTTCAAGTAAATAGCCTTCTTCTACTCATGAGGTCAACATCCTTTTTCCTCAGGGTGATGTCGGTGTCCTCCAAAATGCAAGTGTTTTTTTTATCTAAGGTAAAAATCAATGAGCACCAATAATGACAAATTAAATTTAAATTTTTTTAGTTCCTCTATTGACATACTGGCATACTGACATAAGTACTGGAAATGAGCTAAACACTATTTGTTCCATCTGTATTCTTTAACCATGTGGAAATTTTAGTTAGTCTTTGCAGTTTTAACAACATACTTGGTTATAGCCGAGTTATGAATTCAAAAACCAAGACTGCCTGAGAACCACTTTTGGAACCCTTAACCCTCCTCTTCCCAGCTCTATTCCTGAATTTAGACTAAAGGACCCTGGATAAAAGCATTTGCCCATATGAATAATTGATAGTCTTCTTTTTAAACAAGCCTGCCATGAATAACCACACTCCTGTAGGGTTTTTCCTCCAACAAGACAATTAAAACACCTTTAAAGGTTCTAGACAGTACAATAGCAGAGTATTGATGTAGTGTTGCGACCTGTTCCCATTCAGAATATACAGTATGCTTCTAAAGTAAAGTGTCATGCAGTAATTTGTTGTAACGGCAGTGTGAGTTTGCCATCACCTTATTACATGAAACAATTTTTAGTCAAAACTTTCCAAAACCAAGGTTTCCTTACTCATAACTTTGGCTTGGATGATCCTGTGGAGAAACACTTCTAAGCGATGTTTAACTTTTCTCACCTCTGAAGCCAAGTGATCTTGAAGATCTTTGAGTTTGCAGTTGTCTTATTGAAATGACAAATGCAACTGTGCTCTTAAGAGAGGCTTATGAGCAACTGGTTATGGAAATTTTTTCCCCATTTGCACAAAAACATGGAAAAAATGAGTCACCCCAAAGATAACTATCTCATCAATTTACAATCTCAAGAATGTTGAGGTCATGACCAGAAACAAATTTGGTGGGTAAATATTTGGTGTCTCTGCTTTGGCATTGGTTTTGCTGTATCTCCTATAGTGCTTATGGTTATGATTTAACTAGGTCAGCTCTAGATAAACAAAAAGGCAATTTTTTCCCTTGGCAGACAATTAGTACTTTGATTCATTAGCACTTTCAGTGACTCAATTTCCAAAAGAGGAAACTAACTGAATGTCTGAAGGAAATTCTGTCAGATCATCATTGTTTATTTTTCAGGAATGCTTGCTTTGAAGGTACATTATTACATAATTTACTGACGAGATAGAAAAAAACAGCTAATTTACCACTTCTCATGCAGAGCTGAATATAATATGATGACAACATGCAGCTTATTGTTGGCATATTTACATTGGTAAATGCAGTGATGGGGAATAGCTAGCTACTTGTAGTGATAGTATTAGCTTAACTACATATTTTAGTAGCATGCCAGTAGTTCAGCTATTTTCAAAATAATGTAGATTTTCCAGTAACGTGCTACTTCTTCATCAAACAGCAGTGTAGCAAGACAAAACATATCCCATTCTTCCTTTTCACGTAACCTGTTCAGCTATGGTTTCAACATGCTCAAAATTAGACAACTATTTTGATGCCGCATGACAGCTGACCTGAATAGCTAGCATCATCCAATATTAAGTAACAAGTTTGTTTTTCCAGAAACAAACACAGAAACAAACAAACAAAAGAGTGGTATAATGAACCCTACCTGTATCTGTTTTTTTTATATTCTGAATGTCTTGAAAATGTCTCTATTGTCTCTGTTCTGTCCTTGTTCTTTGGCTAACTACAGTATAGTATTACATATTTTCATGTTCCATAACATTTGAGTCTAATAATGGTGGGAAGAAAAGGGCCTAGTAAGTGTGTAAGTGTGCAGTGTTGAATATGCGTGTCAGTATGCAGAGTTGTTGTTATTATTGGGCTGTGTTTGCCGGACTCCAGCTGCTTCCTGCCCCTGCATGTGAGAAATTGTTGATCTTTCTGTTCCTCATTGCTGTGCCAGCGTCATCTAGCCAACCAAACCAACACATCTGGCACTGGGTCAAAAGAACCATCCAGTATGCCTTCCTCTTTCAGGAAGCGCTTCCATGTTGTATGGTTTGGAGTCAAAGGGCCCAGGAACTTTCTAGTAACTGTGCTGGGTTGTATTGCTTAATGCTGGAGGCATTCTCAATGGCACCACCCACCTGCTGTTAGCATCTTTACTGGTTGTTGGCCTGGGTTGTGATCTAATTCAATTTTGAGGGTATTGCAACACAAGTATTTGAAAGCTGATGGAAGGAAAGCTGCCATTATGGTTGTATCAGTATTTAGTAATTAGTGATTACATGAAATGTTAGTGTTACTTGAAGGAGAAATGCTATGGTTTCGTCTTCCCATTCTTCAGCTGTTCTACACTTTGTGAATATGACATTATTAATATATCCTTTATCTGCATTATCCAGTGTCACCCATGAGAAGATGGGCTTGCTTTTGAGTATGGGTCCTCTCAAAGTTTCTTCCACATGATCTCTCACAGTGTTGCCACTTCTGACTGGCTTGCTTAAAAGGTACCTGAATGTATATCCAATTTAATTGGATATGTGTTCTCCCATAAGCAAGCCAGGATATTAACTTTGTCAAGAACAGAACATTTCTCTTATACTCAAAATAGCAGTAATTCTGACAGTTTTTGAGATCTGTCCAGTCTGGATTCCTCCTTGAGTTTCTCACTGAAAATTTATGACTTGGGCCTTAATGCCTGTGGTGTGTGGCCTGGATTGAAAGCCTGGGTGTGGTTAAGAAGATGCTGACCTCTGTGATGGCTTAAGTATTGGTATGACATTCGTCCAGCTTACACCATGGTCTCCAATTGGCTTGTATCTAAATGGTACCAGATTTGTAAAATTTTTTGTGACATATATTTTCTACAAAAGATGATATAACAGAACCAAGATTTTGGAGGTTTTCTGCAAGAAAAAAGTAGGTGTGATATAATTTGAAAATGGTGCCAATAAAATCATCACCAATCACGAAGTGAACGTGTTAGTTAATTGTTCTCGTATGGATCTCCAGTATGATGACTATCTGTCTTTCCCAAAGCCCAAACTGAAGTCAGTTCCATTTGGTTGATAGAAGGTGTTTGTATGTGAACTGCTCATGCATGAATGACCAGTGAAGACCAGTGAAGCATCAATGCATCCCAAAAATTCCACTGGCCAGGAGGTCAACAGACCATGGATCGTTCGGAATGTTAATTCTTCTTGTCCATCTGAGATTCTCTGGACCTGATTTTATTTTAGGTCATGAACTGGAGAAAGGCATTTCTGTAGTGGCGCCAGGGAAAGATTTCTGTTTTCACTTTGAAATTGATCTTCACTGTTCCTTAGTAAAGGCCGTGTTTGGGAAGCCTTATCTGTCACTCAAAGCCAAATAAAAGAATTGAAAATCTGAAGACATCAGATCTCTGGGAGTAAGAATGAAGGCAAATGGGTTCATGATGCAACACAAAATTCTAGTTTCACCTAATCACGTGTAGCAACTCGGCATGTGTCATAAAATATCCGGTTAATACTCCTTTAGGAGCTGTATCTGCTTTGTCATGTAGAGTGCTAACACTTTTAAAGGTGTTTTAGGTTCCCGTGAAAGTATCCCCTTAAGGCTAGTACATGACAGGGACGTAAATTGATGTGAAATGTACAAGATTGTTAAATTCACATATTTTGTCCGTGCTCATATTTTTCCAGGGAATAGTTGCACTGCTCAGGAAATTGTGTAAATAAGATGACTCGAGTCATTTTTTGGACAATATCCCTCTTTCCATTACAATAGTTCAGTGAAAACAGGAACCAAATGCCCCCCTGTGTGGTGAATACAGCTCGTTCTATCATGTCAGTGCATATCTGGTGGAAAAAAAGAACAATTTTTTTTTCAAGGCGTTGTAGCCAAAAAAACAATTGGCATGAGATTTGAGGTTTCATGGAGAAAAAGACACAGGGCAGCTGGATATCCTCTGAATTCCATTACAGTGTAAACGGATGTGTTTAAAACCAAAGGGCAGCTGGGAGCATCTAAGTGTAGATTGACAGTTGTATGGCAAAGGAAGTGACTTATGACTCACCACACTCATCACATTCATCAGTGCTACTGAATTTACTCATTTAAATATTGGAGCATGCCTTGGTAGGTTGGCTTCTTTTTGTTTATTTGCTATCAGCAACATTACAGACAATCTCTTTAACTGAGCAGTACTATACGCTCACTGGCCACTTTATTGGGAACACCTATACACCTGCTCATTCATGCAGTTATATAATAAGCCAATCATATGGCAGCAGTGCTATACAGATACATGTCAATCGCTTTAGTTAATGTTCACATCCAACATCAGAATGGGGAAAAATGTGATTTCAGTTACTTTGTCCATGGCTTGGGTGCTGGGGTCAGACAGACTGGTATGAGTATTTCAGAAACTGCTGATCTCAAGGGATTTTCATGCACAACACTGTCTAAAGGTTTACACAAAATTGTGCAAAAAAAGTATCCAGTGAGCAGCTGGAAATAGCTTGCTGATGAGAGCAGTCAGTGGAGGTAACTCAAATAACCAGTTATCATAACCATGGAAAAGCATCTCAGAATGCACAACACATCAAATCGTAAGGTAGATGTGAATACAAACACATCAGGTGCCATTCCTGTGAGACAAGAACAGGAAACTGAGACCATAGTGGGCACAGTTAAATATGTGCTGAAGATTTTTGCTGCAACATGCATATGCAGGGTTTCAATTTGATTTCTACAGCATGAATCCACTGACCCCACCTGCCTTCTGTTTTCTTGGCGCACACTTGGCCCCTTAATACTGATCGAGCATGGATTGAAGGCTGGAGTTTAACCGTGTTTTGTTGCTGACCATGTGCATCCCTTTATGGCCACAATTTACCCAACTTATAATGGCTACTTCCTCCTGAATCCAATAGACCGCCTTTGGGATGTGGTAGAACGGAATATTCACAGCCTGAATGTGCAGCTGACAAATCTGCAACAATCATGTTATGCAATCCCGTCAACATGGACAGGAATCTTAAAGGAATATTTCCAACATTCTGCTGAATTCATGCCATGAAGAATTGAGGCTGTTCTCCGAGGGGTTGGGGGGGTCCAACCCAGTATTAGTGTGATGTTCCTAATAAAGTGGCATGTATTTAAACAGTTAAAAATCCAGAAAAGGACTTTATAAATGTAGTAGCTAAGTGGCTAAAAGTCAGAAAGAGTAGAATTTATCCATGCCATTTAACAACTGAATTGATTAAATGAAACATTAGTACTAGAAAAAAGGGGAAGGGAACAAATTGAGGGAGAGAGAATACTCTTCACTTTTTCCACAAACATTCACAGGGCTTGCTCACGCTATCCAAGCACTTCCCTCCTCTCTTTTCCTCCTCTCTCCTGGTGGCCGAGTGGGAGGTCAGCCCAGGTTTGGGAGCTTTTGGGAGGCGCAAATGGAACGAGGACCAAGTGGGGCTTTGAGCTGTTTACTCAGACTTAAGGCTCCAGGTGGGGCAAGTGGCCAAAATATGACATCATACACACAGTGTGTGTGTGTGTGTGTGTGTGTGTTTGCCATGCTGCTGTGTCCCTTGCCACTGTTAAAAGAGATACACAATAAGTGATTTCAGACATTTCATTTCTGTGTATATTGTAACATGCCATATAGAGGACTATTAACTTTTACTAGTCAACTGATAATTAGAAAGGTAATCAACTAGTCAGCATTTCTGTAGTTAAAGCAAAAAATATTTAGGACTTTTTAAATTTTAGGCTAATATTTGCAGGATTACACACTGCACCCTATAATTCATAAAACGAAAGAAAATGATACACAATATGTACAAAGGTTTGTGGACACCTGACCATAACACTAATATGTGCTTGTTGGACATCCCATTCCAGATTGACTCCCCTTTTTCTGTTATAATAACCTCCACTCTTCTGGAGAGTACACCCTGGGCAGGTCACCAAACTATCGCAAGGCTGACACAGAGACAAACAACCTCAGGCAATTTAGATTAGCCAGTTGACCTAATCTGCGTGTCTTTGGACTGTGCTAGGAAATCCAGGCAGAACATGCTAACTCCGCACATAAAGGCCCCAGTTGGCTGCCAGGTTCAAACCCAGAACCTTCTTTCTGTGAGGCAACAGTGCTAACCACTGCACCACCATGCTGCCCTGGCATGTTTTATTTCCAGTCTAATGAATTACAACTAGCATAGTGTTTATCCAAAAATTAGCCCATCTTTTAGGTATTTGCTACACAGGGTGGGTAACTGTAGATCAGCTTGTTGAACATATTAGAAGATTAAACATGTTCAAAACTGCGAAAACTCCTTAGAATGAGGACCTGGTACAGCTATCCAATACAAGCAGCTCACATCATCCATGGAAGACTGAGAAGCAAGAGCCAGATTGAACAACCATATGTCTTTTCTGAATTCCTTTTCAGAATCATACATGATTAAATCAAAGTCTCCAGAGATATCAGTGATAAAGATCCTGTAGTTTGAATTGATTGTATAATCGACAGCCCAGCATGCTGATCCCAACTCAGCAAGCAAAATGCCTTTGGAAATACTAGGCTATATACATGTTATCCACTATATACACAAACACCAGTTTCATCATGTCTTTAAACGTTATTAGAGTTTTCTTTGAAAATGTTACTGGCAAGTGAATGTGAAGGTTTACTGTACTTAATGTAAGATGGCCTTCTGTAAAGGTTGTAGGTTCTTAGCCATATTTGAAGATGAAAAGGGTAAGACTGATTAATGGAAGTAACAAGCCGGGGTTGTGATACTAGGATATGCTAGATTTGGTTACCATAATGTATGTTAGGTTAGGGTAGTTCATTGTGTAATTAACTTGGTTTCCATTCTGTAATTCATGCACACTAATATTATGGAAGTCACCTTTAATCTTCTGCAGTTCATCCATGTAGACAACCAGCACCACAATCTTTTTGTTCTATTTAATCTTAAAGTAACTTTTTATGTCGACATCGGAATGCATTTTTCCACTCGTCTCAACAAGTATATCAGCAATTTATCCCGAGTGTTTGGTCTGAGAACCTGAGAGTTTTGGAAGCTGCAGTGTAACATGAGCAGTTTTCATTGCACTTTGAACTCAGGCCAAGGAATGAAGCAGGTGAGTGTGCAGGAATAATAATAAAAAAACATCAGTTCACTTTACTTACTGGTATTCATCCTAGTGTGATTGATTAGCTCTGTATTTTTGGTGTATAGTCTTTTCATCATTACCTGCGCTTACGGAGACCAATCCACTTTTGTAGAAGTCTGGCTATTTTATATTCCAGTTTCTATATGTTAGTTATACTTGGGTACACTAGGTCTAAAACAGCATGTTTATGCATTGGTATGACATCTTCCTCCACACTAATGCAGTATATGCTTCCTTCACACTAATGTTTCATTCCCTGGCGATCAAAAGCCCTTGTGTAGAATTCAAAAGAACACATTACAAAAAAGGATCTCATTGTTGACTTCAGAAAGTACATGACATGGAAATGGAAACAGTTACTGTCTTGAGTTTTCTAGTGCTGCAGATTTCTGATGACCTTTGCAAAGCGTACATGGAAAAGACTTCGCAGGATTAGATCCCACTTCCTGTGCTGAGTGAAAACGCACTCACTTTGCATCAGACCTGTTTCTATTCAAATGTTCAGCAAACTATGAAAATGCATTTCATAAAAAGTCATAAAAAGACTAATAAAAAGACATTCAGACAAGTGCAGACTGTCAAGGACATACACTCTGCATGTCGTTATTTATGTGAAACATCTGTTTGCACGACCATTTATTAAAGGTCCACTATGTAGTATTCAACCTGTCCCTTTCGAAGCATGTATTAGAACGTACAGTAGCCATCAGGTGCCTGTAACGTACTTCCAGGTACTTACATTCACAGTGCCTTGCCTTTTCCTTCTTAAATAATCTCCATTTTTCAAAATTTGGGTTCTCAATCTTGTTAGCCAGAATCAGCAAACACTGATTCCTTTTATTTCTTCTTCCTTGTCTTCTTTTCTTCTTCTTTGTCATCCTTCCACATTCATGCTGCCAGTTGTAAAAAAGTGAAAAAAAAGGTGTTTGAGTGAATGTTTGACTTATTACTTATGCTCTCATACACTTTTCTGCAAGTGAAAAACTTGTTCACTAAAATATACTTAGCTTGATTATGGTACAGCACACTTCAGTGCATTTACAGCCAGAGGTGAATGTGAGTCTGTATTTAAACCCTTTCCTACCCAATTTGAAATTAATTCTGACCAGTCCTACTTACTTCTGCAGACACTCTTGATAAATCCCATCCGCTCCTGCAGGATGTTTGACCAGTCCTGGCCTTTATTGTATACTGTCTATCTGATATGGGTACAGAAACACTGCCACCATTGGAGTCAGCACTGCAGCCAATGGGAGCCATGGCAACTGAAATGCTAGAGCTTGATAACATCAGAACAGTGCCTATACTTCACCATTAAACATGGGGTTCCACCCCACAAAGGTGTAAAGGTAACCCATGCCATCTAGCTGTAGATTAAACTGTTTGGTTAAATGGTTAAACTGGCTGGTTCTTTTTAAAATATTGATTCCAAAAAAGCGAGGTGGAATCTGCCCCATTCTAGATTTATGAAATGTCTTTTGCTTGGCAGAAAACAGAGCCATCTAATGGATGTGGTCATGAAATTCCAAGTGGCCGCTCATCGCCTGTATACTGTGTCCGTCTTGGAGGCCGGGGTTCAAAAACTGAGACTGCACCCACCTTTCCTGACAAAGATACTGGCATCTCACAGGTTACCTTCTGAGTAAAGGAACTGATTGCATAGGTTTATTTGAACATAAGTAAAGAGGCACCATCTTCCATAAAATATTTATATAAAGTTAAATATAATATAAAGTGTAAAGAAGTTTAAATGTTGCTTTATTACAGCCCATGTGCTCTGTGCTGAGTTGAGGAATTCTCATCCTCAATAGAGAGCAGTAATAACAATTCTGATCACAATTTCAATTCTCAATATTTTTGAGCGTTGTTCATTATTGTCTGGTGATCACACTATTGAGATGATATTGTGATATGTGGTCTCTACCAACTCTAAAACAGAAGGTACATTATATGACTGTATTACTCTAAATAAGTTGAGGACTACCGGGACACTTTCATCATTTGTCTCTGTGAAAATAGCCAAAAGAAAAACTTTGAGAATTTGCAACCGGGGGGCCTGAGATAGTCATCATCAGAACGATCGTTACATACATAACTTTTACATACTTACTTTTACTTACATTCCTCCACCCTAGCCTTGTGTCAGATCTTTGCAGAAATTTGAAGTTTCCATTTCCATTTTCTGATGCAACACTTGTTTAGTTCAACCAAGCAGAATTTAGCTTCCCTAAAGCTTACTTAATGTAAACTAAGTGTTGTTTTGTGTGTTTGCAGATAACCCTATTTACATTATGTGTATCTATACAATATGCATGTAAGAACATGTGCATGGACTTGTGTCTTGGCCAGCTTTATAGAGAAGAAATGAATCTTCACTGAAGCATGACGGATAACCTCAGAAGCATCCCCACACAGTCAAGCCACCACTAGGGAGAAATATGATCAGCCTCATTGAACGTCCCACCACACCCTTCTATGGGCTGGAAAACTCTGATCGGCTGTCCGCATGTAAATGGAATCTATTGCAATATGTTGTTAATATATTACAGAATCTGTATAGAATGTACTGTAATAAATCTCAATATATTGCATTTTTCAAAAGACTGAAGACCTAAGAATCTAAAAAAGCCTTGAATGTCCATTCTTGTATGGCCATAAAAGAGTTACCCCATACAACACAAAGTGTGAGTTTAAGAAATTCTCACCATAGTACCTCAAAGATTACACTATATATAAGTATCTGTACAGATGGTCCAGAACGATGATTCAAAACTAGTGTGTTCAAACCTTAAAGTAGATATGTAAATACAAAAGGAGGTTTCAGCAGAGATATGTGTAGTATATAATGTAATATCCAATAACAATTAACTAATTTATTTTCCCAAACGCTTGATATATTATCAATGCACTCATTCACTCACTTGCTCACTGTCATTAAATTCAGTAACTACTTTATCCTGATCAGGGTTGTGGTGGATCTGAAGTCTTTCCTGGGAAAATTCGGCATGTGGAAGGAATACACCCTGGATGGGCTGCACATACACACACAATCACACACTCATTCACACAATCTTAGCCAATCCACTTCCTACTGGCATATTTTTGGGAGGCAGGAGGAAGTAGACAACTCATGTGGAGAAACCCCACACAGGCAGTAACCCGAGCTCAAGACCCCGGAGCTGTGAGGCGGCAATGCGTCCCGTGGCTCCACTATGATGCCTACTAAATACACCATTTTAACACTTATTTTGGTGCATGATTAAATAATATTAAATAAAAACTGTTGTATGTGTGTGTGCAGATATAGACGAGTGTAATACAGGAAGGCACACGTGCAGTGCGACTCAGACCTGCTATAACACCCGAGGATCTTTCCTGTGCCAGTGTCCACCAGGCTACCAGAAGAATGGTGACCAATGCGAGGGTGAGTATCCTGCTTTCGTAAACTGCTTTTAGATGGATTCTGTTTTGGCTCTGTCTAACATACTAACATTCATTTGTGTCCATGATGTGTTCACCTGTTGTGTATTCCTGCCTTGTCTTTTTATTTAGCATCATTTCTGTACCTTATTCCCTAGTTATGTTTTCCGGTGTTCTCCATTCATTTACATTTACATTTATGTCATTTGGCAGACACCCTTATCCAGAGCGACTTACATATATCTCATTTATATAACTGAGCAGTTGAGAGTTAAGGGCCTTGCTCAAGGGCCCATCAGTGATGGCTTGGAAGTGCTCACGACCTCCCGATAGTCCAACATCTTAACCACTGAGCTACCACTGCCCTTTCATAGTTTCATATTTCTAGTTTTGTGTTTTCCTTCTACAATTCTTTTCCTAGTATGGATTATCCTGCATTAAACTGTGTCCACCTGTATTTTGACCACTACAATATACTAAGTTTTGGATTTGCCGTACCAAACTCAATGCTGAGTACTTGTCTCTAATGAAATGTTGTACCAGATAGAGAAATAAAAATACACACATCAAAAGTGCCCAGATGTTTTAACTAGTGTGCATATGTTGCCTTGCTAACATCAGCTCTTTGTTGTGTTTGAGCTGGTAACAATGGCTTGTGTTGAAGGCAACACTATACACTCCTTCATATAGTTCTGGATAACTTTGAGAGTCATGTCGAGATGATAGTAATTATCCCAACAGTGTCGTGAACACTTGATCAGACAACCATGTTAATTAATAATTCATACTAATTCATTCGCCCAGAATATTAGGCTGTGTTGCTTTGAACAACATCTTTCTCCAAATCACATCTTTTTATTTTAACTCCTGGCTTATTTATTTCTGCAATATACTACCTACTATCAATTATTCAGTAACTGCAATGAAACTACTTGTTAAGGTACAGTTCCCTACAAAAGAACTGAAACCGTAAGGTTAATTATTTAGGGTTTTTTTTTATATGCAATGAAGGCAATGGGTTTGAGATCTAAAGATGAAAATGAGTTGATAGATGAATGTTTCAGGTTCCAATTCCTTATATTTACATCTAGATGTGTTAACTTAGAACATGGCAATGTTTGTTTGTTTGTCTTTGTTTGACACTTTTCATGTGATCAAAAATATTGGAACATGTGCCTGACAGTTGCTTCTTTTTTCCCATGTGTGCCTTGTTCGATTGATTATTCAATATATTAATAACTGTCTACTCTTGGTTTGAGCCCTGGTTTTCACCTGTGAAGACTTCATTTGTTGTTAAAAATGAAAAACCAATATGAAGACCAGAGAGCTGTTTATGGGAGAAAAGCATGCCATTTTGTACTTTTGGAGGGGACAGTATGTAGTTATGTCTGACTCAGACAAAAATACTGCTAGACTATGATTCACACGATTCATGTAAATTTGCATGATTAGACTAGTAAGGCATGAAGCCATGTTACTTTTACCACCCCAAGGTTATTTTTCAACAACAGCAGGTTCTGAAGTGATTTGCCAATGACTGCAACTTTTAATTTAGTGCTTTACCCATTTACTATTCAATTTATCCTTTTTCAAATAAAAACAGATTAGCTATGCGTTATGTGATCACCCATCATACAAATCCCAATGAATTAGCTATTACTATACAAGATAAGATAAGAAAAGATAAGATAAGAACTTTATTTATCCCGAGGGAAATTCTTATGTCATTGGCATGTCCAGTGCAACAAGAGAAATAAAGATAGTATGATGAAGATTTTAAAGGTATTCTTAAAACAATAGTAATTGTGCAAATGTACAAAAATATGACAGATTATTAGTGTAGGTTATGAAAAGTGACTTAGTACTTGTGAATGATTAAAATGAGATAGCAGCTTGTGATGACAGGATGAGAATTTCATACCGCAATAAAGGTTTAAAAAGTGTGGGAACAATGTATAAATATAAACCTTTCCATTTGAATTAGAGCCAACACTATCGTAAGAGATGCCCTTTTTTCAACATACTAACCACACGGAATTGAGAATATAACAGTGCTGTGCTATAAAATGATAATACATACATAAATGACATATCAAAAACACTCGACACTAGAGAAATAATCTTTTGGACAGTCTTGGGGAACACGGTCAACAGAACGTTTGTGTGTGTTTGTGTGCGTGTATCCACAGATAGAGATGAGTGCTTCATGTTACACTACTGCATGCACAGATGTGTGAACGTCCCAGGATCCTACTACTGTGAATGTAATAGTGGCTACCAGCTTGCCAGCAACAACCACAGCTGTGTGGGTGAGTGATTCAATCCAGTGAGTCAGTGAGTCAATTCAGTGTGTTAAGCTAGGGTCAAGTAAAAATGTGTAAGGGGGGAAAAAAGAAGTAGAGATACACCTCGGATTTTGCATCATTATCCACGGCCCCAAGAAGAGACATAAATAAGGATTTGGGTATAAAAAGTATGTTATAAATAAAAAAACCCACTTCTCTATTACTAAGAAAAGTATGCCCAGTTACAGCCAAACTTACAACGCCGTTTTCAAATGGCCTTTGTTTACACTCTTAGGACATCTGTTAGTAACTCGTGGCCAGGCTTTTTTTCCCCAAATCTCCAGAACACTAAGAATGGGAAGAAGAAATACAGCGGTGTTAAATTGTGATTATGCTGAGAGAGAGACACCATGTAGACTAGTTTTCCTAAACAGGTTCTACCAACATACTGATAACTAACAACTTTACACATTCTTGTCTTTCTCTCAGCGTTATGTCAGTTTGAAGACCACCTGATATGATCTTTGTTTCAGACGTGAACGAGTGTCAAGAAAGTCAGCCGTGTGACCATCAGTGCTACAACCTTATAGGCTCCTTTTTCTGCCACTGTCGCCAGGGCTATGAGCTGGCATCGGACACTGTTACCTGTGTAGGTGGGTCTGACCTCTAGCTGTCAATATAATTGGCTCAAATTGATCTGTACTATTTCATCTTCATGCCTTCACAGACTGACAAACTGCGTGGCTAGCATCCAGTGTTTGATACTACTAAATAACTATTAGTTATACTACTAGCTAACTGCTAGTCATTTTCATACTTATATAGACAGATAGATAGATAGATAGACACGGATATAGATATATCTGGGGCGGTCAGGTGATATTACATGGTAGGGGCTGTGCTTTGCCAGACTACACTTCAGACATTCAGAAAGTACATCAGTGAACCAAACCAAATAATTGGACTCAGATAATGGTTTGTAAATATGTTGCCCATTTTCAGACTCACATTTAACTTTATAAATGTCTTATCTATGTCGGCCCAACTACTTATACATGTTGATAGGACGCATCGTAAACTCAAGTTAATGCCTGAGGCACTACTACGGAGATTCGTATTCCATATTTGGAAAAGATTTTGCAGCAAATGCATATTGTCTAAATGGATACTGATCTTATTGGAGTCTTTGATGCCATTAAATTTAAACAACCAATATGTCACGTAATGAAGTTATGCTATATGTAGCCTAGGCTATATCATCTCCATCTTGAACTGCGTCTTTCAGCCGCTGTTTAGAAAGTATATTATTACTAACACTCAGGCAAATGCTGTGCCTATTCTAAACCGGCTTCCTTTTCTCTGTCTGCTTCCAGATATTGACGAGTGTGCCTTTTCCCGCTACATGTGCCAATACGCCTGCATTAACAGCCCTGGAGAATACTCCTGCACTTGCCCTGAAGGATATGAGCTCCAGGGAACAAGAACATGTCAAGGTACTTGGCCCCTGCTTCTCTATTGGAGTGAATTATGATTATCTCTCCATCCTCCATGCCCATTTCGGATCCGTATCAAAATTGGACGTGTCAGTGCCGAAGGAGATATATAACGGAATATGGGCTCAGTACTCGCAACCAGACTGTCATGGAAAGAATGTGAAAGCTCGGGGTGCACGCAACGCAAACAAGGCGTTAGTGTTTCAGCCCCCAAAAGGGAGATTTATGTCTGTCGGGTATTTTTTTTTTTTTTATACGAGGAACAGTGTTATTTTTTCCCCTCCCACGGGTTAGGTGTATAGGTTGGAGAGTGAGTAAGAGTCTCTTGATGAATCTCTGCTGCTGTGTCAGAAATAGTTCCCATTGGTTCCCGAGGGTACTTTGATGGTGCAGAACTGTTTGATGTGTGAGTGTGTGTGTGTGTGTGTGTGTGCATACCTGAATAAACTCCAGGCTTGCCTGAGCTGTAAGGTTAGGGATAGCCCGTGTTTTCCAATATCCCCCTTTTACTGTAACAGCGAAACCAAGGGTTTAGTAAGTAAGACTCTTTGGGTTTGCCAGGCAGAGATTAAATCTAATCCGCGATTTAAAGGACACACACATACTAAAAGTAAAAACCCTGGGAAACTGGCACATGTGAAATTTGTTTAACAAAAGTTTGGGATTTTTTTACCTTCTGATCCTACAGCTATATTTATACCACAGTTGATTCTCAAATCAGATTGTTCAGAAGGTGTTGATTATGTTTCTATAACTGGTGGTAGTGCTGGGAGCAGGATGAATCACAGGTTTATATTAATGTGTCATTCTAATACTTATTGTTTTTATAGCAGCAGCTAACAGTCACATGACAGACTCTTTAGCGCTGATAATAAATGGATTTTAAAAATGTGGTGTTCTTTAACTATGAAAAACATGTAATCGTATCATTGACATAGTGAAGCTTTCTGTGAGGGGATGTCTGTTTAATAAATTAACAAATTACTAATTGTAATTATTGACAAATTGCTGTGGTATAAGTGGAATTAAGGACTTGCTGTTATTGAAAAAGAATTGGCTTTGGGGTAGTAACAGTAAGTCCATTACGCAAAGTCTTTACTGGAATGAAAAGGTTTGTGATGTTTGTTTAATTCGTGAATATGATCTATTTGATCTTAGACATTAATGAGTGTGAGACAGGCCACAAATGCAGCGAGGATGAAATATGCTGGAACTACTACGGAGGCTTCCGGTGTTATCCGAAAAACCCCTGTCAAGAGCCTTATGTGCGCACGTCAGAAAAGTAAGTTCATCAGCCAGTAAAGACCAAGATTTTGTGTGCTGGAACAAGCTGCACTAACAGACTGGAATTAAGCTATATGGCCAAAAGTTTACTGAACATCCCATTCCGAAAGCACTCTTCTGGGAAGGCTTTCCACTAGATTCTGAAACATGGCTATGTGGAGATTTGCCCATTGAGGTTAAGCGCTAATATCTGGTGAGAAGGTGGTGTTCCAGTTCATCCCAGTGTGTTCAACATACAAAGACATTCTGGACAATTATGCACTTTCAACTTTGTGGCAAAAGTTTGGGGACGATACACACACGGGAGTTATGGACAGGTGTCCACATACTTCTGGCCACATAGCGTACTATACTGATTCCTTGTAGGATAATTTCACATTCATTACTTGCATATGACAGCAACCTGCACTGCAATTACATGAACCGACTGCTGACGTTTACTCTAAATTCTTGTATGTAAGGAGTTCATTGCTAGCAGCACATGGCAGAAATCTAAATAACATTTCATGAGTCCAAAAAACCTGTACACGGGCTGAAAAAATGGCATCACTGAATCCCTGATATTCAATACTGTATATTGTGTGAATTGTGTTCTTTGTTTTGACTTGTACATTCGTATCATAAAATACTCTATGATTCTATTTATATCATATCACCTTGGAAAGCTCTGTAGGTCTGGTGGTTAGCACAGCCATTTTTGCTGAATGAAAAAGTTCTCTTTTTCTTCTTCCATCCAGCCGGTGTGTCTGTTCATCCACGAGTGCGTGCCGTGGCATGCCACAGTCCATTGTCTACAAGTACATGAACATTCACTCTGACCGTAGCGTACCGGCAGACATTTTCCAGATCCAAGCCACCAATATCTATAGTAACACGCAAAATACCTTCAGGATCAAATCGGGCAATGAAGGAGGAGAATTCTTCCTGAGGGTGAGTAATGTATTAGAAATAAGGGTGTAACATAATATGACTATTTGTTTCTGTTTAGTGCTCCAAATATTCATATCTGTATCTGTGCTTGACTTTGACATTTCCCTGTTTATAGCGTTCCAGCAATGTCAGTGCAATGTTGGTGTTGACCAAATCCCTGGAGGGCCCTCTTGAGATGATCATCGATCTAGAGATGATAACCCACCACACTGTCACAAGCTATCGCACCAGCTCCTTATTACGGCTTACCATCATCGTGGGACCGTTCTCCTTCTAATGGCTGCTGTACTGCCTCTTCACATGTTTAAACATATCCAATACGCTACATTCTAGCTCCCTACCATCACAGTGCCAAGAATTTATGAACTGTGCAAGTTGAGTTTTTCTTTTTATCCTTTAGTTGATCCTGCTCTTCTTTTGGAACGTAATAATGAATCGATATAAAAGCATTTAGTTGCAGAGAAATGTATGGCTTTACCTAACCAGAGACTTGTATTGACAGTGAAAGTGTGTGTTTGACAGGATATACAGGATATTGTGACACTGAGACAGACTAAATTGATGCTAGGTGCTAGTGATAAAAGGTAGAGCAGTATAACAGTATAGTGTCTTCTTTTTCATTCGAATTTATGTCATGCACATTTTGTTCATGACCCAGATCACTAGTTAATTCTTATTCACATGTAAGCACCAAGTGGTGAGTGTGTGACCTTGTTCTTCGGTGTGAGTAAAACACAAACTGAAGTCCTTAGCAATTTGTTTTCTTTCTTGAACCTTGTCCAGTGGCTCTATCCAATTTTGACTAAAATGTTCTCAGGCAACACATTTTCAATCTTGGGGACAAAACATTATGTTCTGCACTTGAGTGTTCGCAGCATCTGTTGATGAGAGAGAGAGTTAGGCACTGTTTATGTGGTTGGATGATGCCACTTTAATAAATCGAGATTCATTTCCTTTTCATTTATGAATGTTGCTTTGTAGCTAGTCTCAGTGGCAACATGGCCCTTGAACAATAAATAGCCAGGAAATGATGGCAATGCCACAGTACGGCGGAGCTTTTGAGTGTTTCCCACAAATGGATTAAATGGACTAATGCAGTGGAAAGCACTTGGCCATCGATATTAGTTCCAGTGAGGTTACCCTGGGGGGAAAAAGCTCTGTTCCCAGTCCAAGCTGTCAATCAACCGAGTATTGTGTGTACTTTGAAGATTTGTATGGATGAATATGTAGTCAAAAGCAGTAAGTTTGTTGTCTTGTAGCCGTGTTACCACTCATCGTATCTGCAGCACTGATGAAGTGGGAATAACCTACTTCAAGTTACCCATGTCAAGCCTTAAGGTATTTCGTCTTTAACTGTAACCCTTGTAGAATATGTAGTTCAATCTCCAAAGTCTAACATGCAGTGCCTTATATATGAATACAATAATAACTGCAATACCCAACTCTATTTGTATATTCAGTGCCATTCACAGTTTTTTAAAAAGGAATAGCTCTATGCAGTTGGGAATCTTTTCTTTATTTAAAACTGTTTTCATACATAATCATGAATGTTTTTTGTACTCTGAAGCAGAAGAGATTTGTTTTAAGAAATAAAGGTGATATTTAAGATTCATACCAAGTATTCTTTGTTTTTTTTAATTCTATCATAATAGTTTTTTATTCTATCATTTTTAGCAGCTCCTGTATTCATTTCTATCACAACATTGTACAATTCTTAATCAGATTGGTCAGAACTTGGTGATTAATTGTACAACTCTGTATTTTTAAAAGGTATTACTTAAGAAAAATAGTTTAATCATGTCATACTTTTACTCTGTACGCTTTTATTTATTTATTTTATGTAAGGCACTCTGGATAAGGGCGTCTGCCAAATGCCGTAAATGTAAATGTATTTAATACGGTATTCATGGGAGGAGTCTCTAGAGTCAGCACTTTATAATGGTCAAGGGTTTTTTTTGTATTATTAACAACTTTATAACTATAACTGGTTAAAAGCACAATGTGTTATTGATTAATACATTAAAAAATGTAATCACTGGCAGATTGCTGTGGTGTAAGGGGAATAAAACACTTCACGGCATGCTGATATTGGAAAATAATCAGTGGTTACTGTAACTCTGCATCACATCATGTCACATCACACCACCTTAATATTGATTAATTTCCTATAACAGCACCCCCCCCCAAATATTTTATTAATTACTTATTCTTGAAATAAATTATATTAACATATATTAATATTAACAATAAATTTAAATAAGCACACATTTCTCATAACAGAGAAGCATACTTGAACCATTAATGCCCTACCAGACTCCTGAGAACATGTTTTGGCATGATATTATGCTGACAGTCGTCTACAAGCAAAATTAAGGTACTTCAGGAGAGGCTTTCTCCAGATAGATACAGATATACAGGATATAGATGGATGGATGGATCCCGAAAGAAAGATTACGGGAAATTTATGTATTATTCTGGCAAGTTTAACTAAACAGAACCATCTTCAAGTAATAGACAGCTTTTTTTTTTGTTGATCCTAAGAGTTTAGATGTTGGAGGCTAGCAGTGTTAGTCACCATTTCCCATCTGTGAACTGGCTATGGAACAAATCTAATTTCATGTTGACTCATTATAAAAGGTGTAGTTTGAGTGATAGTGGATTGTATGACATAGTCCACTCTTAAGCTGACTTCACACTCTTCGTAGAAAATGCACCACTTTTATTTACCACACACACTTGGAACTCTGTTCTTATGCAGGCATAAGTATAATTTGTGATTACACTGCTGACATGTTGCCAGTTTTGGTGGGCACAATCCATAGTCTGTTTGCACTCAACTGCTATTTTCGTGGTTTGGTACAATGTATTATTATTTACAATGCCAACTATTTGTACCATCACCAGTTTATCATCCGCACAAATGGATAGACAAATACAGAGAATATTCCTATGCCTATGGTGTTTGTTAGTCGCTATCTGACATTAGCTATTGTTATGTTCATGGTAAACATTAGCACAATACCTTCCTAATCTTTAACTAAACTGAAGGTGGTGGTGAAAATGTATTAGCTGTCATCCATTATAACAAACTGTAATTCCAGTTTTAAGTCTTTTTTCCTTCGACACATTGGATTTTATGTAGTCAGTTGCCTTACTTCCAGGTTCTTGAGAGTAACTCCCAAAAGAAAGCTGTCAAAAAACTCCCATAATTGTGACTCATGATTCTCAATTGGAGACGTTTTTCCCGGTCGAAAGGTGAGAATTATTGTGCTTCCCATATGATGTGAATGAGGCAAGAGGTTTGTATTTTCTTTCTTTGAACATGCCAAACTCAGACATATTGGCTGGTGAGATGAATTAGGTGTACAAAATTCTTGAATAAGAGAATGCTAAAATCTTTATGCTGTGGACATTCTGGACTGGAGTCTAACTAGCTTTTAAGCTAACAGGGTAACCATCTATAGCAAATAACATAAATGTTAGTTTTATATTCACTGTAAGTAAGTTTCTGGGATAAACACGTTAATACTTGTTTAATACTTAAAAGACAGTTTATAGTTAATATAGAATGGAAATTCTAAGCCAAATACATTTGGCCATCAGATGTCAATTTGCAATATGCAAATAAATACTATTATTTAGTGTGTGTGTGTGTGTGTGCAGGGCAGGGTGGTGCAGTGGTTATCACTGTCACCTCATAGAATGAAGGTTCTTGTGTTTGAACCTGCCGGCCAACTGAGGCCTTTCCGTGCCTTTGTGGATTTCCTCAGGGTGCTCTGGTTTTGTCCCAAAGACATGCAGATTAGACTAATTGACTATTCTGTGTCCCATAGGTGTGATCATGAGTATGAATGTTTGTTTGTCTCTGATAATGGATAGATGAATGGACACTTTTACAACACCACCAGCTTGAACTGTAAACACAGTTCAGGCAGGTTGGGTCCATGGAGTCATGGTGTTGACCCCAAATTCTGACCCTACCATTTTTATATCACAGCAGAAATTGAGAGTCATCAGACCAACTGACATTTTTTAGAATCTTGAACTGTGCCTGAGTGGGTTTCCTATGGGTTCTCTGGTTTCCTCCAACAGCCCAAAGCTATGCAGGTTAGGTCAACTGGCTACTCTAAACTGCACCATAGGTATTAATGTGAGTCTGAATGGCTTGTCTGTCTAACTGTGTTGGCCCAGCGATAGATCGATGACCTGCCCTGTGTGTACCCCGCTTCTTGCCTGAAGTCAGCTGGGATTTGCTCCTGCTTCCTCGTGGCCCTTAACAAATAAGCATTATAGATGCTTGGATGTTTAGTGTGTAAAGGCCAATCAATAAGAAACAGTTAAGTGAGTACCACCAGGACAGTTTGGTAAATCTAGCAGTGAAGCCAAGTGGGTGGCTTCGAGGTCAAGCCACCTCCCAGATACAGGGCCCTGACCAGGTTAATGTGGTTGATGAAGATCCATAAAAATAAATAAATAAATAAAACCATCTCATGAGGTAAATCAGTGTGGTTGATTTTTGTGTTTAAATTTGAAAAAAAAAAAAAAAAACACTTTCTTTAGCTTATCCCTTTCATCATCCATAATGCAAGTTGCTAAAAGTGTTCTCTTTTACAATAACAAAACTTGAAAAGAACTGTTCTTCAAATAGTGCGTCACAGTACCCAGAATCCACTTGTGTGACACCAATTGCAAGTCAACACACACTTGGTTTGTTGATGTGAAACAGATTTTGGTCAGGATTTGATGATAAATATCTCACTGCTCAGTGTCATGATGATAAATACCTCACTAGTCTATGTCTACCTCATGGATATATGTTGGGTCCAGGCAATCTTACTCATAGTCATGGCAAAGAGAGTAATATCAGGAAAGGCCAATCTCAGTTGGGTGCAGCTCCTTATGACACGGTTTGACAGTTAAACTGAGCCAGTTTCTCTCGTGTGTTTTTTAGAGATGTGATCAGTCACTGTCATCTCAGTTCCATTCTCTGGTTCTGTTGGCCAAGCGTTCTATGGTTCTCCTGAGATTTGCCTTCTGCTACACTGGGTTGTAGTAATATTTCTTTCTTCTGAATTATCTCCTGTCTGTCTTTATTTATCCAAGATAGGTCAGATTCTCATGAACATAATTTATGGGCATGAGTGAATGGTTGGCATTAGTGATATGATGGAAGCAGACTTCAACGTCCAGGAAAAGGACGTCAGGACATTACACCTCCAACCACTGATTTGCAATGGGATTGTGTTTGGTAAATTTCACCATCCATTTCCACATCCATTCCCAAGGACTACATGCTGAAACCTGGAAACTTGATTACTAGAAAATGTATATTATCATACGATTTTCTTTAGATATTGATTCTTTTGGTAAGATGTTCTTGGCTTCCTAAATGGATTCTGCATAGAACCCCCTCTGTTCTCAGTATTACACCACTCAGTATTTTGGGTAAGAGTCTATTAGCATGGCACATCTTGACTTAGCAATATTTTCCAACTCTTTCTTCCAAAAACATTCTAAAGTTGTCAGATTGTGAGGGCATTTCCTGTGCACACCCTGCCTCAGGTCACCCTATAGATTTTTTGTTGGATTCGGGTCTGAGCTCCAGCTAGGCCATTCAAAAGCATTGATCTTCTTTTGGTTAGCAATTCCTTTCTTTATTTGGATGTGTGTCATTGTTGTGCTGAAGCGTGAAATTTATTTTCATCTTTAGTTTACTAGCAGACACCTTAATGTTTTGCACTAAAATTGACTGGTATTGGTAGCTTTTCATGCTTCCCTTCACCTTGATAAAAGCACAAGTTCTGACAGAGGAAAAGCAGCCATAAAGCATGCTTGGACCATCTTGGGTATGGTGGTATTTTGGTGATGAGCTTTTTAGTGCAAACATATCTTTTGGAATTATGGAATTAATATACCCATTAGAATTGTTCTCATCAGACCATAACACATTTTGCCGTATGGTTCTGGGTAATTTAGTTTGGGCTTGGATGTTTTTTTTGTGAGAAAGGGCTTTTGTATAGTCACTCTACCCCATTGCCCAGACATGTGAAGAACAGAAGAGATTGCTGTCACGTGCAGAGAAAAATCAGTACTTGTCAGATGTTCCTGCGGCTCCTTTAATGTTGCAGTAGGTGTCCTCAGACTCTCTGGTAAGTCTGTCTTGGGGTTTTTTTGTAAATTTTGGAGAGATCTTCTTTTCTTGGTAAATCCACTGTGGTCGTGCATTTTCTCCACATGTTGATGATGGCCTTCATGGTGTTCCATGGCACATTTAACAAAATTTTTCGAAATTCTTTTGTGCTCCTCTCCTGGTCATTATCTTTGAACAAGTAAGATGCCATACAGGTTTTATCCTTAGAGGACCGTGGCTTCAGCAGTCAGATGAAACCAAGAAGACAAAGAAAATCCTACAGAAACAGCTGATCTGTATTTGGGTTTAATCAGAATAATTTCAATGAGGACAACGGTATGATAACTACTTTTGGACATGAGATTGAATGTGATTGGTTCATTAAAACACAGCCACAACCCCAATTATAAAAGGGTGTGCATACTTATTTTTCATTAAATTTTTATATATTGTAATTTCATATGGAGGATAGAAAAAGATCTGACATGATCTTGTTTTTTCTCACAAAAACCTGCCATTTTAACATTGGTGTATAGACTGATATCCACTGTTTGGGATATAAAACCTTTGTCCTAGAGAGACAAATCAAACCCAGTTAGCCAAGGTTAGGGTAAGATGAGTCACCAAAAGTATTTAAGCAAACATATTAAAAAAATCTTTTGAAAGTATCTCCAGGAAGAAATAACAAGTTTTACTCAGTCTGTGGTGAGAAGACCACAAGGATAATGTGGAAAGTGATTTATATCCAAAAATTTGACTTTTCTCATTCCAAGTACATTCTGTTGATGTGCAGGATTACGATGAAGTAGAGGCATTTTCAGATTTAATTGCCTCTCACATAAGATGTGATGTGATAGCTGAAGAAAAACATAGAATTAGCCTTATCTGATGTGTAATGCAAATTTGTCAAAAATAATGGTGGGATAAGATGAGCCAGCAGGCCAGCTGCTTACATTCTTTTATGTACAGTAGACACCATAAATTAGTTAATTCATTAAATAACTCCTGTCCTGAAATCAGTTTAAAATACTCAAGAGATGGTTTAAAAAGAAATGAACAGTAGTAGAGAATAATAATATATGAAACCTTTCCATATTTTTCGTATATTAATATTCGTATATCATATTAATCAGTTTAAGATAAGTGCAGCAAACTTACAAATTGATATTGTACCATGCAATTTTTGATCGAAACTGTTTTTTTTATTGTAAAATGTGGTTTTGTATGAAAGGTATGATTTCTCGGCATTGCTTTTGTGCAGAGAGTATATGGCATTTGTTTTTGTTTGTTTTATTTGCTATCATTTAATATTGGTTGACGTCTCTCATTGGTGCAGTTACCTATCAAAGTTTTAAAAAAAGAAAGGAAAAAAGAAGCAATTATCTGTATACCAAACCAAGAACTGTATAGCACCAGTGTGACTATGTAAAGTAACACATTACTACTAGACAAGGCTGGGAGTGACAAAATTTTTTAAATGATACAAACTTAGCATTAACGGGTCCTTAACATTAACAGAGCATCTATCAACCAACACTCACATTACAAATCCAAATATCCATTTCTGTATATGTATTTGGAATTAAATTAAATCCAAAGAGGGTGTGGCCTAAACCTTTTTTTTCTCTTGCTTGAACTTGCCACGTTTTTGATTGTACCTGTCTACAATAAATTCAAATTTAGTTGGTTCTAATTTCCAAAAAATAAGCAAATAGTAGCCTAATTTTAACCACCATAACCCTGACCAGGCAGTTACTAAGGATGAATGAATGAATGAATGAATGTTGGACATTCATGTTATTTAATATGGTCTTTATTTGTCACTCATGAAAATAAAAACCTTCACAACTTTTTTGTTGCAATGTCACAAAGTCCTGTGCACCTCCTATACATATATGTTTAGAAAACCGCAGCCATATTTAATTGCATGCCTACTGCTTACTAATATTCAAGTACATATACACGGGCACTTAAACAAAATAACCCAAAAACATTATATTTGTGAACTTATGAATGAACTCAGAATCTCTTTTTAGAGTTAGCTGAGCAAATCCCAGGAGAAAGGTAAAAATCTGGAGCCTTATTGGATGGTATCAGAAACCGGAAAAAGAAAATTAGATGAGGTCACTCTTAGCTTTTGGCAGAGCCGGTGTTCACAAGTGGCACACACAGAAACCCACTCAACCAACCACATTCACACACACAAAGAAATCCACTCACACTAAATGAGGTAAAGAGACTATTTATCAAACCGTGTTGTGTTGGTTGCCAGTTTGTACTCCCTTGCGGACTGACACCATATTACGTTGCTAGCTTGACATACTGGTTACACTGTACATAAAATAGCAGATGAAAACGAGCCAGATAATGAACACTAAGTGCCTGGCACTTACACCAGTGGCCTTTGAATCAAGCCAAGCCAAGGGGGGAAAGAGAACTAATTAAGACTGAAATCACAAGTCTTAACGGATGAGTTTTTATCATTCATCACTCCTCATGCATCACTGCAGAAGCTGTTTATTATTCTGCAACAGATACAATCAGTTGTACATCAGACAAACCATAAGAAGATTAGTTGGACTTTTTTTTAGACCATGAATGAAAGATTTCTTGTTTCTAGTGGTAAGACACTTCTACAGCAATAAACATAACATCAGTGACATCTCTGTTTGCATTGCCAGCTGTTGCTATGGCCGGAATTAATTTAGGCAGCTTAAGACTTTCGGAACTTTGGAACTACATGGAATGAATATCATGTCTTGGCAACAGCTATCACATCATCAACAATTTCAAATATCATGCAGTTCCACCTCGTACAGCCTCAGAAGCACTTTGCTGTGGAAAACAATGTTTAGAGATGTATTTAAAGCTGGGTGGACCACCTTTTCTCCCAAAACAGCTTCAGCCTCAGTACTTCGTGGCATGAATCCCACAAGGTTTTGGAAACATTCCTTTGAAATTCTGATCCATGTTGACCTGATAGCATTACATAACTGCTGCAGATTAATCTGTTACACATTCCTGCAGTGAATCCTTCATTCAACTACATCCCAAAGGTGCTCTATTTGATTCCGATCTGGAGACTAGGGAGGCCTTTGAAGTTCACTGAACTCATTGTTCATGGAACCAGTTTGAATCATTTTTCGACATTATCCTGCTGGAAAAATCCATTATAAAATGGATAAATTGTGGCTATAAAGGCATGCATGTGGTCAACAACAATATTCAGACAAGCTGTGGCATTCAAAGATTCAACGCTGGTGCAGTGGTTAGCACTGTGCCTTCTCAGCAAGAGGGTTCTGGATTTAAACCTACCAGCCAACTGGGGCCTTCCTCCCTGTGCTTGTGTGGATTTCCTCTGGGTGCTTCAGTTTCCTCCCAAAGACATGCAGATTAGGTAAAAGGACATTCTAATTTGCCTGTGAGTGTGACTGGTTGTTCATTTCTGTGTTAACCCTGCAATAGATTGGCAATCTGCCCAGGGTGTATCCCCACCTCTGGCCCAAAGTCAGATGGGATTGGCTTCAGTTTCCCCACATCACTGACAGATAAGCTTTATACATAGTGGATGGATGAACGGACACCATTACATCACTACCAATCAGTTTGAACATGGTGTTGACCCACAAATTCTGACAAATTCTGTGATTTTCATATCACAGCAGAAATTGAGTTATCAAACCAGATGAGATTTTTCCAATCTTGAGCTGTCTGGTTTCAATGAGTCTGTGCCAATTAACTCAGCTTCCTGCTCTTGTCTGACAGGAGTGGAACCTAATGTGATCGTTTTTGGATGTAACCCAATCACCTCAATGTGTTCACACACTTCCATGTGTTGTTTGTTCTAAGATGCTTTTCTGCTCAGCATACATTGCAAAGAGTGGTTATTTGTGTTACTGTAGACTTCCTGTCACTCTTATTCACCCATTTAAATAATTATCCAACATTATTCAAAATGTGTTCTTCCCTGAAAAGGCACACAGTATTAATAATTCACCTGAACCACAGTTGAAATAAGCACTTTAGATTTTTCACCCTGAACCCTGGAGTGACAGACAGTCCATGCAGCTTCTGGTGCACTTCTCCAAACACTGATAGTCATAACATATGTTTTTCAGGCACTGCTGCCTGGCACTGTAATAGTGGGATCACTTTATCCCTGATTAAATACCACCTTCGTCCTCACTCACGTATCTTGCCTTCCAAAGATGTTCGGCATACCAGCAGGTTTTATTGACTTGTTGGAGCAAACAGAATGTGCAAGCTCTGCCTTGTAAAGCATACTTTACTCACATTCAACAACTGCCATTAAGCAGTCTGGGTGGAGTGAGGGGTATAATGGGTCTGCTTGGTTTGTATTGTCATCTGCCTATTTTATTTATGTGGAAATGTGTGATAGCAAAATATGGCCTGGTACAGTTAACTCCAAAATTACTGGCACCTTTCAAGAAAACGGGACAAATATTATTGTATCACTTATGATTTACAATCACAAATGGAGAAATTAAATACCTCATATGCAAGCTGTTCTCCAAATATTGTATTGTAGTGAGGAGGATCATAGATTAGATAATGAAAAAAGCACACAAAAATCAGAGTTTCATCATTTCAGGGTTGGTTGTTGATTTTGTTCCTTTTCAAAGATGCCACATGCGTAGAAAGTTGTTTGGAAGCTTTATAAGAAAGAAGTCTTCTTAATGACCTCAAAAATACAGTTAACCAGTGCCTTAACTGGTACTACAATACTCATTTACAACATGCAACTAATATGCACTGTTAAACAAATTCATGGGAAGGACAGCATTGCCATCTCACAGCTATTGGGTCCTGTGTTTAGTCCTGAGGTCTGGTCAGTGTGGTAGCTTCATATGTTCATCTCCATTATCTCAAGTTTAAGCCCACTGTCCAAAAACATGTTGGTGTGTGGATTGGCTACTCAAAGTTGCCTATAGGCCTATAGGTGTCATTGGGTGCATGTGTGTGTGTGTGTGTGTGTGTGTGCATACGTGTGTGTATATACTGCCTTAGAATGTATGTTGTTGAACCAGCATTTTCAGATCCACCATAACCCTGATCAGGATAAAGAGAACAATGAAGATCAGCAATACAAATTTTTGCAGTAACAAAATAATTTTCACAATAACCATTTTAGTCTCCAGATCTGCACCACGTTGGTCTAAATTGGAAAAGGCAGGTTAAATGTGTCTTTACCATTGTCCCCAATCTTTTTAGACATTACAAGAAGAATTTCAGCTAAAGAAAGTGTTCTGTTCACAGAAATCAACCACACTGAGTTACCTCACAAGATGGCTTTATATGTTTGGGTATTTTATCATGTTTTTTTTTCTTTCTTTATCAATCACATTAACCTGGTCAGGGTCCTGTTTCTGTGAGGTGGCTTTACCCCCAAACCTCCCATTTGGCTTCACTGCTAGATTTACTAAACAGACCTGGTGGGATTCATTTAATTGTCTCTTATTGATTGGTCACACTAAACATCCATCCATTATCTATACTGCTTATTTGTTAAGGGTTGCAGGGAAGCAGGAATCAACTTCAGGCAAGAAGCGGGTTACACCCTGGGCAGGTTTCTAATCTATCGCAGGGCCAACACAGAGACGAACATCCATTCACACTCACATTCACACCTATGGGTAATTTAGAGTAGCCAGTTAACATAATCTGCATGTCTTTGGACTGTGGGAGGAAACCAGAGCACTCATAGGAAACCCACACAGGCACTTGGAGAACATGCAAACTCAACACAGAAAAGCCCCAGTTGGCCAGCAGGTTTGAGTCCAGAACCTTCTGGTTTTGAGGCAACAGTACTAACCACTGCACCACTGTTCTGCCCTGCCTGTGATATTTAATGCTAATTTTCATGAAGGGTGCCGATAATTCTGGAGCTGACTGCACTTCTTTATGGAAATTGGACTAGAAGTTTCAGTGGTAGACATTATTCAGCTATCAGGCTTTTTTTTTTTTTCCAAAAGCCACTCACCAATGTGTCTGTATCCAGCTGAACGGTAGCATGTTAATGGTGTTCCTCAAGGATCTAATACTGGATCTCTGGCAGTTCTGTGTTATGGACTCGCAGCCTTCCAGCCACAGGATATTAACCAGTGAGCTGCCTAAACGTATACCTATACCTAAACCTCTGTAGATGTACATTGGTCTACACTAAACTGAATTTAAAATAATGTCAATGATGTAATCAGTTAAATCAATATGAAGACAAAATGCAGGATACCTGAACTGTTGCCCAACCAACATCAGTGAGCTGCAGCAAAGAAGTGCTAGACTTTTCCAAAGTCATAATTCTGTCATGACCAGCAACCATGAGGAAATAATGAGTTATTAAGCAGCATAAACTTGCCCTCCATTGCATTTTACAAAAAAGGTTACATTTACATCTCCTCAGGGTGACTCCTCTCCTCAGATGGCTACACTAAGGATCAAGCTTGTTGTGAGTGCCAGGAGCAATACAGTGGGTTTGATGGTGAACGGCCAGCTAAAACAAGAGCAAATGTCCTGTATGCAGAGTGGAAGAGCTATAGGTTGCTGATTAAGGCTATAATGTAATGAGCTAATTGGGTGAAGTCCTAACCACAAAGCTGGCAGGGTCTGTGAATATACTGTAGCTTAAATGGGTTTGGTGCTGATATTAAAATAGAACTTTTTTCCTTGATGATTAACAACAAAGAATCAAATGTATAGTATATAGTGATGTATAGTATGATGTATATTATAATCTAATAAATCATAGGTTTATTATTATTATTATTATTATTATTATTATTATTATTATTATTATTAAATTATCATTAGCCTCCATTCAGTTTGGAGCTCCTCTTAAGCTGAACACTGCAGAGCTGCTCTTTAAAAATAAAATGCAATTTTTGTTTTGCACAACAATGATTTCTAGAAACACTACATAAATAGAATATTTAATTTAGACTAAAATATTCTATAACAATCTAAATAACATAAACTATATTGCACATAGGTGATATTTCTGTCTGTAGCCTAGTGTCAGTGGTGTGGGTTGAAATCTCATCGGATTCATGACCTTTATGTGATCTTACACATTGGTAATGGATGTAATGCAGAAATGAATGGTCCATAACCCATAACCGCATAACCAGGCTGCAATGCTTCGGTGTAAAATGGGTTTCACATTTAAGAAAATACTGTATTACATCAAATGCAATATGTGAACTCGATTAAATCAACAAAACATAACCATTTGCTAGCAGTTATTTACGGGATGCAGAGTTCAGCACCTTAGTGTACACTATGTGCTCACTGTACACAAGACAGCAAATCATGAGGCAGCATTGTAATGCAAAGAATGATACAGATACAGGTTAAAGGCTTCAGTCTATGTTCATATCAAGTATCAGAATGAAGGAAAAGTGTGATCTCTGTGACAATTGTTGGTACCAGATGGGCTGATCTGAGTATTTCAATAACTGCTGATTTCCCAGGAGAAATCCCAAATGTTTGATGTGAACATTAGCTAAAGCTCTTGACCTGTATCTGCATGATTTTAGGGATTTTGCTGATCAGATGATAAATGAGTACTTAGAAGGATCTGTTAGCAGAAACAGAGCATATATTCCATAAAATGCTTATGGAAATCATATATATGTTTTAATTAGTAGATAATTACCTGTAACTATGAATGGCTGTGTTTTCTTAAGCCTGGAATGAGCTCTTTATGTCTGCTTAGAGCATGGCCGACATGTTCGCCTCTAGAGAGCACCTTCCGCATTTCACGTTTTTACAAGTGGCAGCTTCTGTGAATCTGGAAGGAAGCACTAGAAGGATGACAAAGTAGACAAAAGAAAGAAAGACAAGGAAGAAGAAATCAAAGGAATCAGTGCTTGCTGGTGCTGGCTAACAAAATTTGCTGGTGCTGGAAAATGGAGGATCATACTTATTATTTAGCATGGAAAAAGCAAGGGAATGTGAAGGTAAGTACTTAGAAGTTTGCTACGACCACCTGACAGCCACCGTATATTCTAATACGAGCTTGTGGGTGAAGGGGGGAAGCATTCAGCATTCAGTAGTTGAATCCTACATAGTGGACCTTTAAAGTGGATGGTGAGTGTAAGTAGTGATTTATGTTGCATGTAGTACCCAAGATGACATGCATGCGCTCAACTGAACCTGGTGCCGTGCACAAGCCCAGTCTTCTAATTAGATGTGATGATATTACAAGAGTTTTTAGCTATTAAAAGGTTGAGAACTCCTGAGTTAGTTGGTTGGATAGGATCCTGCCTCATAACTCACAAGTCACTTTGGATAGAACATCTGCCAGCTGTATGAAGGCCAGTGTAAATGAATGAGAAATATTACTTGTGATCCACATTAAGCAATCAAAATGACATTCACATGAATGTCATAAAACACACTGCTCAATTAAACCATATTGATAATTAGACTTCAAACTTTTCGTAAAACGCATTTACATAAAACACACTGCTCAATTAAATCATATTGATAATTACGCTTCAAACTTTTCATATTCATTATCAGTTTTATCCTGATCAGGGTCAAAAAAGACTTATATTTTCTATATAAATTTATATTTTCTACATGTTCTAATATAATAAGTGGCTTTATTCTGTATTTGTGTAATCTCTACAATACATACTTTTCATTTAATATGTTATTTTGTCTCACAGCTAAAGTCAGGGTTGTCAGAGGTGAAATGGGGAGATTCTATTAGAACACATTCCTGTATGAAGCAATGCAATGTTTCATGCAGCACCGTGCAAACCTAATCTATGCTAACATTGGTATATTGTTGTGACATGCACAAAACAGGGTTCATTAAAAGAGTTGCTCTGATTTTGTGAAAATGAGTCATTCAGAATGAGAAGAAAAGCAAAAGATGAGTTCTGAACATGCAGAGTGTCCTTTACCCTGCAGACTGGGTGCTATCTAACCCGTCAAGGAGTGATCCAAGCAGATCAGATGCAGAATTCCAGCAATGCTCATCTTTGTGCCAAGCTTCAGTGGATTGTTGTGGGGTTTTTTTTCTTTTCAGATTTGCCATTATCCCTCTTTACCTAGAAAACAGTTTTATGATCAGTAATGATAAAAGACACTAAACACAGTTACTAAGCAATGAAAACTGAGATATAAGTAATTAATTGAATACATTTTTTAGCAAATCCTCTCAGCAATTCTATCCCTTTAAACCACATTTCACCAATATTTTTCTTTTATTGTTGCATGTCACTATTCAGAATTCTCAGACCACTAACAAAACAGTTCAAAGCTTTGATTAATTAAGATACTTAATTCCTGTTACTCTGCAGATTATCTATGGACTGATCTGAATAGCTATGTTTATCCAAATAACAAGGCAGCGCTGCCACCTGGTGGGCAGAGTTATATATCCATCCATCCATTATCTATACCGCTTTATCCATCTGGGTCACGGGGAAACTGGAGCCAATCCCAGCATCTTTGGGCGAGAGGCGGGGTACACCCTTGGCAGGTCACCAGTCCACCACATGGCCAACACAGACAAACCAGAGTTATATAAACTCTTCTTAAGTTTAATATTTAGTCATATTGAGTATTCAG
>JAQQZR010000013.1:5226292-5258302 GCA_030068235.1 Notoglanidium macrostoma | reverse complement strand
AAGAATTTCACTCATATGTACTGTACCAATGTACCAGTAATGTGATGTGACAATAAAGTGATTTGATTTGATTTGATATTATGCATAGCATTTCTTGCTTGTTGGCCAGGTATGTTGCCAACTTGTTACACATGTCTCAGGACTAACCCATGGTAAACAGCAATCTTCAACTGATCATAATGCAGGATTCTTCTTCTTCTTCTTCTTGTTATTATTATTATTATTATTATTTATATTGTACTCTGACACATGGATGAAACCCAGATGCCTTCCTACATGTGCTCTCTGCTTAGAACACAGGTTCCCAGCCTTGGTCTTGGAGGTCCCCTTGTCATGTTTTCCCTAAATCAGCTAATTAAAAGCCCTTCCTAAATTGAAGAGGGAATGTGAGATCAGTGTAAATACCACAATGTGCAGAACTGGGGTAATTCAGAACCAGCGTTTGGCACATGTGAGTTAGAGTGTGACATAATGACCTTCTAAAACCTACGTAGTTCGCATATGCTTAATTCAAGGTGTTCCAAAAGTCTCGATCCAGAGGCATTTTTCCTTATATGGAATTTATTATTTTTCTTTTTATTTCAGATTCAAGATGGCATTGAAACTGAGAACAGAAGATCGAATTCAGTGTATACACAAGTGTTGCAAAGTCCAAGGCCATCAGTGTGAGCATTTGTTGTAATACCTGTATTTAAATAAATAATTCCCATGGATCCAGACTTTTGGGACACCTTGTAGAACAGAATCATAATGCAAAGGTACTAATTCTCTCCCCATTTAGACTGGATTAGATTTACCTAATGGTGAGGTAGGTAGGGTGGTGGTGGAGGTGGGGTGATGTAACTATCACAAATGTAGACCTCTGGGACTTTAGTCAGAATCATTCATATCATATCTTCTACCTACTGAAGTAAGTGAAAAAAAGAAGAGAAATTTAAAATGAAAGTTTACAATGCGTGCTTGTTCTAACGTATCATCTGCGTTCTCACTTGTGCGCATGCGTTTGGATGCGCGAGCGCGCTGAGGGGAAGCCAGGAGTGCCTGCAGCTCTGTCATACTTCCGGTAGGTGGCAGAAGTCAGTAGTTTATAGTGCACTGAGTGTTGATGTCACTACTTCAACATAGGGAGTCTATGTAGGGAGCACGGATACATTTGTTATACAGCTCACTTGCTCCCGCATCCATCCGGTTGGCCGCTGGCTCACACACACGCACGCACGCACGCACGCACGCACACACACACACACACACACACATGCAGACGCACGCACGAGCCAAGGAGGCTGATGGAGTAACAGCAGAGCATCTTTATTCTCACGAGCTCGTTTTTATTCTGGCATTACCATTTATGGATATTGGACTTCCGGAAGCTCGTTTGGATATCCCTATGGGTTTTTCTTATTGTACCGCGCGAGCCGTCTGACAGACAGGCCGTTAGAGATGTAGGGTCCAGCGGGGACTGACAAACAGTACGCCTTAGCTCGAGCCGGCCTCAAAACAAAACAAAAAAAACAAAAACAAAACATGTCTACCCGGATGCCTTTGCCCACTGTAAACGAGCGAGAGACTGAAAATGTAAGTATGGAAGAAGACTATATGTGCACAAATATTTCATGTGTTCGTGTGTGTTTATGCGCGTTCATGTTAGACAGCCCAGAGCCTTTGCTGTGTCACCGCTGGGAAGCACTTGGTTTTGTTTCAGTGCACAAAAACAATGAAACACTCCAGTCCTTTGTAGCACACTTGATAGAAATAGCATTATAAAATGTGATTCTAGTTACACAGTTCTTAAAATATCAGTGTTATGTGATATTATTCGTGGTCCGCCTGCGTTTATGGAGCGCAGACTGTGCCACTTCATTCATATTCAAATGCAGTTAATGAGGCGCCCGAGCGCGTGCTTCATTGTTCCGGAATTAACGCATGTTACAATGCTGTTAATTAAGCTGTTCACATTACTGTCTTCTCGGACGTCCCATACAGGCTCCTTTGTTCGAGACCAAACGCTGATTGCTGTCAGATCATTAGTGGGGGTCCTGGAGATGTTGAGGCTACAGGTGTCATAAAGGAAATAAAAAAATTCCCTGTATGAAATCTGGACTATCCAGTATCACTAACCCTGACCTGTGGCCTATTATTCTGTTCACTTACATTTTAACAATGTACGTTGTCAAAAAGCAGTCCCTGATGAGCAACTCCGCAGCAAGGAAAAACTCCCTGAGACGACATGAGGAGAAAATCTTTGAGAGGAACCAGACGGAAAAGGGAATTCATCCTCTTCTGGGTGACACCGGATCGTCTGATTAAAAATCGAAACTCTTATACTACTATATATCGTTAAACAATACTAAGTATTAAAATCACTATTTAACAGTACTAAGTGAGTTGTATTGTGAGAGTCCTGGGATGACCACGGGGTTTTTACCACGGGGTGATAGGGATTACAGCAGCAGTTCTTTGTTAAAGGTCCACTCTGTAGGATTTTGACGGTATCTATTAGCAGAATTGGAGAATACATTGAATAATATACTTATGGAATCCACAAGTAAGTGTATAATTACCTGTAAGTACGAACTTTGTCTTTTTATAAGCTTGGAATGAGCCCTGTATATCCACATTGGGCGCAGGGCCACCTCTACAGGGCCACCATGTTGCATTGCTACAGTAGCCCAGAACGGACAAACCTTTCAGCCTTGTTCCTTTCATGTTGTGCGTTTTCACAAGTAAAACAGAAAACAGAGAGAACCACTGGAAGGATGACGAAGAAGAAGAAAGGAAATCAAGAAAGAAGAAAGAAGAGGAAACAATGTTTACTGGTTCTAGCTAACAGGTTTGAGAACCCAAATAAAAAAAATGGAGGATCCTACTTATTATTTAGCACAGGGAAAAGCAAGGGAGTGTGAATGTATATAATTGGAAGTATGCCGTAGGCACCTGACTTCATTCAGGTGGTTAAATCCTACATTGTCGACCTTTTAAAGTCTACAGTATCTAGGTGAGATTATACAAAGGGTGAGACATGGGCATAAACTGTTTTCGGGGAGCGCAATGACTGTCCGCTTACAATGTTATTGGTTTGGAAAACGTCTAGAAAAATCAGCCTTCGTAAAAAGCATCGTTCTCAGTAGTTGATCAATGATCAATCGATATGGAAATATTATCATCTCTGATGCCTTGAAATTATAGAAGTACATTTAAAGTAATAGCTAGAAACAATGTAATTTAACTTAGTATAGCATAAATATGAACTGATTTACTAATCTGGAATGAGTTAAGAAATGACAATAACATGACATCTAACATGTGAATAATGGCACAAATAACATGAAATTTAAGGTTTCCTAAGTGCTTTCCAGAAAAAAGTCATAAGCCATTCATTCATTAATTTGTGTTCAGTAACCACTTTATCCTAGACAAAGGATGATAACTCGGGGCACATGGCAGGAAAACACACAGTCCACTGCAGGGCACCGTGCACACACATTCACACCTATGCACAATTTTAGAGCAGCCATTCCACCATTTACCAGCATGTTTTTGGGATGGGGAGGAAACTCGTGAACACGGGGAGAACTTGCATGAGGAGAGCATTATTTTTCCTGGGAAATAAGAAATATTCAGCTATGAAATAAGAGCACCAGAAAATTCAGGGCCAAATATGGATGAACTTCGGTACACAGGAGTCACTTATGGCAATAAAAAGTGTTACGGTGCTGTGGCCCAAACATAAAATCTGGGCCTGTGACTGCTTTTTATTTCAGTAATTGTTGGCGTTTGGGCACGCAATATGCATGTGTCTGAATAAACAGGGATTTTGCATCATTTACATACACTTTGCTAGCATTTCTCTTTATGAGTTAGAGTGGCTAAACGTAATCTTGGGTAAACCTTGCATAAGCTTTGCCCTCACCAATCACAATGCTTATTCAATTCTGTCTTAATTATAAAGCAGTTTTAACAATGCACAAAGCAGTTTCACGGAAATCCGCATGTACAATTTAAATTTTAATGCATCCTTGATTGATTTGGCTAATGGATTTTAGTGTTAATTGTCATCCATAGTCTTGTACACAGAGTATCTAGTCATTCATTTAACCACCGTTACATATGGAGCCGGCCATTCTATTTGCTTCAGTGAGGATCACCAGGGTGATTTTCTTTGGAACTAGTAGAAGCCTATATATCAGAGTGATCACAAGGGTTTGTAACACTACCTGATGGCACCCCTTGCAAGACTCTGCTGTAGTACTGATACCATATTGGGAATAAGACTCACTCAAGTGTTAATGCTTCCTATTGAGGATGAGAATTACTCAAATGTTGATTCAGCTCCAAACTGAGGATGAGAATCACTCAAATGTTGTCACCGCAGACTATTGAGGATGAGAATCACTAAAGTGTTGATTAGGCACTGTATTGAGCGTGAGAGTCATTCAGGTGTTGATTAAGCGCTTTATTGAGGCTGAGAATCACTCAATTGTTGATACTGTTTTATACCAAGCCTGGGACTCACTCAAGTGTTGATGAAGCACCATATTGAGATTGAGAATGACTTTAATGTTGACATTGCTCACTACTGAGGGTGAGAATCTCTCAGGTTTTGGTACTGCTCACTAGTGAGGGGTGGACCCTCTCATTCTGAGCTTACAAAAACACAACAATTTATAGTTACAGGTAGTTATACACTAATGAACACACGCTTATGGATTCTGCAAGTATACTGTGGAATATATACTCCATTTCTGCTAATAGACACCCTCAAATCCTACATAGTTGACCTTTCATATTATGAATTTTTTATATGAAACATTGGATCCATTCTAACTTTCTACAACTGAATCCCAGGTAACTGAAGTTCTACTCATTGGGCCAAAAGCCATTATATCAAATTGTCTACCTTTTCATTTGATGATTATGGGGCGACTGCAAAACCTTCTTTAGCAGTTGGTAACTTGAACATAATCTTCGATCCATATCTCTCTTCTGAACCTGACAAAATCTCTTTTTTTTTCATGCCTTCATATCTCATCTTGACTATTGTAACTCTGTCTTTATTGGAATTCCTGAAAAACCTTGCATCCACTACGTTACATTCAAAACTCTCATTCTAAAAAATGTCCTCGTATTACCCCGGCCCGGGAAAAACTGGATTACCGTTTCACTGCACATCCAGTTTAAAGTCCTTCTTCTTACACGTAAGCCCTATGTGGCTTAGCTCCACAAAATCCAGTTGATTTATTTTTTGGTGTGCATTTCAGCGACCTTGGTTATAAGAAATGCGCTATATGTACTAAATTTATTATTATTATTATTATTATTATTATTATTATTTAAACACCACTGTGGCATTATCTGTCTGCACTAGTATGTGTGGCCCCCTAGGAATTCCTAAAATGTTTTCTCACTAGCCACAATTTCTTCAATTCAGTTTTTTTGACCTCCAGTTATTCCAAAATCCCAAGCAGTTTTTCTGTTATTACAGTTTCCGTCTATGCAGGGAGAAAATGTGCACTAGACCAGTGCCTCGGGGTGTGCACGCATTACGACTCACACCTGCCTTTGTAATACGGAATACAGGCACTGAGCATACAGCCAACACCGTTCACCATTGAACAGTTTGGTAAGGAGTCAAATGACCCTTTTCATGATTTACTTTAGTCTTGGTACTTCCACATGCAAGATCAGGACATTTGTCTGGCTTAGAACTTACTGTTGGGACTGTACCCTAGCATTACAGGGGCTCTTTTGCGATTCACACATACTCTGTGAAATCTGGGTGCCAAAGCTACTCCAATCAGAAATAGCCGTAACTCCACTGACGTGAAAGCAGAATTTTCATCTGTATCCCACAGCACTTGAAATGTGGAAATGCATCTTTCAGATCTGTGGTCACAGCCAATCCATAATGGGGGGTGGGGGCAAATTCGGCCTCCTTTTTTATTTTCTCAAAAGAAACCCGGACAGATTTTTCAAGTCTTAGATGTTTGTTGCTGTAGTAGCGAGGTCCTGAACTTCTCCAGTCAGTATAGCCAGTTGACACGGGTCTTGGGTCACCTTTGTGGAGCAGCCCTTATGATTGGTCCTATTTTACTATGTTTTTTTAGATACAATGCTGTGATGCCTCAGCACTTCTAATCAACTACATCCTGTAAGCATGATCATGCTCCTGTCTGACAGGAAGCATGCGTTTTTTATTGTTCTGTGTTGCATGGTGGCACCATGGTGGCCCCTGCTGTATCCTGAGCAACTCCGTCCATCTGATGTTGCAGTTTCTGAAACACAACTTAGCGGGAAAAGTGTGTTGGCTACATATTTTTCTTACCTACATGATCACCTGTCAATTCTTCCACCCACTGGCCAGCTCTTCCTGAAGTTGACTACCAACTGAAGTTGTTGAAGGCTAACACATGCTCCTTCCCTCTGCATCTTTTTCAAACTGGTGCTTTTGCTGCATACCACACTTGGTGGAAAGCTCTAACTGTCCTCTTCTGCATACATGAGCATACAAATGCCCACAATTGGCCAGTATTGCTGTGACTGACAGGGGAGCCAATTTGTTCTCTTGGCTCGCAGCCGTGGACGGCTGTGCCATTGTTGGTATACGAATTCATGCTTCTCATCTCCTGACAATAATCTTTTTTTAACTCAAGAACAGATTTAGGACTTAGGAACTTTGGTGATGGCAGCCAAGGGTGCCTAAAGGTAGCCTGCTGGCTGAAAATGTATCGGACAGAGGGAGGTGATAAACTACTGTCTCCCAGGCGAACGCACCAGAGACATGGCAGGATTTACATGAAAGGTTTCGTCAGCCTGTTCCACTACTGATACCATTGGTGTCTCTCAGCCTTAGTGCTTCTGCATCTGCCATTGCAGCCAGTATGCATGCGTTTTTCTCAGGTCGCAGACTAAAATGTGGTTTTCAGTATATAAGGGCTTTTTAATGCAGTTGATACAGTGTGGGATAGCCCAGTCATTGGCTACCACAAATTGGGTTAGGCATTCAGTCAGATCTAGTTCCACTATGGCAGCTTTAGTATCAGAGTGCATTTGCTGCTTCTGAGCCACAGTCCTGCATTACACTCTGAACATCAGACACCCTGATGGCCGACTAACTAGTGTTTGGCAGCCACTGAAACGTTAGGATCTGTCTGTGTATGTGAACATCCCTGTGCACTTCTTTTGTGCTGTTGCATTGCCACTAGCAGCTCTTGAGTTTAGCCATGCCTGCTGATACTGCTGTACTGTGGGTTTCAGTAAAAAGCACACGCTCTTCTTCTTCCATGGCGCTGCTCAGCCAAGTCTTCTGCCTATTTCTGATCCTGCCGATGCAGTGTGGTGAAGGTACTTACCTTTTATCCCATCAAGTCCTGCTGCCGTATCTGCTGTTAATGAATAGCCAGCTGTATTTCCCTGGCCTGCATGGAAGCTTGCCATCCTACTCTGAAAATGCAAGAGGTTGATAAAGTAACTACAACGTATCATGAAGGTTACACTGCATCTGAAGTACCCATGCTGCCCTACACTGACAAACAATAGGTCACATGTCTATTCCAGTCACACTAGTCAAACACAAGAATTTTTGTCATGCATGGCGCACAGCAACACACGCGTCTTTGCCAGTGTGGATTTACAGGAACAAAATTAAGCCTGTTAGGAAGAAACAACAGATTAGAACACCATACTAAACATCTTTGAATCTATTTACATAACTGAATGGGAAAGAGGATGAGCATGACATAAGAGGAATCTTTTATATGATGCTCACGCGGGGTCACGGTCACAAGGTCATTACTCTGCTATGGGTACTTGGTTATGGAAACAAGCAAGTGGGAATACTGCAGGAAACACCCCAGTGATTTGGACCAAAAGGAAACAGAACCTACGTTATGCGTGTTCTAGAACAAAACAAACATTATCAAGAGCAATAAATGATAGGTTTGTTTTTCTTAAAGTGTGTGTCATTTTATTTTCTCATATATATGAACACAAGACCATGGTAAAAGGTTAGGCAGTTGTTGTGCTATGAATATTTAATATTTGCACATACATCATCAGGACAGAGGAAGGAGATAACACACACACACACACACACTCTCATTTGGGGGTTCTTGGAGGAAACGGTGAGTTCTTTTAATTTTTGAAACTCGTGTTTTATCTGTGCAGCATCAAGGGCTCACAGGAATAAAAATCCTGCTGAGCCTGTGACGCCTTCGACCTGTGAGGTTCCGATCAAATAGCAAAGATAAAAGTGAAGAGCCCCTGCTTTTGCTCACTTTTTGTGTTGGTGGTAATTCACTGTTTGTGTGTGAGCTCATTTGCCTTCATAGCACCAGGCGTTTGAAATTTTTTGTTTAAAATCTTCTTACTGTACTACGTGTAGATCATGATTATCTTCATAGTGCATATAATCATAGTGCAGCCACTCATTCTCAAGTACCTAAATGAGGAGGAATAATTATTTGGACATTTATGTTTCTGTTATTTAATATACTTTTTAGTGCACACATCAATGTCTTTTGACTTTGTTCTTATAAATGATGAACAAAAAAGTATGCACACTTGCAATCAGAAGTTTATATGCACAGACATAAATGTAATCAGGGATATGAATGTCTTGGCAATATTGAGCTTTCAGTGACTTCCTTGAACTGTTCTCTGTCTTCGGCAGAATGATTGTAAATCATACATCTTTAATAGAAAAAAAAACTAGAATTTGGTGACGTTTTAATTTATTTGGCAATTTCTGAAATCAACACAGGGTCAAAAATGTACATACAGCACACCCAGTATTTAGTTAAATGTCGCGTAGAAAGTTTGACCTTGACTAGATGATTTTGGTAGCCATCAGTAAGCGTCTGGAAGAATTCTAGTTGGACGTTTGACTAGTATTCTTGGTGGAATGAAATTAAATTTGTGTGTTTCCTGGCATGGACCTTTTTGAACTTTAATGCTCAGTCCACATATTTTCAATAGGATTATGGTCAGGACTTGTTTTAAGCTTAATGTTAGCCGGCTTTATCCATTCCACAACCAGCTTTGATGTTTGGGGTCACCCACTTGTGTCCAAGTTTCAACCATCTAGCTGATGGTTTGAGATCATGCTGAAGAATTCCTGAGGTTGAGGTTCTTCGTTATTCCATCCACTTTGTGTAATGCACCGGTTACACTGGCAGCAAAACAACCCCAGAGCATGAAGCTACCACCACCATGCTTAATAGTTGATACAGTGTACCTCTGACCTCTGGTCATTGTGGCCAAGCAACTCAATCTTTGTTTCATCTGACCTTAAGACTTTCCCCCAGAAGGCTGAATGTCTTCAGCTGCAAACTTTAATCGAGCTAGAAGTGTCCATTTTGGAGCAGGTGCTTCTTTCGTGGACTGCAGCCTCTCAGTCCATAGTGATGTAAAACTTACTTGACTGTAGACAGTGTTCCAGCAGCATGGCACAAATACACCTCCCAATTACTCACATACAGTGTTTGAACTGACGATCCTGAAATCTCCAGGTGTTCATAAATGGCTCCAAGGAGCATTTCTGAGTTGTGTAAATCTGAGATCCTTTCTCAGATCTGCACTGAGCTCCTTGGACTTTCCTATCGAGTGCTGTCAAACAAACCCTTTTTATGTTGTGCACCGAGAAGCTACCAGGTGTAGTCAGTCATGATCACTAACAGGAAGTTAAGAGGCCTTGGTCTTGGTAAGTTTAAAGACATTTTGGAACTTTCAGCCCGAATGAATTAATAATCCAAGTTGGGGTGTGTATTTTTGGCCTTGCATGTATAATTTTGACTGTTTGTTTATTTCAGAAAACCCAAAATAAATTAAAACATGTGCACGAAATGTTTGTTTTTAATAGAGATGTATGTCATACAATCGTTCTGCCACAGAAAAAGAACACGTACATGTAATCTTCTCACCGCCGGAGTCTTTGAAAGCATAAACCAAGATAAGTAAAATTGATAGGGTCACTACATATTTCCAAAATTAGTACTCTGTTGCAAAGCTGTTATGGCTGTTACAACTTTGAGACATCTGCAGTAAGACGTAATGAGGTTTATGCAGCACTGTGTATCAATTTTGGCTTATTTCTCTTGGCAAATCTACTTCAATTCCGCAAGGTTACGAGCATCCCTCTGAAGGACTGCAATTGTAAAATCCCCAATAAAGTTTCGATACAATTCAAGTCAGGAGATGCAAGGCCTTCTTAAATTATTTGGCTGTATATTGTTGAGTTGTTGTCTTGTTGATTTGTCCATCTTCAGTTTCTTAGATTACATTTTCCTCTAATATGTCCTGCAATATCACTCCATTCATGTTTTCTTTGATAATGTGTCATACGGTTTGCAGAGATGCAGCCCCATTTCATAATGCTCCCATCTCTCTCCCATTCTTCACTGCGGGTGTTCTTGGGATCATACATACGATTTGTCTTTTTCCCCACATATGACAGTCAGAATTTTTGCCCAAGGAAAATATTCTATTTTTGCCTCTGACCAGAGTATATTATTCCAGAAGAGTTCTCGTTTGTCTAAATGTTTTCCTGTTCTTCTTCTTCTGTGTGAGGTGTAGGAATGGAGATGATTGTGGGTCAGTTCATTGGCTATTGTTCTCTTGGTAACTGTTATTTCTGCTGCTTTCAGCTTGTCGAGTGACCGCCGGCTTCTCTATTAGCCTGAGAGAGCATTGTGAAAGCTCGCATGGCATCCTCATGTCCAGGGATGATTAGTTGTACTTCCTTGTATTTGCATTTGCATATTAACAAGTTGAGCTCACAGGAATGTTTTAGGTCTTTTCTATGGTTTGGCAGCTTTCCATTTAAGTGTTGTTTAATAATGTTGTCCCGAGATCTTCAGCAAGCTTCTTCAGCTTCATCATGATTGATAGTTGTTGCAAGAAATCATCCCAACCAGTGTATTTTATAATGATGTCAGATATAATTTGCATGTTTTTGTAGAATATATGATCTAGAACTTGATTTATTTTGTTTCGTACTCATGCAGACATAAAAAATTATGTATGTATATGTGTGTGTGTGTGTGTGTGTGTGTGTGTGTGTGTGTGTGTGTGTGTGTGTGTATTTATATATACACTCACCGAATTTTGCTCACAGTGATTTATAAGCTAAGAAGCAAGTAAGAAGTCAGTTTCCATTTCGCTGTTTGGGGTAAATAAGCAGGCTAATTATGATTGCTAGTTTGTAGGCTTGACATCACATATAGTTCGTCACAGGTCAAGAAGAAAATGACATAAATAAGTTGAAGTTTAGAGTGGCTCTAAACAATCTTTGAACATGCATAACTCTGAGATAATCATGCTTCTTTTCAGGCATACGTTACATAAAGGTGTATACATAGATATAAGTGATTGTATAATGACTGTGATTATTTAAGCTAATTTAGTTTAACTGTTGGTATTAATTGACAGTAGCTTAATTACATCAATAATAAATGAATTAACAAAAGTTAATTAAACTATCAGGGACAGCCTGCTGAATCATTCAATTACTTTACATGAGGTAATTTAAGATTGCACTATTATTGTTTCAATTCCTCAGTTCAACTCAAATATTAGTTTATCTCATGGTTGATTTTACCACCAGGTCTGCCTTGAACCTTGGGGTAACTATAACTGACCACCCAAACTTAACTAAACACATCAGGAAAATGTCCTACTGCTTTTAGTCAATGTTGCGTAGGCTCCACTAGAGGCTAATTCCCACTAGGAATTTTGGTTTTGTTAGAAGCCATTAACTACACATAACCATTGCTAACCCAGCAGAGACACTCTGAACCGACTGCTGGAAAATGTAAAGATTTTAGGCTAAACACTGAGATCTGAGTGAGAATTGAAAAGATCATCTTGCAAAACCTCTTGGTAGCATGAATTATTTTCAGTTCTCCAGCAGCAGAAAACTTAAGCTGTAAAGGCACTACAGCAAGTACTCATAGGAACAAAAATCAAGTATCAGTGCTTATGTACGTATATCTGCATCACACATATCAGAAACAGAACATCTCTCCAACAATATAGTCATTCATTCTACTTGTTCTTCATGTATCTTGCACGTTCAGTAATCAACCATAACATTAAAACCACCTGCCTAATATTGTGTATGTCTCTCTTGTGCCACTTAAACAGCTTTGATCTGTCAAGGCATGGCCTCCATTAGACCTCTGAAGGTGTGCTGTGGTATCTGGGCCCAAGATGTTAGCAGCATATCCTTTGTATAATGAAAATTGCAAGGTGGGGCCTCCATGGATCAGACTTAATCCAGCACATCCCAGAGATGAAATGAGATCTGGGGAATTTGGAGGCCAAGTCAATACCTTGTCATGTTCCTCAAACCATTCCTGAACAATTTTTGCAGTATTAGCCATTAGGGAATATTATTACCATGAAGGGGTGTACTTGGTCTGCAACAGTGTTTAGGTAGATGGTACGTGGTAAAGTAACATCCACATGAATGCCAGGACCCAAGGTTGCTCCATGGTCCAGTTCTGATGTGCCTATTGAAGGTGCTTTAGTAGTAGTGGACAGGGGTCAGCATTGGCAATCTGACCGGTCTGCAGCTACACAGCCACATACGCAGCAGGTTGTGATGCACTGTGTGTACTGTGTGTACACCTTTCTATCGTAGCCAACATTTTCAGAAATTTGAACTAAAGTAGCTGTTCTTTGGGATTGGACCAGATGGGCTAGGCTTTGCCTCCCCTTGTGCATCAATGAGCCTTGGGTGCCCATGACCCTGTTATTGGTTCATGGTTGTCCTTTCTTGGACCACTTTTGGTATGTACTAACCTCTGCATACCAGGAACACCCTACAAGACCTGCCATTTTGGAGATGCTCTGACCCAGTTGTTTAGCCATCACAATTTGGGCCTTGACAAAGTTGGTCAGTTGGTTGTCAAGGTTGCATTGTTGTTGGCCCATTGAACAACTCAGTGATTTGTTGATTGATAAATGTGAATGTGGTGCCCCAACTTCACAGAATTTCAGGTGTTTTTAGTTGTTTAGTTTGATCTACTGTGGTTTTAGCAGATTGTTTTGGCTAGTCAGCTCTGCAGGTCCCCTTTCAAGGAAGCTATTCCACCAGGGGATCATAGACATATTCGTTCATGAGTCATCCTACCAAAAGTCCTGCTGGCTCTACGGCATAGTGTTGACATCACCGTTGAGCTCAGCAGCTCTGAGCACACTTGTGATTTTTTTTGGGGGCTTAGTGTAGCTGTAAAATGCTAATGCTGCCAAAAATGAATGCAAACTAGTAGGGGCCACTTAGCATGGTGTAAATGAGATCATGCCATCTGGTCCCCGTTAGCTTTCATTCACTTCTAGTGATGGTCATGCCATTTATTAATTTACTGCACTTCCAGGGTCTTAGACAAATGCAGTAGTTAAAGACTACTGAGACAGAAGAAAACTTGCATGTGAATGCATGCAAAGCTAAAAAAAAGACATAGCAGAGAGGAAAATATGGCTTAGAGATAAACAGAGAAATGGGTCATGCAGAGCTTTCCACCGTGTGAGTGTACAACATCCCAATCAATAGGACATGGGAAGGAGAACAGGGACAACCATGCGCTCCAATTTCAATCCACATTTCAGTCATTATTTCTGCTGAAGTTAATGATTCAACAGAGTTTACATGTTTCCTCGGAGAATAAACTCACATCCGGACAGCAATAAAATGACCAAACTTTTTAGCAGGTTGTCACCATCATATCACCCTTTCGTTGAGGTAAAGGTTTCATGCTGAATACGGTCTAAACAGTGGCAAATCCTTTGACTCCAAGAGACTTAAACAAATCATCCGTGGGTCAGTGGAGGATAAGCTGGAATTTAAGTCAAAGGCAATAAAGTGTGTTCTATTTAGCGAGATGCAATATCCTTGCTGCACTACACAGGCCTGAATCCCTCCTAACCAGTCAATAATGAGCCAGCTGAGTGTCTAGAATAAAATCAACACCTATTGTATACCCAGCCAGTCATCAGATGCAACCTGAGAAAGTAATAAGAGATCTCTGGACCTCTATATCCAAGCAAAACTATATTATGAAATAAGAGGCAAACACCAGTCATTGCTGGGAGAAGTTGGAATCCCAAGTAACATTAAGAGCCGAAGGGAGGAATATGAGAAGCAGGAGAAAATGAAGGTTAACACCAAGGCCCCCGGGGCTGTAACACCTGAGATGGAAGAGTGGAAGAGAGGAAGTAAAAACCAGAGGATCTGTAAAAATATTGAATCGCCTCCTTGGTCTCTGAAGCTGGTATGTCATGAAAATTCTGAGTGTCGAATTAACACCCTAAAGTGTTTATAAATGTCCAATTACACCCAAATGTCACTCTGGGTGTTTATTCAACACTAGGGATTTTGCTCTATAGACACGTTTCCACCACTGTAGTGCCTTTAAAATCTTTTAAACCACACCCTTGCGGATTTCTTGAATCTGATTGGACAGAAGGTGTTGATTCATTTTATATAACAGCAGCTCTGACAGTAGTCTCGGCTGTCAATCAGATGACGGTTTTTTATTAATATAAAGACATTGTTCTTATTCTCTTATTTTTTATTTAACAAAAGAAAAGCAAACATTGATATGCTGTAAGGAGATGTTATGGAAGGAGTCTCCATTGTCAGTGGTTTGTAACACAGGAAAGAGTTTAGCCTAAGACTTTGTGCTAAGCTCTGCTACGCATCAGAAAATAACACGCCACCCCTTTGTTTGTATAACAGTATAACAGCATACCCCGAGTGTTATACTTGACTCATGATGCAATAATTAGCAGCAGAAATTGATTTATTTCAGTAGTGCTAGTTTCTCATGGCAGTGTTTGTGATGTTTCCTCTTCAATACAAGAGCTAAATGAACATAATGGGACAAACAAGGCTTAAACACATTTCGGTTCGTGCAAACCCGGATATCTGTGACACACGGTGATAAGAACACATTGTAATGTATATCTATTTCCAGAAAGCAACAATTGTATTATGGGATAGGCAAATATAAAGTGACAGTGGATCTAAAAATACACACATACACACACTAACTTGCTGGTACTAGCTCAGCCCATCAGCGTCAGAATATTAGTATAAGCCGTTGACTGTACTGATATTTGGGACTTCCCTACACTAAACCCAATCTCTCTCTCTCTTTCTCTCTCTCTCTCTCTCTCTCTCTCTCTTGCTCTCTCTCTCTCTACTGTCGGTGCTATTAATGCTCCCAAAGGAAGCTGTGGATTCTCACATTTCACTGTCATCACACACAGCCTTTGCCTTTCTTGCCTCTCTGTCTCACTTCAGCTCGCATGTACACACACACACACACACACACACACACACACACACACACACACACACACACACACACGGCAGCATGTCTAACATGAGCACACATGTCTACAATGGCTGAACAGTAAAGTGTGTAGGAATGATGCTGCAATACCTATAGTATTGTTAGTAATTACAATACTGTTAATATCCTGCATTGAGATGGTGGTTAAGAGAGGCCAATATTTTAGTATTTTGAGAGCATCATGGAAGACACGATTTGTCTTCCTAATCTTATTTACTTATTTAATCATTTAAGGTGGCTTTCTTATTTATTGTAATGTATTTAAGTAGAACATGTCATCATAACTTTTTATGATCTTATTAAGAAATTTACTTTTAATGATGTTTATCTTTACTACACAGTGATACTGTTATAAACCAATAAAATGCCAAACTTTGCACTTCACTAATGCTCAGTGTAGCATTACAGAGTAACAGGAGTGTGATGGCAGCCACGTAACCTGAGACAGATTTTGTTCTCAAGGCCAAAGACAGACAGCAACAGCTGCCCGGGCATTCCTGCTGGCACCAGAGCATCTTGTTCAGCTTTCATTCCTGTTCCACTGCTAGTTTTGCATCGTTTGTCAGGCTTATATAATCGAACAGTGACTAATTAGGGAGAAAAATCAGCCCAGGATATTATATTTGTCTAAAATTACTTAAATAAATCAACTTGTATTATAACAGAAGGCTGCACAATGCATAATCGCATATAAATAACAATTCAATCAACAATTCATGCGCGGGCCAGCTTGTTTATGATTCAGAAATATAAAGGAGTTTTTTCACACATAATTTTTCTTCATTATAATTTTGTTCAGAATATTGTAGTAGATAATAGCACTAGGACAGCCTTCTTTCATCTAAGAAATATTGCTAAGATAAGAAATAGGATGTCACTGCATGACGCAGAAAAACTAGTTCATGCTTTTGTTACCTCTAGGTTAGATTATTGCAATGCCTTACTGCCTGGATGTTCCAGTAGGAGCATAAACAAGCTCCAATTAGTCCAGGATGCAGCAGCAAGGGTCCTTACTAGAACAAGAAAATATGAGCACATCACCCCTATCTTATCTACACTGCACTGGCTCCCAATCAAATTTCGCACAGATTATAAAATACTACTTCTGACCTATAAAGCACTGAATGGTCTCGCAACTCAGTACCTGAGCGAACGTATGGTGCTTTATGACCCCCCACGCCTACTTGGATCGTAAGGTGCAGGCTATTTGTTAGTACCTCGAATAGTGAAGGCTACAGTAGGGGGCAGATCTTTCTCTTACAAAGCCCCTCAGTTATGGAACAGCCTTCCACTTGTTCGGGACTCGGACACAGTCTCAATGTTTAAATCTAGGCTGAAAACATATTTGTTTAGCCAAGCCTTTTGGTAATAACCTTCTACTAGGTAAAGGAGCAGATCTGGGGGGTTCTCAGGCATTGAGTGTTTTGGTAAACTGCGATGTTTGAGTGGTCTTGCCCCCACTCTCATACGTTCACTCAGGTTTGTTGATGATGGAGTGGCTGGCCGCGTTATGTCCCAGGCGGCCCTCGTGTCTGTTACCTTCTGGCTCTCCCGTCAACAAACCCGATATTTGGCAGAATTTAATGAAAATGTGCAGCGAGTATTGTGAATTAAATCAAATCATGACCATGGTGTGTTGTTACACCCCATATAGAATGTCATACTCATTTTGTGTTTATAGTTTATATGTGTTTATAGTTACATTTCATGTAGTGGGACATCCCATTATCAATAGCTATACAAAATGATTCCTTCATTTCCTCTTGATGTTAATAAGACAAAATGTAGCTTGGTACTGATGACCACAAAACAAAACGTCCTGCATAAAAACCTCCCGTGGTAGAAAACCTAAACTTACCTCTTTACCTCTGACTGCTACAAAGGAGACTCCTTATATAAATGGTAAATAAATGAGTCCATATCAGTAATTTGTTCCAAAACAACTTTTGTTATTTATTAGGCTTAGATTATTAGGAGCGTCCACCAAATTGTTACTCTAGGATGGATGGATTTGCAGCTGTAAATACTATCAGAGCTGCTGCTATAGAAAATTAATCAGCTTCCTCTGTGCAGTCAGAATCAAAAACAGGGTGATTATGAGATAGTTCTGAGGTAGTAATGCTGCCCTGTGATGCAGCAGGAGCAGCACTTTAAAAAGATGGTGTCTGCCTTCTTGGGCTCTCTTCATCATGGTGTGTATTTCATGACCATTAGTGCGGGCGGTAACGTTGTTGAATCCACGTTTTTTGAAATTCAATTCCTATTCATCTTAGTACTCAGATGAAATACTTGGTTCCCAAATCACTCTTTTTTTAAAATTAGGATCAGTGCACCTGATTTCTCTCTATACTTCCTCTGTTTACTTCATTTACTGCCCAGATACGCCAGGTTTCTCTCCCTGTAGTGTTTTACATTTGGGCGAGCCAGCACTTGAGCTCTCAGGCGGCCATTATTAGAGATTATTGGAGCCACAGAGCACTTAGTAGCTTCCACTGCAGTGTACAGGCTCTCAGATTCAGCTTACATGCCGTCTCTCTGTGATGCAGTCTAACTCACTTGTGCAGTTGTATCGAATAGCAGTCCATATTTCAGTCAGGACGGACATCAGTTGTTACGGGACAGTCTTTTTAGCTTTTAATGCATTCTTAATGTACATTTCTTTTATATGGCATTAGTTCCAGAAGGGACAGTGCTAACCAGCGTAAAGGTGTAAAACTCCTACGCAAAGCATGTAGAGGTTTTATTTAATGAAAGGAAAAATGTTGTATTGTAAAGAGTGTAATTGCTTTACCTGTCTTGACTGGGCCGCTTCGCCCTAGAATAACCTGGTTAGACGTTAAGCTACACTACGTAGAACAAGCAACATTATTAATTTGGAGACTTCAAGTTATTGTTTGTCCAGACTGAGAAGCTTGCACAGCATGTTAGCATGCTGATGATGCTAACCAAGCTGCTTTTTTTCTCCAGCACACATCCCTGGATGGCTTTTCTACTAAACTGGCGAGCCGACAGAACCTGCCTCGCTGCAGGAACTCGCTGAGCTCCAGCGTGGACGAGCAGCCGCACGTCGGCAGCTACCGCCTACTCAAGACCATCGGCAAGGGGAACTTCGCCAAGGTCAAACTGGCGCGGCATGTTCTCACCGGGCGAGAGGTGAGGGTCAAGAGAGAGGTGTTTTCAAGTCATGGTGTCAAAACTGTGTCAGAATTCACTGGTAAATTTTATTGTCTTTCCACGTAATTTTGCAAAACGGAAGTAATAGCACATATTCCCTCTTTTTGTGCCATACTTCTGGTTCAGTTGTGCACTTGCTTGCAAATGTAATAAAGTAATTGTGAGATATTGCTGTTAATTGCTATAATGAGGCTATTTGTTGGTTTGTTTGCTTTTCTGTTAAGGAGATCTGATCCAGTGGCCTCTCACATCCACATTCAGACCACATGAAATGATTGGACGGGCTTTTAACAGCCCTGCGACTGCCACAGATGACAGATTGTTATTGTCAGAGCATTTGCTTTCTTCATTGCTGTCAGTATGTAAAGATTATTTGATTAATTGGACAAAAAATGCCTCTACAATAAGTTGCCTATCCTAGCTTTAATGAACACTGAACATCTTACACACCTCTACTCTCTTTCCTGACCTGCCAAAAGTGTCACGTTGTACTTTTCTAGTGTCTACATCTTAACACAGACAAGTGGCAGTAATTACAAGTGCGGCTACTCGTCTTAAGAAATACACGAGTGAAAATTGATGTGCTGCTGCAAATTCTTCACTCGCGTTATAGTAGAACGGTATAAACTCTTAAATATCCTTCAACTGTGAAAATAAGTGTACTGGAAAGACAAATCGCACGGAGCTCCATGAAGCTGGTTATTTCCCACCGCTGATGTAACAAAGCCTTTAACGTGTGACGCCTTTTCCGTACATCAGCATGCACTAGCATGAGTTTACTGACCTGTTCATGATGTTTATCTCTTTTTGACCTCTCACACGCCCCTAAGATTCATGAATGAACGGGGACTTGTAAATAAAGGAGCACATACTGCCGAATTTTTAAGGTCCCCTTAGTGCTTTCTGTGGTTTTTAATAGCTTAGTCACTTCTAAGGGAATAAGCAGACTCTGGAGCTATACTGGCTTCTTTGTTTATTACTGCCAGAGAGTACTGAAATCCCAAAAATAGAGACACAGGAAGTCATATTTTAAAACTGAACGTCCACAGAGAGGAGATTGTGGTTGATTAATGAGCCATTTTTTATAACGTGCAGCCTATTAGTTCCTGTTCCCTTACCTTCCACTGTTCCCTTGCATTTTACTGCACTTTTCTCTAGAAGTACACACTCCACGTGTACCTAGCGCCATGAATAATGTACCACAACGCACATGTTGCCCTTCTGTCCAGTGAAGGTTCAATTATTTAGTACAAAACATATGGACTCCAATGGACATGGACATACAACTGCATCAGATGAAATCGCACACTGAAAGAAAGTTAAACATGGATTAAAATGTGTGTATTCTAAGATTATCGAAACAATATGTTTATATGAGTCTTAATTATTAGCACCCTCAGAAATGTAACAAGCGCGTTGTCATTTATAGTAAAAAAAAAATGATCGTTTTGCATGACTTCCCGTTTCACTGGCAAAGAATATAAAATGATCTACATTCCTGAAAATGCTCATATCTACTGTAATAACTTCAATAATTAACAAGTAGCTGTATGAACCTGTGTGAAACAAAAAGAATCTCATCCCCACTGTTAAGTATAATGGAGGATCTGTTTTGGATGTGGAGCTGTTTTTCTTGTTAGGATGCATGGTATCAGGGACTACAAGGAGATTTTAAATGAAAATCTGGCTGCCTCTGCCATGAAGTTACATCTGAGTCATGTCTGGATCTTCCAGCAGGGCAGTGATCCAAAAACAGATGTCCAAATACACACAGAAATGGTTTAATGAGCTGCTTGCACTCAGGGCTGTGAAGACATTACCATTTTGATTGTAGGTCCTGTTTGTCCTTCGTAGCACGATCAACGTGAGTGTTCGCCATGAGGTATTTAAGATTTTCAAAGCCAAATGAAGAAATATCATGAGCACTGCTATGTCCTTTTCCGCACAGTATCTCTGAAATCGCACAGCTTTAAGCTTCGGCAGTTCCGAGCGATCTCAGGAGACAAAAGCAATCCCACGTCACGACCATTTCAACCATTCCACCAATACAAAGGTCAATAGCAGACATTTCACACCAGATTAGCTTACTGAACCAAAACCACAGAGGGGTGGTGAAGTCAGAAGAGCAGTGCTGTAACATTTTGAACGGAATGGCTGCAGAATTCAAACACGATGGCCAAGTGTGTGGGCGAGAGCTTTTACATGCTAACAACATGGCTGACATGGGCTAGCAATATTAACCGTTACAGCACGTGGAACTGATGTGATAACTTGTCAAAGCCAAATCACTCATCATTTAAAGTGTGTGTGATTTCAGGTTAATGCCATGGATAGTATCCAGTTTAAACTGGTTTTAAACTGGCTTTGCAGGTGTTCTTACGTATCTAAGGAATGTCACTGACATTCATCGCGGCTGTAAAATATCGTAAAATAAACTGAGACGGCGGAACTGGGGTAAATTTAATGCCGAAGTGTCCCGTAACCACTGAACCAAGCTCCAGTTCTCTCACCTGAACTCCGTTTAAAACCTGAAGAAGAGAGGAGAGTCCACAAGAGAGGACCTCAGACCCTGAGAGAGTATGAATTGAGGTGGTCTCAAATTCCTTTGTACTCTCCAATCTCATGAAGTATTATGTGGCATCATATTGGAGGAATGAGGTGATCTCATATGTTCAGTGTAAGATTAAGTTAACTAACCACAGGTGTTTTTATATATCCTCTACATAGCGTGTCGATAATTTCGGAGCTGACTGTGTTACATTCTGGGGAGGAAGGAGATGCTTACCCGTGCTCCTTTAGGTCCAGTGCAGTGATTTGTGAGCAGTGAGCGAGGTTATGATTGGAAGCAGAGTGCGGACATTACTGTAATGAGCTCAGCTCGTTATGAACCGCAGAGAGGACGCGTGCGCTGTCTGCTCACCTACCCACGCGAGAGGAGCTGAAAATAGAAGCCACCTGCGCACATCGTGCCTCTCTCTCCTTTACTTTGTCTTTCTTTCACACACAGCCTCTCCTTCTTTCTCTTTCGGTCTCGCTCTCTTTTCCCCACACCCACGTAGACTGAGGTGCCATTGAACAACTCATGAGCAAGCTGGCATCATATTCCTTTCTACATATAACATATTGGACAAACATTCAGAATGGGCACTAAAATAAATGAAATTATTGACAGTAATTGATAATAATGGCAGCATACTGCTGTCCCAGATGTGAACACTGTCTACAGGAAGGCTGTAGTGTGTCTGCACAGAGTGTCTGCAACGCACAGTATTTACCATCGTACGCAATTAAGGTCACTTTGGAGTGTAGCTGAAAGCTTCTTGATGGAACGATCAATGATGTTCCTCGACGACAAAGAGATGTTAAGATAGAGTGCCCCAGCAGCATACATAAAAGACAAGGCACAAACTATACAATAGAAATAATCTAACAGTAAAATAAAATTTAAGTCATTTGAATATCGATAATACTGAAAAATAAAATGAAATTTGAAGTTACAATAAAAATGCATGCATGGCCTAGATATAATATAAATACTAAACCTATATATCCAGTTGTAATGTGCATCACATCACAAACTCCTCATCCTGTAATTGTTTCTGTAGTGGTGTGCAGAGTTTGTAGGTTTCCTTCATGCCTGCGTGAGCTTACTCTGGGCATGCTGGTTTCCTCCCACAGTCCAAAGAGATGCCGATTAGGTCAACTGGCTACTCTAAATTTCCCATAGGTCTGAACGTGAGTGTGAATGGCTGTTCATCTCTGGGTTAGCCCTGTGATAGATTGTTGACCTGCCCATGGTGTCAGCTGGGATTGGCTCCCAGTTCTGTACTGGTATAGCTAATGGATGGTTAAGTGGTATAGGTAATGGATAGATGGATGAACCATGCTGTTTGAATCACATAAAAATGTCGGAAACAGTCATGAAGATAGAGTGTTTTTGTTCATTTTGCACTCACTGATTAAAGGATACACTGGCCACCACTTGCTGCACTCTTGGAATCAGTGTAGTCAGGGGTCGCTGGTTTACTTGGACTAGCAGGGATAAGCCCAGATATTCCACATAAGTGTATTTGCCCCTAAAAATACCTTAGGGCGTTTCCATGCTTGAGCACTTCTGGGCTTGTTTGAGGGCAGAGCACACTAGGTTTGCCTTTCAAAGTCCTTCCATACCATGGTTCGTTTGTTCAATTTCATACTTCACGTTCATTCATGCGCACAGGTTTGTAAAATGGTGGGCATCAGGGGCATTTGTTTGCTATTTTTTTTCATTATTTTCTTCAGCACATATCAGGACCACTCTTGGAAACACTGTTCTCAAATGGTTTCTGTTATTATTTTCTAAACCGCTAGTAGTTTTATTCGCCGAGGCAATAACCTGATAATCATCTATCTCACAATATTACAATAAAACACAGTATAAAAAGCTGAATTCAAGTAAAGAAAATGTTTTTTTTTTCCCACAGGAGATGACATTCGCAGTTAGAGCTGGGTTCATGTAGAAAATGTCAGTTCTTAATTGCTGTGTAACTTTTTCCATACAGGTGGCTGTCAAAATAATAGACAAAACCCAGCTGAACCCCACAAGTCTACAAAAGGTAAGGTTTCTTAAAACATTTAAGCCTAAGCATAATGCTTCTTTCTACTTGTTAATAACATCTGCTCATCAAATGTTATTAGAATTAAAGGGACAATAGCGAGACGGTTAAATCCTTTTAGTTATTGGGACTGTTAAAATCAGTCTTCTCTGGAGCTTGATGACTTTCTCCATGTTGAGCATCTGAAAAGTCTGAAATTTTGTTTCCTGCATAACAGAACGGTGAAATATTCCATTTTGAAGGTTCAGTCCGGTCCGCCTGGTGTCCCATCCTTTACAGATTTATCACAGGCTGGACTGATAACGGTGTATTTGCTTTTGGGTGTTTTATTCTGCGGTTGCTTTTAGTTTGTTGCAGTGCATCTGGAGAGCTCCCTGAGGCCAGTACCAGTTTTACGTTCATTACCGTCTCTTACATTTCACATTTGCTTTCACAGATAGCAAATACACAGCGCATTCATTTCATATCTCTGCCAGCACTGATCTCTGCTGAAATCGAGGACTACAATTCCCATATACCAACAAATAGGTACTAAAAATTCAGGTACTAAATCTGCTTATTATAAGCAGTGATGAAAAACTGAAGTGAGGAACATGTCTCTTTTTATTTTTTATTTTTGATCTTTTATGGCGAATGGACACCACTTGAAGTTCAAAATCTGAGAATTGCCGGACTGCTCGCACTACATAACTTAAATCACTTGCGAGCTTTTATTTTGCGGACGTAGCATGCGCACTCTACACAAGTGAACACGTCCAAGGAGCACACACTCGACCCGAGATCCAGAATAAATAGGCATGTGATGATATATTGTGCATCGATAAATACAAATTTGTAGAATTTCGAATTGATGGAAATCATAAAATGAACTGATTAATCTTTTAGTTTTTTTAGCTGTTTTTGTGTTGTTTAGACAGCAGAGGGTGGGAACACCGTTAATATCACTGTAGGCAGAAGTAACACAGCTCTAATGCCTTGAAAACACAAGAAGCAGATCTAAGATGGGAAAGAGCTTTTGTGCAATTATCAGATTCAACAAACACTCAGAGCTATTTTTACAGACTGCCGAAAGCTGTGGAAAAGAAAGGCTGAAAGATGTTTATGTTTAAGCTTTTTTTTTAACATTTTTATTTTTAGGAAAAAGCTTATTAATACTTTTTATTATATTAACTTTTTTCATGTTTAAAATAGTTATTAGGCTATTATATTTTGCTCAAATCTTTACAAATGTTTGTATATAATTATTGTTGGTTATGAAGGAAATGAAATGTATATTTTTTAATTTGACAAATGGAATATTTAAGTTAATAAAGATAAAAATATCACGGCAAAATCGAATTGTGAACCCTGTATCGTAAATGGAATCGAATTGGGTGAATTGTTACATGCCTACCAACAAAGCATGCACGATCCCTAAATCCTGCTTTCTCCTAAACATAAAAGTAAGAGCAGTTGGAGAGCCAGTTGTCATTGACTGTTTCTCGTCGCCAACGATGTATGTAAATATCGACGCACTGGTAACAGATTGCAGACTGAAAAATGCCATTGCCGAACCACTCACACCACACGAGCATTATCCACGGGAGCTGACGCGTAAACATAGTTTATTTGCCTTACATCTGTTTTACCAAACTGTCCTATTCCTTTATTGTTTCTTTTCTTTATGATGCTCTGCTTTTTTTTCATAAGTCATCAGCACTTCATGATGAATCATCTGTTAAATAGCAAAGAAATCATGAAACCACTCAAGTCAAGGAGCCTCCAGGGCTTGGAAACCATTACTATTCATTTTACTCTAATTACTATTCCATTACTATAGCACATGAAAAGGCATGTTTATATTTTGCCAACTGTGTAGTAATCTGGGTGACTGTTAATCACATGGATCCACATCGAATGTATGCTTATACATGTTAATAGAATGCGTTCGGAATATCTTTCCTTCCCGTGTCATATAACGCCGTGATCTCATAATAATAACAATTTTATTTTCACATGCCCTGCGTCAATTGTTAATGAATGAGCCGGAGAACATTTTTTTAATTGAAAGCACAGTCTGCGTAGGAAACAGGAAGTCAGCTTGGCCATGATTGTGGATTGCAGTGCACTGTGGACAGGTTTTCCAAAAAGGAAAAAAAAAAAAAAGGCATTTATTTTTAGAATAGAAATGCAACCCCAGACAGTGGTAAGCAGCATCAGATAGTGGTTTCTCTAGAGCATTGGTGAAATATAAGCAATCTACATTGACTTTTGTGACCCGATTGATTTTTCAGTTGAACATCTAAATGATCTGAGCTGTCTTATCTCCACTTCTAATCTCACACATAGCCGTGAACCTTGTGAAAAGAATGAGGTGAAGCTGAAAAGGCAATTCGTAACGCTGCTTAAGGCTCAGTAGGTATATCAAGTCAAGGCTCATCATTCTCACTCCAGAATGCCATGCTGTCTGCATGTGAGTCATAGCTGGGAAATGAACATTGTTCTCTTGTCTTCTAGGCCCACACGTGTTCATCCTTATTCTACTGTTCTCTGAGTCACGAGGGGCGAGAGGAGCTCACGATTGAGTCTCTATAACCACAGAGACTGATACACAGTTCCAGACCACTGAATGCGTGTCTAAGCCAAATGACATATTGGTGCTGGTATTGTTTCCCTTCAGGACTTATGATTTGGTTCAACTGCAGTGGAAAGATGAGAGAATGCGAATGAAACAGAAACAAATTGTATCTAAGAAGGGACATAAATCTGTTATTTGGAACCAAATTACCCCGCATACACAGTACCTAGTGAGAAGCTGCTCATGTCATTTGTAGGGTCGGGAATTGTTTGGTGTTTTGCAATACGATACTTTTTCAATCTTTTTCCTTTCTTATTTAAAAAAAAAATAAGCACTTAATGAAGATTGACAACATTAAAAAGCGGCTTTTTTATTTCTAAGGCAAATTTGAACTTCAGATTGAATAATATGTATAAGGCCTTTAAGCTGTGTTATAAACCAACGTTATAAGCTATCAGAGCATGCGTAATGTTAACTAGCAATGACGTTCGAGGTGCGGTGTTTTGTTGCCTGTAATGTCGGTTTTGGAGCACCAGAGGGCAGATGCTTCATTAAATTGATAATACTTTATTAAATTGATTTTATTACGACGAGTGATGACCTTGTTAGAAATAGTGGCGTATAATGTAGTGCGAATAAAAAGTTTGTTTAGTTTCATTTCGTTTGCCGAAGAAAAAAGATGAGCTTGATTTCCAAATCATTTCACAGTGGTTGCTAAGTCTAACCCTGGGTTTTATGTGGCACAATGATTTTATATGCGTAATCACTCATATTAAAAAAAGCATATCATTAATAATCATTACTAAAATAAATATGCTATAGGCTAAAAAGTAAATAGCATTTGCTGCTGTACTCATACAGTAATGTAATGTAATATAATTTGATGTAATATCTTAGGTCCCACTACTACAACCTTTAGAATACGGAAATCTCGGATTCTGGATTGTTTATATATATTATGATTTTATTCGTGTACTTCCGTAAGACTTTTGTGTAATATTGTACTTGTAGTGAGTCCTACATCCCACTATACTGAATCCATACAGATATCCTGCAACGTAGATGACTATAATCTTGACAGAATCTTACGTAGTTGCCCACATCATGCACTTTTTAGACGATCCCTTTCCGACTCCTTTACTATAAAGCGCTGGTGACTTGTGTTTCTGAGAGATTAGCTTCAGCGGGCTTGAACTGGAGGAAATGTAAAGATATATCTCATTGTACATGCTCTCTGTCTACCTTAGAGTGAGAAAATGCACATTTTGTTGTTTGTGTGTTTATTTCATGGGAAATAGAAAAGAGAATCTCGAATGTGCAACTAATGTCCAATATATAACTAACTTTACTGCGGTGCATTAAAGTGGCACTGAAACGAGTCACCTAAATCTGCTTTGCACTTTGGTCTGGTAGATATCAATCAGATATCTAGATATTTGGTGCTCAGCCCTAGTCATTTGTCTCATGTGGATGTGTAGTGACTGTAGTCACTTGTGGCCATGCACTGGCCCACATTTGTTTTTGTTCTGACGCAGAACGATAGTTGCATAGCACACTGTATTATTACTTACACATTATGCTGCTTTTTTATTTACGTGTTACGTGCTAGGCTTTGCACATGCGTCATTGGCAGATTAGCAAAGAGCCACCAACGATCTCTGCTACTTCTTTCCAAGCTTTATTTTTGTCGTTGTAATGTCCCTATGCACATCATTTATCCCTATAACAATAATTGCATAGAATTTAAACATTGTACATTTACAGTAGCTTATTTATTATTAGCATTTTCGCCGGGTTAGCAAGTAAATAGCTATATTCATATTTTGTGAATAATGATATTAAGTTGTCTATTAAATTTGTGCATTATCCGGACTGAATTTTTGACGTATTGCTAATTCTTTATGTAAATGGTGTCCCTTTAACTGGAGTTCGGTGCTGCAGATTACATATCCAGTGAACAGGTGTAATTCATCTCCTACTAGTTACTGTAACACTGTTGATAAAATGATTTTTATACCACATCCAGCTATGTCTCCTCTTTAGTCTTCTCCTCTTCAGCCACTTATGCCATGATCGCTAAAACGGAGACATCCAGACGGTAATGCATCGCTCGCTCTTCCATCTGCCCTTGACTCACTTATGGATTTTCTATAACTTAAAACCAATCTATCTCTTGCGTTACATTAAGATCTCTGCATTTCCTTACCAGCTCAGTAAGCACAATGTGCTGGAATACTACAAGGTACTACAGATAGCCACGTCGTATTTTATAGCTTGCTAGAGACTTTAAAATTCCAGGGGTGGTCCCTTAGCAGATATATTTTGCTGAGATTTGAAAAAGGCTGCTGAATCCTGGCTCATGGATTTACTTTGAGGTTAATGTGGTGGTTAAATGGGATTAGGACAGATACTGAGCCTTGTGGTCATGTGAGGGCATAAAGAAGGTGAATTTCACTTTTGAATAAGACTTGAATTGACAGGCACATCTTATATGGGATTGATCGTGCTAGTGGGGGCTTGGGGGGGAGGTTTGCCTATAATAATATGATATAATAATTTTCTCCTTGTACGATCTGACAAAATCCAGTGATGTATTATATTACCACATTTTGCACTGGAGCTCTGGAGTTTATGATCAGATTATGCTAGTTAGAGTTATCACAGAAAATACACCAAAAGACCACTATTTGTCCCCAGTGAATTGGGAGACGAGCCAGCTCATCCCTCTGATGTTCAGCTCAACCCTCTGATGTTAGCTACACTGAAGAACCAACACCACCGTGTATACAAAGAGCTGACAAACCATGTACAGGACTTCACTGTCAAAAGGTATCGATCAGGAGAGTGGCACACAATTATTTCCAAAACATTAGATATACCCTGGCGCACCATGAAGGCCATCATCAAGAAGTAGAGAAAATGTGGCACCACAGTTACATTGCCAAGAACAGCACGTCCCTACAAAACTGAAGAACGGACAAGAAGAAAACTTATCAGGGAGGTTGCTGAGAGACTGGCAAATATATCTGGCAAAGTCACTCTTTTCATGTGACAACAATCTTTTGTATTCTTCACATGTCTGAGTTATGGAGTCAGATGGCCAGAGAAAAGCCCCTTCTCATAAACCCCCCCCATCCAAGCCAACCTAAATGACCTCGAACCTAATTGGCAAAATGTGTTCTGGACTGATGAGGCCACTGTATAACATTTTGGGCATAATTCTAAAGGTTACAGTATGTTTTACACAACAACAAGATAGCTTATATTATACCTAATATGGTGAAGCAGAGTGGTTGCAACATCCCATTATCTAGCAGCTTCTCCTCACCTGTGGCTGGGGCTCTATTCAAGACAGAAGGAATCATGGACAGGAAAAGCTTTCTAATGCTTTTTTTTTTTAGCATGACTGTGGGGATTAGCCTATTCAGCCAAAAGAGCATCAGTGAGGCCATTCAGTGTTCCGGTTCATCTCAATGGTGTGAGTGGGAATGAGGTCAGGGCTCTCTACAGGCTACTAGACCATCCATGTCGGCAAGCCATGTCTTTTAAAGAGCTTGCTTTGTGCATGTGACATGGTAATGCTACAACACACAAAGACATTCTATACTGTTGTGTCCTTCCAACTTTGTGGCAACAGTTTGGGGAAGAACCACATATGGACGTGATGGTCGGGTGTCCACAAACCTTGGCCATGTAGTGTATTGAAAGTTTGGGACATTTGACTCACCACACAGGGAAAACTGAACAAAAACTGCCATTTTTTTGATTACTGAGGTTAGTGATAGGGTTGCATTTAGGTAAAGGCAAAGCATTAATTAGCTTCATTAATAATTATGTCAATGGAAGGTCCTCACAAAAATAGTAAGAGTGTGTGTGTGTGCGAAGTCATTTGAAACCTTGTGCCTACCATCTGGCCCCTCTGGGCACCATGCATAACACCTGGCATAAGATCATTTACTGCTGCACACTAGAGGCCTGTGTTGAAAAAGCTTTCACTAACTAAAACATAGTGCAAATGAATTTGAAAAGGAATTAAGTTGCGAGGTGATGGCAGCCGAGTTGATGCTATAAGCTACTATCTAGTGAATTTTTAAAGTAACCATGCAACAGACAGCATGTGCAGCAATCCACATACAGTCTAGGGGCTAGTTTTTAGATCGACCTTTGTTCAACTGTGTTTGATACATCAGGCGTGATTCCCAGCTAGGTGCACACAGAAGAGCTAATAACCAGGGCTGCCAATTTGGAGCATGTCACATAAAAATCTTTAAACTACATTTAAAGTAATGCTAAATGCGAAATTACTGTAACCTATAGTGGAAAAAATTTTTTAATACAAATTCTACTACAAATTTACAAGTAGCTTGGAAAGATTGTTTAATATCTAATTTACTGTTGCATGTATCATCTATTAAAAGGCGACATGTCCATGTTTTCATTCCCCAGTGGTTTAAGAAATTCAGGGCCAGGCTGCCAATTTGCTGTCCTCAAATTCCTCGCTTTGGCTTTAATCCTGCATCGAGTAGAGAATAATGATGAAATCCTGTCATAATAGATCCTGGTAACAGGGGTCAGACATTACCGGAATAGAAACATTGCTTAGAGAATGATGAAATGTGTGTATTCATGTACGCGTGTCATTTTCATGTGTGTAATTATTTATTATCTATAATCACTTGCCTACCTCTTTTACCTGTATCTTGGCAGGGTTTTCATTAATAACATGATCATTACAAATAAGAAATATTAAAGCAAAAATACCAATTATAGCCATCCACAAATAGGTCCATAAATAAATGTTTAACGTGGTTCTGTGTAATAAGAGTGTTTACTTTCTCTGAAGGTCTGTAGCCAGGTTCAGGATGAGCTTATAGCAGCATATGCTGTATGATGAACGTGTCTGAGCAGGGCGATTAATCTCTGTCAGACTGATGAAAAATCAACCACTTGATTCTGCCCCATAGGAAAAGGTCTCAGTCTGTTGTGTTTGGAGCCCTGTCTGAGACGCCCTGATGTTTGTAAGAATATCATTCTAAAAATACTCTCCTGTCTCCCACAGAGCTTTGCATTGCCACAAGCCTTCCTCTTTCCAGTGATTGCCTCTCACATGACGTTGCCTCTAAAGCCAGACATGCATTGTATGACTTAAGGCCCTTTTAAACGTTAATCTGGTCATCACTCACAATCGAGCTAAATTTGAGCTCTACAGGCCATAGTAAGTATTGTGATTGGGGAAGTAATTACACATAACTAACTTACTGGCTCATTGTTATCTATGCATTGAAGCTATTCGTTCATCTTCATGAGCGCGGTTGTAGGATCACTACATATTTGAATCAAGTTAGTTTCTGAAATTAGCAGTACAGTTCTTCTGACAAGCACTACAATTTGTTTTCTTAACATAGCAACTGATTGTCTACAGTAAAGAAAATAGCATACTTACAAATGCACCTATATGGTAGGTGAACCTAATAAATAGTGTGGCTGGGTAGTGGCTGAGACGTATACAGTGGCGTAATGACTTGGATCTGTGGTGGCCTTCTATCGTGTGGAAAAGCAAACCGGTTATTAAAAGGCGCACAAGTTGAATCAACTTCGAACTGGCACTAGCATCAGCCCAGAACTAGCACCTCGTGTTCCTCAAAAAGTTCCTCATGTTCACCACTGGGTTATGCATGAACTAAATTAGAATTTCTGCATGTAGTTCACACCTTCAGAATTACAGAAGAGCAGGCATCTTTTTGTCCTTCTAGACCTCCATTAACACGATCATTTGCCTTTAACCCCCCCCCACGAAAATTGGGAGATAGAAAATGTGGACTGAAGAAACAGTTTGCATGTTTTCTCTTTGCTGTCGAATTTACTACAATAAAGACTAGAGACAATTTAAAAATAAAAAAGATCCGTAAGTTGATAGTTTGAATGAGAAGATGCCAGTTAACGAACAGCAAATGTATTGCCGAATAGTCCAGTGTTGTAATTATCACATTAATCACTGCAAATTTGGTTTTCTTTAACAATATGGCTTCCACGTTTATTACCCAGCAGCATGTGAAATAGCACTTGATCCAGCACTTTCTATTATTTAGCATTTTATTGCTTTACAGTTATGTGCGTACTACTTGGTGTGTCCATGTCAAGGTCATGAAGCTATAATACCGTATACTGAAGTTTTTCATTTTCAATATTGAGTTGTTAAATCTTTTCAGAAATCCACCGTTAAAAAAAAGAATAAGCTTCATACTTTGCTCTTTGAGGCGGCACGGTGGTGCGGTGGTTAGCACTGTCGCCTCACAGCAAGAAGGTCCTGGGTTCGATCCCCGGGTCACCC
>JAQQZR010000013.1:5213225-5224652 GCA_030068235.1 Notoglanidium macrostoma | reverse complement strand
ATCATCATCCAGTCTCTTTTAAAGTCATAAAAATAAAGAAAAACATTGAATTAGAAGGTGTGTCCAAACTTTTGACTAATTGTGTATTTTTAGGTCTAATGAGAATGCTCCTTTGTTAGAACAAGGATCGTTTCTCCTTTTGTTAAAGTGGAAAGTTTGAATTGCTACGTGAAATGTTTTTTTCACAGTATTTGTTTTTTATGATGAGTGCCAATATTTATGCATTGCACTGTATTCCGTTCTGTACTTAGAAGGTCAGTTGCTGGGGTGCCATAGTGCACTCGGTCCTTATTAAACTGAATTATTAATGTGAAACAGTATTGCTCCTTCAGTCCAGGTATAACATGAGGTGAGAAGCAAGAAGCAAGTGCACGAACTCAGTGTGTACTTAATTATGGCAAATCTAAGAATCATAGTCATAGTCTGCAGGTAACATGAAGGCGACATCAAACAAGCATGATCTATAATTGGAAACCAGGAAACACAAGCAAGGAACGAAATGAGGAAAAAGGGAAACTAGAAGAAGGCTTAGAACGTAACGAGACTAAATGCATGGAACGACTTTACGCTGAGAGAATGAAGCATTAGTGCTTGTACACAAACTAACTGAGGAACTAAATACAGGTGAGAATGATAATGGAGGAAGGAAGTAGGAAGATAAACCAATGACAAGACAGGCGAGAAGAAAGAATCAAAACAACCCACACATGAACAAAAATCTGGTACAATCAGATGATGTAGACGAAAGTGAAATGGGGGCACAGCACAAGAGGGGAATAGGTGACACCAGGAATGACAGCAGTAGTAATATTTCGCTTTTTTCCCCAACAGCTCTTTAGAGAAGTCCGGATAATGAAGATCTTGAATCATCCAAATATAGGTATGTATATGTGTAATACAAATGATTCGTTACCCCAGTAATATTTTGATGGTTTTAAACATTTTATAGGCTATAGATTAGATATTAGATAGTTTATTAGTTATTAAATAGTTTTGTATTTGACCTGTTTTTATATGTACTGTATATTTTTCTCAATTTTCAGTGAAGTTATTTGAAGTAATTGAGACTGAGAAGACGCTTTATTTAATTATGGAATATGCCAGCGGTGGTGAGTTTTCAATTCATACTGTATGCATTTCATCAGTATTGCATTGCAGATACTATGTTTAAAGGCTCCATTAAACATGTTTCATGCAGATACATGGTAAGGATTTCAGAATGGGGAAAAATATTATCTCGGTGACGAAACAAACATACAAAATGAAGAAAAATAAAGGAAAAAGAAACCAAAAAAAAAAAGAAACCCCATCGTTCTGCAAGTGGAAATCCCTTTTAGATTTAAAATAGATTTAAAAAAGCTTCGTGAGACTTTACCAAGGGGAAAACAGGCTAATGATGGTATAATTCGGATATGGTTTCACACGTCGCTAAACTGCGCCCATGTTTATGTTGGTATCGGACTGTGTGGAAATGTAGGGCTAATTTCTAAGTAAGAACACAAATGTCGCTCTATAGGACCACAGGATGCGTGCGGCACCAATCTTGGATACGCAAAGTATATGTGTAATGCAAGCATAATCTAGGCGTAACACACCTGTTAAGCATCATCTTGAGTACAGCCTGACCGATAAATGAGCTAATTGCCAATAAATCAGTATTTATGTTTAGAGTGGCTGATAAATGACAATTAAAAAAGAAGAAGATTGCATAGTTTGTCCACCAGAAGGCACACTTCAATTCCACGTTTGGTAACACATGTTTGGAATGTCACAAATCACAACAATCAGCTGACACAAGCAGAGTCGAGCAAAGTAGCAATGGCATGGCAAACAGATGAAGGTGTTCAGCTATTTAAAAGAAGTCAGTTTCAGTTGTACACATAACTTAATGGCATATGTGTGTGTACAAATCCTATTTTTTAACCGAATATATATATTTTTTTGTAGTTCCTATGTAAATAAATGAATTAAAGTATCATAAAGTATTTCCTAGTTATATTAACATTGCATATGTGCCGTATTTGGGTGATGACGATAATTAAACATTTCTTTTTAATGAAGTCGGCTATACTTTGAAAACACATAACTAATAAACGTGCATGTTTGCAGGTGAAAAGTTATGCATATAGTTATGTGTATAGGCATAATTAAAGCAATTCTGTTGTGTACATATTTCAAAATGATTTTTATTTTCATGTACATTTAGGCCTGCTTGACAATTTTTGTTCTATTCACAGTATTTTAATAGATTTCTAGTGGGAGGGTATCGGCCGATAATATCAGTTATTGGAAATCACAGGACCCTTTTTTTATCAGTATCGGAATCAGTGCCAAAATTCCTTCATCAGTCAGGCCCTAATCTTGAGCATGTTTTGGAGAACAGTCACATGCTGTATAGTAAAGACAACCATTCTTCTACAAGGCGAATATAGTTCAGTAGTTTTGGAAAAATCTTTTTTTTTTTTTTCAAACGGTTTGATTATCTTGAGGCGACATTGAAAGTGAACGGACTGGAAATTGGGACAGGTCCCATGAGACTGATCTAATGAAAGCCCGATTCTGTTATTTTTTTTTTGTTTGTTTTGTTTTGTTGCATTTATCTACAGATTTTAAGAACTGTGCTCACTAAATGGTGAAAGACCCATGAAATCTAATTTGATGTGTTGCATGTCCCATAACGTGATTTTTAATGTTATTTGAAACCAAATTCTAATATGGCTTGAATGTGGTCTGCTCCAATCAGCTGTACCAAAAAGATGTGAGCTGCTTGTCTGACGCAAAGCACTGTTTGCAAAGTCGGCTTCTAAATGAATAATCGCGTTCATGCCAGGTTACCAGTGGTTTGAGGGTTTCTCAGATAGTAAAGGGGAGTGATGGCTCAGAGGTCGGTTATGAGTTTAAAACCCAGCATTGCCAAGCTGCCACATTTGAGTCCTTGACCATCCTTAACGCTAACGTCAATTGTAAGTTGCTTTGGATTAATACAAAATAAAGAATGTTAATTGGAGAAGTTTGTGCAGCAAACTTAATTGAATTGGAAGACAGGGTTGCCTTAATTAGAAGAAACATTATTACACCTGACAGAACTCTGCTTTTTCCTTATAGGTGAGGTGTTTGATTATTTGGTGGCTCATGGCAGGATGAAAGAGAAGGAAGCAAGGGCAAAGTTTCGGCAGGTAAACTACAACCAAGCAAAAATGATTTCACTTAACACCATCAACCCTGTGAATCCACTCATCCTCATTTATTCTCAGCAGTGTGTAAGTGTGTAGCAGTTATTTGTCTTTAGCCCAACTTTATTAATACCTTGTTTATATTGTTTATATATATATATATATATATATATATATATATCATGTATCAGAGGAAATATGAGTCACTAGCGATGATTTGTGTACTTTGGTCTGATTCGCTTCAATAAGGAAGGTGAAGCAGAGGGCTGGAGGTTAAGTGTGTGTGTGTGTGTGTGTGTGTGTGTGTGTGTGAGTGTGAGTGTACTTGCTACCGCCCTCATTCTCATGCTGTTCATCTAGTGCAGACCAGTAGCTGGTCTGACCTTTTCAAAGCAATTCTCCTGGCTTTAGGTTGTGCATACTAATAAACCATTGCCTTGCCTCCACCCAGCCTGTGACACTACACTGGCATTGCCATTTAGTGGCAAAGCATGAAGCTGCAAGCAGGCACACACAAAGACCTCTTGAGTTTGGGGTGCTGAAATTTCAAGCATCATACACGTGAAACGTTTTTTTGTTCGTTTTGCAATTGCTGTAATGCCGAGAGACAATAATACACTGCTATGCACATGACACACATTAAGCAGCAGTCCTGAAATGTGGACCATCTAAACATATCCCGATATCCCAAGAATTGCCATATTGTCATGCTTTGCTTTGGTTTTTCATTTTTTTCTCCATATCTTGGACGTCCTTCCTGATGCCATGTGCATGTTGCTGCTGTTTCAGATTGTATCTGCAGTGCAGTACTGCCATCAAAAGAGAATAGTACATAGAGATCTGAAGGTAAGTATTCATTTAGAAAATGAGCATTTCAGTACATGAAAGTTAAGCCACGCTTAATGATCTTAGACAGGCCTGATGTTGTTTGTTAGAATTCTAATACTACTTTTATAAAGATCTGCTAACTTTGAATTCATACCCTTCACCTCTTTGTTCCAAACCCAAGGCTGAAAACTTATTGCTGGATGCCGACATGAATATCAAAATCGCCGACTTTGGCTTCAGCAATGAGTTCACGGTGGGAAATAAGTTGGACACGTTCTGCGGCAGTCCTCCCTACGCCGCCCCCGAGCTCTTCCAGGGCAAAAAGTATGACGGGCCCGAAGTAGACGTCTGGAGCCTTGGGGTCATCCTGTACACACTCGTCAGCGGATCACTGCCATTCGATGGCCAAAACCTTAAGGTTTCCTTTATGTTATGCTATAGCTGAATAATTACAGCTATATACACTATAGCTACAGCTGTATATAGTATTATTATACCTGCATTTAGATGTGTAAATATAACTTTGCACATCATGCATTTGCATATGCATGAACATTTTTTTTAAACCGTAGCGTTGGAGCAGAAAAACACCATGCAATGTCTAATTTACACATCTAAATTTAAACATAAATATCACCGTATAATTATGCAGTTTGCATAGCATGTTTTTCAACATCAGCATTACATTAAAAATTATCATGCATAATATATATATATATATATATATATATATATATATATATATATATATATATTCCCCTGCATATTAATGTATTATTTATATCACGGAAGGAATAACACACGAACAACCATGCTGTTATACAGTATGAAAATAATACTTGCTGAGGTGGTGTGATGCTATAACAGTTTATATTGAGAGTAATGTTAGTTAGTCTAAAGTTAGTTCCTGTTCTCACCTACATTACAGTGGTGATAAACAGGCATTCTCTCACTAGCATCACTCTTCTCCTTCTCTCTCAAAAACTGTAGCTTGTCATATAAAGCAAGGAAACAGACAGCGTAAACTCCTCTTTCTTGAGGACGTTCCCGTCGCTGATAAACTTTGCAAAGCCCTGTGATTGTTAATAAGTGCTTACAACCGAGATGCCTGTCATAAACATTAAATAAATATCAACTAACTCAAAAAATGTCAAAGATTATAGGCTTTACATTGTTAAACATTCTGTTTTTGGACCGCCGTAGTATTGTACCAAGTCCCTGTGTATGAGCTGTTACTATAGAAACAGTACCTGATTAGAGTGATAGTACTAATATTAACATTTATTTCATGTTAACCGTCAGAATTACTTTCCGATTCGCACTGTTATACAAAATAATGCACACCTTCTGACCAATCAGATCATTATTACTATTATTGTTGTTGCGGTTATCATTATTATATGTGCATGTGTTCTCGAGGGTTCTGTATACTACTTCAGGCATGTCTACTCTCTATTAGGAGCTGCGAGAGAGAGTGTTGAGAGGAAAGTACCGCATCCCTTTCTACATGTCCACAGACTGTGAGAACTTGCTTAAAAGGCTATTAGTGCTGAACCCCACCAAACGGGGCAGTTTAGAGGTAATGTTAACTTTTTATTTATTTCTTTTTTGAACAAATCCTCATTGCTGTTTGTTTACTGTTCCTGGGTGGTATGCTTTTTATGTTTTCCTTTCTTTTTAGCAAATCATGAAGGATAAATGGATGAACGTGGGCCACGATGACGAGGAGCTGCAGCCTTATACTGAACCTGAGCCTGATTTCAATGACAGTAAAAGGATCGGTAAATGCCTCCTACAACACACAAACATAAACACTACAGATTAATCAGGATGTAATTCTACATGTGCTGCAGACAGATTTTTTTTTTTCCTGGTTAAACTGTCCCAAATGCTGCAATTAATGCTACATATATTACTGATAATAGTCAACCACAGAGCTCCTGCACATTTTAGTGTTTTCCTTGTTCCAACACACCCACTTTAACTGTTAAAGGTGCACTATGTAGGATTTAGGGGATATTAGCAGAAAAGGAATATAGTATTTATAAGCATGTTTTCATTAGTGTATCATTACGTGTAACTACGAATCTTTGTATTTTTGTAAGCTTAGAATGAGCCATTTGTATATGCATAGGATGCAGGTTCTCTTGGAAGAACCCTGAAACCTGATGGACAGGGGATACTCAAGGACCAGTGTTGACAACCTGTGTACTAGATCATCTCACAGTATCTTAAGGAATATCATATATTGCTAGAATCCATTTTTCAAAGACTTTGATAGTCAGGATAGACATGAATTTTATTTGAGTCGGTCCTTTAGACGTTGGTCCCAAAGCGGCTTTACAGAAATCCGGATGTAGATCCATAATGAGTTTAGAGTATCCAGGACAGATTATCCACCGAGTCTTGGGCATGAACTGTTTTTGGGAAGTCCAAATCTCACATGAAGACCATCGCTAACGGCAGAAGGTGAGTTACAAGAGCAGAAAGCACTAAGCAGAAGCAGCGCATCAAGATAAATCAGTCAGTAGAAGTGTGTCAGGATCAGACACTAGCATCATTTGTCATCACTCTTTCAGAGTACACGTACAGCCTGATGGAGAGAGAACTGCCGCAGTCGTAGCAGATCAGTTTTAAAAACGAGACATCTGAAGTAGAGAATTGTTTGCCGATCAAGTAATGGAACAATGCGTTAATTGTATTTACTGTCCTTTTTTCAGGTTTAAAGTTTTATGTAGGCATAATGTAGTACATAATACAACTCGTATTTCTGATTACACTCTCTCAAACCACATATTACGGCAGACTGAATTCTGTCAAACACTCTGGTTTGGGATAAATCAGTCAAAAGCACAAAGAAAATTGTGTCCCATTATTCCCCATTAATAAGGTGGATTAAGATTTCTGTGGTTGCACGATTATCGATTTACAAAGCTCACGTTGATTTCATAAAACCTCAGTTATTATTGAATTACATACTCATTGAATTAGACTCTACTTATTGAGTCCTGCCAGATTGTATGATTTTAGCAGCGTCTCTGTTTTAGTAGTGAAAGTGTGTGGTGTGTTTACGCCATCTTCTGGCGATCCATGATAATCATCTGTCCACAAGGCATGCGATAAATTGTAGTGTTCCTCTGGGAATACTTCACATGTGATCATAATTAGTGTGAATAACAATCTAGTAGATACTAGCTCCATTATTTAAACTCTTTGCTGTCATCATTGCCTGTAATAGTATTTTAGTATTTTGTATAGAGATAGCTGATGGAGAGCTCATTTCTGCTTTCTGTGTTCCTCAGAGCTGATGGTGACTATGGGATTCCCAAAGGATGAAATCACGGAGGCTCTCAAGGGACAGAAATACGATGAGGTCATGGCTACGTATCTCTTATTGGGAAGAAAACCTCCAGAGGTTAGTACACGAGAGTGGAAGGGGCTCAGTATGTCTATTACAGCACTGATGAGAGTGTACACAGTTTCACAATAAACACAGAGGATTCATTAATTGTTCAGTCCTTTGACACAGAGAGATTTTGGCAAAGCATATTTCTATAATGCCACAATAGACAAAGCATTATGGACAGGTTGTGTTTTTGCTGTCCGTCATACTCGCTGAGCTGATACACTACAGTACTGATGGCAGATGTGTGCTGAAATGTGCTATTGATTTTTCTTTTCTCCAAGTCAGTCCTTGGAGAGCCGGAGCTACTCTGTGTAGACGCCTGTGTACCGAAGTGAAGGGTTTTAACTGAGGAGGCATTCATTTAATGTGTGACTGGCAGATGAATGCGTGAAAGAAGGAATGGATGGAAGACTGCAGTAGGAAATATATGGGTCATTTCTTCAAAACAAGACAATAGACAATATTTAAAAAAAAAACAGTCTAGTGTCCTACTTAAAGGTAAAATCGTCTATTCTAATCCAGTACATTTTTTTGTCAAATTTAGCAAATATCCCCTCACAGTCTGCTAGCCACGCAACACTGTTCCAGCCAATCAGCAACAGGGAGTGTATTCTAGCCAATCACAGGACAGGGGGAAGGGCAAGGCGGGGGATGGGTGTGTCCTTGTTAGTGTTGTTGCTGTGGCAGTGCATGAATGCATGAATCTGTGAGGGCGGAGCTTCTGAAGGAGCACCTAAGCGTGGTGTGTATTTGTTTGGCTGTTGAATTTAAATATCAACGATCTTCCTCCACAATCGTTGACTCCCCCTTTAAGACATCTATGATCAATTCCAATTTTACATTCATTTGATTTTATTTTTCTAATCGCTATAGCCTGGGCAGCCAGGGCAAACAGATTTCATTTCTGTTTTTTTTTTCTTTTTCATAGTCGCCTGGCTCACAAGGTTTGTCAACAAGAAAATAAACCCTACTTCCTAATGACTTCTGCAACATAAGAGTTGATGCTGTAACTTTTTTTTTAGATTGAAGGCATTGAGTCTGTGTCCATCAGCAATCTGAGTCCCAGGCCCCGCCCTACCAGTGACATCAACACCAGCACTAGCCAATCCCCTTCCCACTCCAAGGTCCAGCGCAGCATATCGGCCAATCAGAAGCAGCAGCGGCGGTTTAGTGATCACGGTGGGGATGATATAAAACCAAGTAAAGTAACAAAGCCCTTGCTTTCCTCTGTGTGTCGGTACAGCATGCCAAGTGTCTCGGGTGTTCTCTGATATGGACTGCTTAGTATCTGTGCTAAACCCTACAGCATGTGTGAATGGCTTTCCCATGTTCCAGCTTGACTTTAATGTATTTGATCATTTATATCCAATTTAATGAACTGATATTTATATACACACTGTGTAGATTGTAAAATAGTAAATTTGCATGAACGTGTCCTGATTTTATCGCAAGTCTGTGCAAATGTTTATTTCTGGATATTTGTGTGTGTTGTGCGCATACCCTCAGTGGGTCCCTCAGTCCCACCTGTAGTGTCGTACACTAAGCGCAGTTGTGTGGAAAGCGAACAGAAGGAGGAGTGTGAGAACTCGCGCAAGCTGCTGAGCTCCACCTCAAAAGGAGATGTACCTGCATCTCCTCTGGCCGCCCTGGAGAGGAAAAAATCTGTTACTTCGGCCGGAGTGAGAACCTGCACTCACTCTCTCACCCACTTTCCTATCTCGTAACATCCATTGTACAAGTATCAGTAGATATCCAGTATACAGTGCACAAAGAAAGACCAAAATGACCAACCAGTGCTGATTCTTAGTTATTTGGTGTCAGACAATAATGTTAGGAAAATGTTCAGTACATTTAGTCATTTTCAGCCTTGCAGTCCATATTTATGCAGATCAATATTGCAGAACAAGTTCAGTACTACAAATAATATATTTACAGATTTCATACTGTTTTCACTGCTGAAGACCGTTTTCCCATCATTTTTGTTCATTATTGTTATTCATAAATCACAAAAAGGTCTTCAATAGTAAAAAGTATAAAATCTGTAAATATTTATTTGTAACAATGGGGTAGAATATTGGCCTGTAGAAATAAGTACTGCATGGCCATTTGACTGTAGATATGCTTGGTTGCTACAATCTCCCTTTTATTTTATTTTTACATAAATACTTTATTATTATCAGAAATATAATATAAAAATGATCCTTCATGTTTATGCGAAGCACAGAACGTTCCATGTTAAAATATTCTAAACACAGATTTATCTTTATTAAACAATTTGATGAGTGCATTTTGTCTCATACAGAACATAAGGGTTAAAGAAAGTGAACAGTTCACTCTAGTTCCTGTGCTCTCTCTCTCTCTCTCTCTCTCTCTCGTTCTCTCTCTCACTCGATCTTACTGTTCTGACATTTTTTGCAGACTAATGGAGGCATAGCACGCAGGAATACGTACGTGTGTGAGCGCTCAGCTGACCGCTCCTCCGCTATCCCCAATGGCAAGGACAGCAGGTTAGATCTCTTCACTCAATTTTGCACATTCTAAGATTATTAGCCAACACTTTAAAACCTATTTATATAAACATGTATAAGGAGGTGTTGGTTTATGTTGTACCGTGTTGCACCTTCAGTGTCATTCAAAGAAGTTGGGCATGGATTCATACTGGTGTTGGTTTGAGTGTAGATAATCTGTAGCCATAAATGAATGCAGTTGATCAAAACTGAGGTTTAGATACATTATTGTATTCAAATGTTCTTCACTGGAGATCAGAGGGCCATCACACTGTAACCCCTGGCCTGTACTCATGACACCAAATAGAACAGCTCCACGCACTCGTAGTGCTTTTGGCCAGATTCTTTCATTCCATTCCATCAGAAGAACATAGATCATCCCACCAAGCACCCTTATTTCACTTTTTCTTGCGTGGCCACTAGAGAAATGGTACACCTTCTTGCTTGTTGCTGACAAAGAACAAGAACTGTCTGCTCTGAAGAACAGCTCTTATACAGGAAATTTACTTCCACAGGATCGTCAGTCTCTAGTAGTATTTTTCTTTTTCTTTTTTTGTTCCTGGCTCCATTCTAATTCAACCCTTAGAACTAACAAACAAACAAAAAAACAACAATATAATAGCTGTTTGGGAGATCTGGCACAATTAGTACCAAATATCATCTTAAACCCTTTTTACACAGAGATCCTACATTATTGCCATAAAGAAGACAACTAAATATTCCCGCTTTGGTTGTTCACACTGAACTAAACGAAGCCAGCATAAAGCAGCATCTGTGTGTTTTTTTTACTTAACGAGCTGGTGTCACAGAACCAGATGCGTGACGTTTAACCTAATGGCGTGTCGACATCACCTATTCAGGATTCTGACCTTTTACACAGAAGGGCAAGGTGGAAGAAAGGCACAACGTTCCCGCCTTGCTGAAGCTATGTAAAAGGGGTTTTAGGTTCAAAGTCAGTAACGCAGTGTTACTTTTTTGCTAACAACAAAACCTAGCAGGCAGATAGAAAAAACCGAATTGACCTCAGAATCAAAATGTACATCAGTGGAAAGGAACAGAATGAATGATAAAATATATTGGTTGAACTGGTATTTAACTGCAATCTGCAGAAATGTTTGGATTTATTTAATCTTAGTTTAATACATTCATCTTCAGTAACCACTTTACCATGGTAAGCTGTTATAAAATTAACATAAGGACATGCGTATTCCAGTCCATTGTCACCCAAATGAGGATGGGTTCCCTTTTGAATCTGATTCCTCTCAAGGTTTCTTCCTCATGTCATCTCAAGGAGTTTTCCTTACCACCATTGCCACTTTCCTTACCACCATTGCCATAGAGATTATACATACATCCGTCTATCCATGATCTATAGCGCTTTATCCGTCTGGGTCGCGGGGAAGCTGGAGCCAATGTCAGCAGGTGAGAGGCGGGGTACACCCTGGGCAGGTCGCCAGTCCACCACAGGGCCAACACAGACAAACAGCCACACGCACTCGCATTCACACCTATG
>JAQQZR010000013.1:5197270-5213125 GCA_030068235.1 Notoglanidium macrostoma | reverse complement strand
CTAATCTGCATGTCTTTGGACTGTGGGAGGAAACCGGAGCACCCGGAGGAAACCCACGCATGCACGGGGATAACATGCAAACTCCGCTCAGAAAGGCACCCTGGGTGACCCGGGGATCGGAAAGCTGTAAAGCTGCTTTGTGACCATGTCCATAGTTAAAAGCACTATACAAATAAAATTGAATTGAATTGAATTGAATTGAATAGCTTCTGCTTCTTCTTTTCCCTTCGGCTGCTCCTGTTAGGAATTGCCACAGCGGATCATTCGCCTCCATCTACCCTTGTCTCTTACATCTCTTTCATTATCACACCAACCGCCTGCATGCCCTCCCTCACCTCATCCATAAACATCCTCTCTGGCCTTCCTCTTCAAGATTCTTCTCCAAATATACCCCATATCCATCCTCTGCACATGTCCATCTCAATCTTGCCTCTCTCACTTGGTCTCCAAATCTTGCCTCCTGTCTTTTTGTCAGTGCCAACATTTCCAACCCATACACCATAGCTGGTTTCACTAGCTTCAGATCCCCTTCTATCACAACTCACACTTGCCACACTTCCTCTACCCGCTCCACCCTGCCTGCACTCTCTTCTTCACCTGTCTACTACACTCTCAATTACTTTGTACGGTTGATCCCAAGTATTTAAATTCATCTACCTCACCAATTCTGTTCCTTGGAGTCGCACCTTTCCACCACCTTCCCTGTCATTCACGCAAATGTACTCTGTCTTAACAATTAATAATCTAGTTAACAATTTCACTGCCATCTCACCTAAACATCTCCATACCGCCACTGGTATATCGTCTAGGCCAGGGGTGGAGAACCCGAGCCATGGAGGGCCGGTGTGAGTGCAGGTTTTTGGGATGACCTTTCTATGGAACCCCCTTTGGATGGGTTGTTCTAGTCAATTTCATATATTGCAATAAACTGTCTGCAACTATAGTGAAAGCTATTTACTTTTCATTACCTGACATTTCTCGTAGCCCGGATCAGAAAGTACACTTTTATTACAGACATAAAAGGAAAACATCAAACAAATGAATCAACAAGTCTGACTAAATAGGAATACTTCAATTACTTAAGGGTATAATAACCAACAAAAGCACAACAAAAAAGCGCTCTCTCTCTCTCTCTCTCTCTCTCTCTCTCTCTCTCTCTCTCTCTCTGTCTCTCTCTCTCTCTCAATCCAGTTTAACGGAGGTCTCAGGCAGCACTACATCAGCCCCCGGTGCCACTTCAGCTCTGATGTCTACGAGACAGAGATATTTGAAATCCGTGTCTTCCACAGGTGCCTCCTCCAAAACCACCCTGCCACCTATAGAAGACAACAGTGAATACAAGGGAAGGTGAGCAAGAAGCCTGCCAACAAACAGCACTCTCAGGCTTTGCTTTCAACCTCTTTTGCCTGCAGATGGTGCCATTTCTTTCTTTTTATATGAATTAAGATTGCAATAAGAGTCCATGGAGATCCACTGACACTGACATTTTTCAAGTGCTGTTTTTTGATCATTTAATATGATTATATTGGCATATGCCTAGTCCACATTTGGACTTCATAAAGCATTTCACCTCTATACCTTTTCTCAGTCCAAGTGCCAGGCCTCCGTCCACCTCACCCTCCGATCACAGTATCAGCACTCCAGAGCGCACTCATTTCCCCCGAGGGACGTCCAGCCGAAGCACCTTCCATGGAGCGCAGCTACATGAGCGCCGCAGTGCCACGTACAACGGCCCACCTGCCTCGCCCACCCTTGGCCATGACACAGGTGCCCTAGCACCAGCACGCCGGGGCACATCCACTGGCATCATCAGCAAAATCACCTCCAAATTTGCCCGCAGGTAAGTGGTGCCAGCTGTGTGACATGGTTTACGTAATAACACGTGGTGGCTTGCTGTTATATGAAATAATCAACTTAACATTATGTTGCTCCTGTTTTGTTTAGTAGCACTGTGGTATGTGTGACTCAGAATGGAGATCAGACAATTCAGATAACACTGTGTATGTTTGTCATTGAACCAAGACACGGTGATAATTGTGTTCCGATTACTTTTGAGGGTTCCAAGTGAAGGGGAGGCAAGTGGCAAGTCAGAGTCGCCAAGGTGAAGTTTCTGGAAAACCTTTTTGTACAGTTTTTAGTAGTCCGTTTTTCCCACTAAAATTCTCCACTTTGCTGACAGGAGCACATTGGGAGAGTCAAAAGATGAGACCCGTGACTCGAAGCCACGCTCACTGCGCTTCACGTGGAGCATGAAGACGACATCTTCCATGGAGCCAGGCGACATGATGCGTGAGATCCGCAAAGTACTAGACGACAATGGCTGTGACTACGAGCAGCGCGAACGTTTCCTGCTTTTCTGCGTGCATGGTGATGCTCGCCATGACAACTTGGTCCAGTGGGAGATGGAGGTTTGCAAGCTACCACGCCTCTCACTTAACGGTGTGCGCTTTAAGCGCATTTCAGGCACATCCATCGCCTTCAAGAACATCGCCTGCAAAATCGCTGATGAGCTGAAGCTCTGACAGGGGCACAGGAAGGAAACAATGAGGCTCAGTGTGGGCTTGCAGCGGTAAGTTTGGTTCACATTTGGCTAGAGCCGAGGTGCTGCCTTAACAGAATGTGCGGTGCTCATCCTGTAAGATTTGCTTTTCCATGAACTTTGATCACCTTCACATCTGATGTAGGCCCAGTCAGTGACGTTATTTTTGATGCTGATGGAATTATACTGTATGTGTGCTGGTCTGGGAAAACTTGTTGCTGTGCCTGAAGTCTGTTTAACAATCAAAAAAGAAGTAAAAAGGGGATTTTTCTGTTTATATACTTTGACAGCACAATTTAGTAAACCATAAACACAGGTATGTCTCACCACTTTTTACTTTTTAATCTCGCCTTGGCTATCTTCCTACAGAGATCATGTTGGGGACGAACAGTTTAACAACGTCAGTCTGCCTAAACATTTCAAAACCTTGCTAATTAGATACGATTTCCTCACAGAGTGAATGACGGGCAGTTGTCGAGGAGCTGTGAGTCGTATCAAACCAGACATAAGCCTACTCGATTTAGTTTGTAGAGATTGTCGGAATGTCTGTGATGCTCCAGAATCTTTAAATCAGTTTTAAGAACATTTTAAAATGCTTTAGCTTGTGGTTGTGATAAATGCAAGAGAAACGTATTTCAGTTGTGGAAAACTGATTTGAGAACTATGTAGTATAAAATGTCAAAGTTTCACAAAGTGAAGAGTTTTCCCTGGCCGCCACACATATACAGTGCTTTGCAGAAGTATTCACCCCCTTGAACCTTTCCACATTTTTTGTATTGTTAGAACCTTGTATTGAAATGAACTTTTTGCTTTTACTACATTATTTACCCATTTGTTAGTTGCATAAGTATTCACCCCCCCCTGGGTAGAAGCAGAGCTGCAAGTCTTCTGGGATACATCTTTATCAGCTCATGCATATCTGCATCCTGAGATTTTTGCCCATATTTCTCGGCAAAGCTGTCCAATTAGATGAAGATGATCAGTGAAGCGTAATTCTCTTGGCGGAGATTCTCAATCGGATTGAGGGATGGATTTCAGCTAGGCCAGTCTAAGACATTCAGGTTCTTGGTGTGATCTTTGGCTGTATGTACTTGGCAATATATACTCCAGTATGCAGTATGTACTTGCGCTGTTGTTCCCGCTGGTGAAATTCTGCTCCAATCGAAAAGTCTCTTGCAGACTGGAACAGGCGGTTCTTCTAGGATTGCCTACTTGGTGTTATCAGTCTTGCCCTCAACCCTGTCCAGTTCCCCAGTTCTTGCTGATAAAAAGCATCCCCACTACACAATGCTACCACAACCATGCTTCACTGTACGGATGGTGTTCTCACAGTGAGGCCTCAACGTTCAGTTTAGGTCTCATCAGAACAGAGAACCTTTTTCCGCATGCTTGATGAGCCCTAAACGAGCCTTTTTGGAAACCTGTGGCTTTTTTCCCCTCTTCTCAACACTTTTCCCTGGGCTATGGTTAGCCTGTGAAGAGAATTCCTTGCGCAATCACAACTTTCCTATTTTTATTTGGAAATATTTTCGCAAACTATACGGATTTTTGGAAAAGGTCAAGGTGGTGCACACACATGCAAGGCACTGTATAGTTTGAGTGTTACGCTGTGTCAATAATATTCAGGGGTTTGGTGTACATTCTGTGCAACAGCCACCTTTAAAGGAAGCATTTACTTTCAATGTAGGAAACCATTATGGCCAGTATGGTAGTGATGATAAACACAAAAAAAAAATGTATCCTCCTTCTTAATAGCATAACCAAAAATGCCAACATTGCTAAACATTAATGAAAGCTAATGGTCACCAGTTAGTATTATGCAAGTTCTACTGTGCTACTTTGTAGCTACTAGTTTTCATCATTATTAGGCACATTTGCATTTTGACTGCAGCGACATTCCCAACTTTGCTCCACGTGTACTAAGAAAATAATCTGCTACATTTAATAGCCATTTTAAATGATTTCTTTGTTGACTGAGCTACCAAATAACCGGTATGGATTTTCAAAATGTACAGTTTAGTACATAGAGTGACATGGCTATTTATCAAAGACTGTATTATATGAATATGCATACGTCATCCTGCAGATGTGGTATGAATGGTTTGACTGCTGTACAGGATGATTGGGTACATTTTTACAGTTTTGGTTGTTGACTTTTTTTTTTTTTATTACATTAAGAAGCCATGGAAGAGTTTAATGCTGATGATGCCACACAAAAAAAAAAATGGGGAACTTCATAACAAGGATTTGTTGCACTAAGTATTATATTGAGTGGTACAAAGCCTCTACTTGCACAACCTGTTAACACTGGAGAAATATTGAGAACTGGAGAAAACCCATCGTGATTGTACAGTTTGTTTTATTTTGCTCATTTGTGCTGCATATACTTAGCCTTTCTTGTATTTATTCCATTACACTATGCCTGCTATGTGCTGCTTTGTATTAGAGAGGCATTTAGTGTTTGATAAAAAGAACAATGAGAGAGGAATTATATTTGTTTTTATTGTTTTATGGCTATGCATTGCCACATGCAATATAATACTTTATGTTGGATATTCAGGTTTTGTCACAGATTAAAAAACAAAACAAAACAAAAAAAAACAGTGAAATGTGTGGCATTAAATAGAAAGCAAAAAAAAAAAAAAAAAAAAAAAAAAGTTCCTGCCTTTTAAAAAGGGTTCGAGTCGAATACATTTTTAGGGGTAATAAGGATGCTTCATAAATAAATGTAGTAAATAATGTATCTAATTGATCGCATATGAAAAGTCGGCAAGCCGTATACGCGGATACTATATCTGTGGCTCATTGAGGGTAAGAAACACACAAAAAAAGTGTCCTCTGTGTCCTTGCAGCAAAGCACACTAGAAATCTGAAGTGTTCAAATACAAAATACATTCTGGCATTTGCGTGTGCACAGCTCTTGTTTAGGAACATCTGATTCCATTTCTCTAGTGCACAATATTAAACTTACTTGAATTAAACACAACATGAAAGTGTGTTCATGACCATTTTTACCTGACTAGTTGATGTAATGCTAGTCACTGCTGCTGAGATCCAACTATTAAGAAAAGGAGCGCTGTGTACGTTTTAAAACCTGAAGCTTCTTTTCCGTTGAGTATATAACTGTATGTTAGAATATACAGCAAGTGTGCATAATGGGGTTGTTGAATGTAGCCCCCTACTGTTTTGTGATGTCGTATTATCCCAGAGCATAAGAGATTCCTGCTGCACAACAGCAGATGCAGCCCCCTGTTGAGGCAGTTTGGCAAATGCGTTGCTCTGGGCAACATGAAATGAGCTGGAATCCTTCAACAACATTCAGGCCAGAGCATGGATCCTACATGAACTTGTCCAGCCCTGCCAGTGAATCATGGCAACAAAGCCAGTATTGTATGTGCCTATTAACACATGACTGTCCAAGGAGTGGCAGGAAATGGTTCAGAGATGCAGGAAAATATTCAGACTTTCCAAGATAGGAGTTCAAAGCAGACCCTGTGTGACCACGAACAAATAAACAGATTGTAAAGTACGGGACTGAGATACTGGGAAACTATGCGGTATAAACATGGAAGACTCTGAAACCATAAATGCACAAAGCAAGACGTGTGACTACTAATCAACCCCCAATATCACACTGGCTACCTTTGTTATTTCAGGAAGAGGAGTAAAACAAAAAACGCAGTTGACGTGATGTGATTTATATTTTTATTTCAATTTAAAACCATGGCTTCAGGTTTGACCTTTGGTTTCCAACCATTGCAGGCATAATGAATTGAATAAATGTGTGGCAAATGATTGTTGGTCCAACAGATCGATGTCATGACTACGTTCAATTAAAAATTTAGGATCACATAACTATTACTGAATTTAGTTATTAAAACAGTGTCATTTACAGATCATACAAACCAACATCAATAAAAATTAGTTCAAAATCCTATCAAATTCTGCTCATTTGGCCCCATGTCTTACAAAAGCATAATACATATTTAGTTTACAAATGGAAAGCAGGGATAAAATGTAAACATTGAATTTAGCGTATTTACTTGTTCTGAACAGGATAATAAATAGAATAGAATAAAAGATCTATTTTCAGTAGCTGTGTTTACAATAATCACCAAAATCTGTAATCTTTTAGTTAACTACACTCAGTGAAGAGTTAGCGCATGGCTTGGCGTAACAATATGGATTTCAAGCGATGGTGGACACCTACGTAAAGGCATTGGCATGCATGTGTGCTACCCATGTCGTCCTTTCTCAAGCTGGGAAGCATCACTGATTTATCAGTATCTTCTCTGCATTTACCCACAAAGTGTAAAATATCACTGGTTTATCAGTGACTCCCCCGCCCATTCTCCATTCAATCAATCACTCAAGTCAAGGATCAAGTGTTCATATATGCGCGTTTGCCCCTTAAAACTGGATGCCAGGAGGAACTCTCGATTATCAATGGACACCAGCGAGAATGCTCGTGGAGCCTGGATGTTGAGCTCTTGGAAGTGAATGAACTGGCCTTTCTTGGCATCCCAGCGGTACACCTGAGTGAAGGAATAGTCGCTGCCCAGGATGGCGTACTGCCAATCCGCCACTGTGAAAGGCTGGAAGACCATGGATCCTCGTGATGGCACACTCTGGACCTCTTCGAACATGGCACCGTCCCATTTCATCACCTTGGAGTCACCGATGAAGCGTGTTAAGCACACGTAGAGCTCCCCCTTCACTTGAAAGTGCTTCACAGCGTAGACGTCCTCCATCTCGGGGATGTCAGTGCGCCTCTCGAACAGCTTGGAGCTCCTGTTCCACTGGTATACAACAGGCCGTTGTGAGCTGCTCGATAAGACCAGGTGTGGCTTGCCAGAGATTTCCAGATATTCCACGTCCGTGTCACGGTACCACGGGTGCAGCGACTGGTGCGAGTAAAAGCCGTTGCCATTCCACTTGTACACGGTGGTAGACCCAGCTTTGGAGCTGTCAGCAATGACGAAGAAGGATTCTCCATCCAAGCGGAACACCTCCACGTCGTTAGGCTTGCGGATTTTTAGGATGTCGATGTCTTGGATTTTGATGAACTTGTTGGCTGAGATATCTCGCTTGTAGATGTGTGAGCCACCAAACAGCTGAGCCACAATGACAAACAGCTGGTCATCAATCACCAGAGGTTTGCAAATAACAGTAGAGGTGCCTATCAGAGAAATAAGCAATAATAACTAAGTGATACCAAGCGTGAGGGATTTTACAAATCCTGATTCGCTCATCATTATTTTTGCGGTAAGTCAGTTCTAATTGTAAAGAACCGCCCCTTATATACATTGCATTTATGAAATAAGACATGCGTCGCTAATTACATGTACCGTAAAACACATACTTGTTATATTGTCAAAATTACGGAATTCCATTTGAACGTGGTCCCATTCCATAAAGCTGCATCTTCCGATGAAAGGCTGAGCAAACACCACATACTGGTCACCACCGAAAGTAAACGTCTCCACTGAGATGGACTGGAACTCAAGAGACTTCAGCAATGAGAAATCTACAACAAAAGCCAGGTTAATGTTGCAACATGAATCCCAAATCATATTAAGCACAACATATAGAACAATAAACTAACCAGTTGTTATGCAATCAAATGACTGTGGAGTAAGATCGTTGATTTTCTTTCCTTGGTAGGCTGGAGGGCTGTTGCAGTATATCTGGTCTACCGTTGCATTCGTGTGGTAAATCCAGTCCACCAGCCACTTCAGTTTGCAATCACAGGTGAACAGATTTCCACGCAAGTCACTGAACAGCACACAACAGTGAACAGTTTTTTAATCGGCTCGTCTGTTCTACTCGTCTGTAGCATAGATGGATGTTAAATGAATACATACACTTTTGTCAACGTGTCCACCCCTTTAAAGAGATCTTTTGGTAGAGACTCCAGATTGTTGAAGGCAAGGCTCCTGTGGGGAAATTATAATAAAATTATAAAAGAAGGCTTTTTCACTTTTATGTCTTTCATTTGAGATTGTGAAATTAAATGCATTTGTGAATCTACTAAAATTTGATCTTTGGAGGTTCACCCTGATGGTGAAAATGCCATTTAAGTGAATATAATCGTAACTGCATTATTATTGCACAATTTCACCTGTCACATGTTTATCCATTTACATGCATTTATGTATATTAGTTAAGTTATCTTAAGGCAGTTCAGCAGACCAGAAACTAGCTACAGGGCTGAAGCCATTGTTTGCATTAAACATGGTTTGTATTAAAAACCATTGTAGTAAAAAAGAAATAATAAAAAAAAAGACAGAAATGTCTGCATGTATTCTGTTTGAAACTGCTGTCTCAGCATCCGTGGTGTTAGTTCACAAACCACTTTGATGCAAAACATTCCACTTCAGATTACTCTCATTTACTGTATATAGATATAAACTAATCATTAATAGCTAAGCATTAAACATAACTGTTGTTTCATTCAGTCGTGATAGTTGCTTATCCAGACTTTTATAAGCAAGGGATTTTATGTAACAGTACATTACTAGGACATTTCTGGGACTAGGACATTTGTTGATAGGACAATAGGACATGATTTGACTTCCCCACATGTTCAAAACATTCAACAATGATGCCTTTGCTGTCCAACTGGACCGAGTCCCAAACTTCCACTGAATTATTATTGGATAATTACAACCACATGTCAGATCACATAATAAATATGCCTTTATTGTTTCCAGATTTCTGAGCTAAACTGTCAGTTGGGACACTTTAGGTTGTCCTATAAACTGCTACAGATCAAATAAGACAGGAGGGCCGTGTTTTTATGAAATCGTATGTGCTGCTCCTGGATCAGCTGTTTGTCTTACACTGAACTGTAAGAATAGCAGGCCATAAGCAGTCGACCGTCTTTCGGAGCACTGCTTAAGAACAGTGGGGCGAAACTGATCAAAACTGAAAGGCAGACTAGGACTGTACTATAGCACAGTGTGGCTGAGTACTCGATTCTGATGGGTTAATACATTTCCTGTAACAGCATAGCTCGGAAATGTTTCAAACTTAAAGCAATCACAGGCTTATTTTATGATTCAGTCGTTTTAACTCACCTATTTCTACAGTAACAATTTGCATAGGGAGTTGTATAGCAGATGCTATGCATAAACTGGTTAAACACTTTGTTCTTGGTAACATTACAGTTTATTAAGTTAGAGACAGAGAGAGAGAAGAGAGAAGAGAGGCTGGTGAGGGAAGACCAGTAGTTCATAGCTGCCTTAACATGATAAGAGAAATAACAGTGACGAGCTTGTCTCATGGATCACAACATTAAAAGTAACTATAAATCAAATTGCTGTGGTATAAGAGCAATAAAACACTTCGGGTTGTGCTGTTATTGGAAAATAATCAGATACAGCCCTCTGTGTCACAACACCCTATTAGATCCATATTAGATCGAATGGATTGATGTTGAAGAAATGAAAGTGGTGAAGGCCCTGCTGACCTGATCACCGTGTCATGGCTATGCACTTATTGTTTCTATCTGAAAGTATATGCTGTTTCTAGGAATCCATGAGAACATATATAATAAAAATCAGTGAGGTACACAAATAACCTAGAATAACAATTTTGGATTTTATTTTGAATCAGACTGTACATTAGATTTGAAGAGAAGTTACACTTCAAGTCTATGAATTCTTAGTTATATGGTTTGAGCTGTATTTAGTTGGCGTATATTTCCAATGCCATGTATCGGAAGACCACAGTACCATCAAAAGGTCTAATGCTCCCGCAAAGGTGTGTGGGATCTCCAGCAGTTTTTTTTTTTTTTTTAAATCATAGTATCTTCTTGTGATTATGAGAGATCAGGGCATGTTGTGTGATGCATCTTAACTGTAACTTAGGATTGTAAAGTCAAATTGAATGTGAAAATGCTAAATGATGTGGCTTCCAGAACTGGAGTATGATGTCACTTTGAGAACGTTTAAATGACTCAGATGCTGATTGCTTCCTACTTTCGGGAAACTCAGACCAGGCTGAGCTGACTGTCCTTGCCAGAGCGCCTCACCCCAACCCGAAGGAACAGTCTGGGAATATGGGAGACTCCAGTCACATGACTCTCCTCTCTCTTGCAAATAATCTATTGAATGATGTGTCAGGCAAGAATAAAGAGATTTTTTGGAAAGCTGTGATTCTTTCTGAGGACCAGAAAACAACCTAATCTGCTAGGGCTTTCACTGGTTGCCAGGGTGAGAGAATAAAACAGCCTTGGTGGAATTGCAACACTCAGTAACCGCCTTGGGAAGCATTAAGAGCTTTGTTATTGAGCCTTTCATTTTCTGGTGTAAAATGAAAACTGACCGCACAATTCTTCTCAAACCCTGTTCGGAGATAATTAAGCACTTCTGTCACTTATTCCCGGAAATGAAACCACAAAAATCTTCAAAGGAACAAAATTAGCCTACAGTTACTGAGTACTTCATACATATTTCAATACTCACAAGTGTATTAAGGACTTAAGACCTCGGAAGGCAAAAGGTGATATTAACTTGATTTGATTATTTTCAATAAACCTGGAAAAGAAGAAGCAGACAAAACATCAACTCACTGGACATTTGGATAGCAGAATGCAAAACTTGCATCCCGAGGAATACATCCAAAGGCTTTCAAATCAAATCCAAGCAACACTTACAGGTATTCCAAATGTGGAAGACCAAGGAAGGCATCCTCATTTATAAGCTCAAACACGTTGGCTGTGAAAAGTCTTGCACAAAGGAAATGACAAACACTATTAATGACTTGACACGGACTTGTTGAAAAGCTTTAAACTTTTTGTCTGAAAGACTCCCTTAATTGCTGAGCATTTTAGGATTCTGTATTACACTGGAAGGCTGTGAAGACAAATTTCCAGGACTGTTTAATAGCTTTAACCCACAGCTGCTTAGTTTGATGCTTGTAAGTGGCATTCAGACACTGGAGAATCATTTACCAAATTAACTGAATGTACATGTTCCTCAGGTTTGGTCATGGCAATATATAGCAGAAAATACCTATCTTTATCTACCTTTAATACATAAACATAGTAAACCAATATGATTGGTCAAACAGCCAAGTTAACTGTATTTTATTAAACCACAGGAGCAGCAAAAGTTTGGACTCACCTACTCATTCATAGGTTTTTCTACATTGGAGAATAATATTGAAGACATCAAAACTATGAAATAACCCATAGGGAATTAGGGAACACCAAAAAGCGTTAAAAAATATGTTTCATATTTTAGATTATTAGATGTGCACACTATCGGCATTATCTTAACCAGCTTCATAAGATCGTCAATTAACTTTTCAATTAACATGTGCGCCTAGTCAAAGGTCAATTAGTGGAATTTCTTACCCTCTTATTATGTTTGTGTTATGGTAATGTTGGTGTACAGGAAATAGCCCTATTCCACAACTGTAGTAATCCATTTTATGTCAAAAACCAATCAACTATGTAAAGAGAAATGACAGTCCATCATTGGACTGTCCATCAAAAGACCACATGAAGTGTCTTTTAAGTAATAAAAATAAAGAGAAAGCATTGAATTAGAAGGTGTGTCCAGACTGGAACTGGATACCAACTTAGGGGAAAAACATTTGTCTATTTCTTGGGAAAGACAATTTTCCAAATAGGAAATTAGAACTGTAAACCCTGAAAGAACTCTTGAGGACCTTATTAAAGCTCTAGTGCATAACCGATATCTACTAAATATATCCACTGTACCCAGGGACCTCTAATTTTAACCGTAAAATATATTTGCCATCAGTACACATTTACATGTGTAGAATAATATATTGTCTATAATGTTTTTTTTTTTGCCTGAGCCAAATCCAAGTTGACATGTATATTTGATTTCAGTAATTACACTGGATTTGGGTTGATATGCAATAAATCCATTCAATTCAGGTGAATGGATTAATAACTATAAGAGCTTAATTATAAATATACATTTTATAATGGTGGGCTGTGATTTCCACTAGTGTAAATAATTCAAAACAACCCTTGTACATGTATATTATTGGACAATATCATAAATAGATAAATAAGAAAAAATTATAATAATTAAAAAAAAAAAAAAAAAAAAAGCTTACTAAACTGAACATTTTCTTGTCCCCGGTGGAGTTTTAGTACGTTTAGTGAGCATCTTTTACCTGGAAAGGTGCACAAACGTTACTCTGAAAGCTAATCCATAAGGTGTTCACTACATTCATCTTGCTGTGTAAAAGAGGCCCAGGATACCGCACCTAGAAAAGCTGTACTCTACACAAGCACCACCCCAGTGACAAAGAAAGATGTAGTTTAGTTCGCTTTTTTCTTTTTCGTGTGAGAGAGGGTGTACGGTCAGGTTATATAAAGTTCAGTGATTTTAAGCCACATGTTATAATCTGTGAACTACAGGAAAGGAAGGGAAAGCTTGTGGGTTTGTTTTTTTTTACTTTCACATATAGAGGTCCCTCCTGCAACATGGCGACTGTTAGACTAATCTATAGGACTGTACTGATTTAGGTGCTATTTACATAAGACTGAATGCACTTGATACTGAAATGACCACGGATTTTGACTTGAATGACACAATGTTGTCATTATTATTGAGCTTACAGGAGGTGGAGTGCTGGGGTGTGAATGAAGCTCTCCTTGGGGATTGCACTGAAGCTGGACTTCACGAAGGATCTTTAAAAAAAATAAATAAATAAATAATTAGATGAAGAAGCAATGATGAAGGATTTCATAACATGTTAGAGGGGGGAAAAAACAACCGACCTGAAAGCGCGTGTCATTAATTAGCCTTAATATTCCACTCTTGATATTCAACAAATATAAAGTGATGATTTTTTTTTTGTTGTTGTTGTTGTTTTTTATTATTATTATTATTATTATTGTTGTTGCTGCTTTACCTTTCGTAATGTCCAAAAAACAACATCAACAAACGCATAGTACATGGCTAGACAGCATTATTTGACGTTTCCTCAGAGAGAAAAAGCAAAAAATTATAATAATTAATAAGAAGTAGGAGCTAAAGATAGCCATGCTCTGGTGAGGGACTTACAGTGAGATGACGTCGGGAGGGAAGCCGCGCGGAATGGTGGAGCTGCTCGAGCACAGCGCGGTGTCTTTGGTGCACGTGCAGCTCGCGTGACAGCGCGTCGTCCGCCTCCTGCCTTCAGCCTCCAGCGCGGACAGCGAGAGCACGAGCGAGACCAGGCAGAGCGAGCAAAACCTTCGCGCGCTTACCAGCCCCATGTTAACGAGTCAGCCAGCTTCCGACCCGCGCGCACGATATCCCGCGTGCATGAAACGGAAAGGAGGGGTGGGTGAGAAAAAAAAAAAAAATGCCCTGCGCGCGTGAACTCCTGTTTATTTTCCGTGAGATTGCGCTTGAGCGATAATAAGGAGGAAAATTCCGTATGCAAAGACAGGTGCATACAGTCGGAGATCAGAACCGCAGAGATGATTCTCTCTCTCTTTCTCTCTCTCTCTCTCTCCCGCACAGCCACGCCTTGCATTTAACAACGGGTTCCCTCCGGCGTGGTGGGGGTTTGCTGCGTAACGCACAGACCTGTCCACATGATGCTCTGAGATGGGTTCTCCACGGGAATGGAGGACAACACGATAAAACCCTGTCCTTTCAGCACATATATCAATTATAGTTTCTGTTCTCAACACGTTTCAGGGGAGGCGCGCGACTGCAAAGTGAGTCGCCGCATCGCCACCCTCTGCTCCATACTGGTGGGCGTTTCTCTCAGGTCTCTATGGAGACGGTGGTGGGCGTTGTTATGGAAATCTCATAAACAGTGTCGAACATGGACATGGTCTTTATGGAAGCAAGGCTGTCTGTGTACAGTCGCACCTGGACACTGTAGAGTTGCTGTAATTACGAAGACTGATGCTCATCCTTTCAGCACACTTACTTCAGTACTGTTAGTTTAGTGCTGCAGGAGAGTCATGATTTCTAACACCACTCTTCAGGAGAGGATGAGTTTCAGTCTGGTTTCTTCAGACTTTATGCAGAACCCTTTAGCCCGAAAAAACAAGTAGTGTAGTAAAAAAAAGTCTGCCAACGTTTTTGCTCATAGACCATAATAAATGGTTTTGGGAGGTGAATTGTATTTCTGTGTTCGTTTTCGCATTCATATCTTCATCGAAATGCCCTTTTTATCAAATGAATAAAGTCTATGTTAAGATTTATTTCTTATTCAGGTTCAATCTCTTTCAGACTCCGTAACCGTGTCTCTCTCTTCCTCCTCGTGCCAAGCGCTTGGAGGATGATCTTAACAGACACGGGGTCGTGTTAAACTCAGTCGTGTTAATTTGTAGCAGTATTTATACACAGGAATACAAATGTCATTGTACATTCTTCAAATGTACGGATAAGAAACGGATGCTTTGTTTATCCGACCTAAAGACAACCCTGCTGTTCAGTTCATGATAAGATAACATGAGTATGGAGTGTTCTTTATGATAGCTTAACCTAAACAATTCAATTCTGTCATGTCAAGAGGATCTAAATTATCTGAGGATCACAGGACTGGAAAGAAAGCAGGACACGTCTAAATCTGAGCAAAGGAAAGCCAGAACGACAATCCATGGCGGCAGGGTTAGAGAGGTCAAAGGACAGAATAAAGGGACAAGATTTTCAATCTAAAAGTCTATAATCTAGTTGTGGAAATAGAGAAACATTTGTGCTGCATGTTTCTGGTTTTCAAGATGACTTGAAACAGCAGCTGGATGTTCTGTCTGTTTTTTGAGGATCCGGGGCGTGGGAGCGAAGTTATACTTTAGATCAGTTTGCCTTGTTCTGGTCCAGTAAACAGTTCAGGCAAGGCATGTTTCTGACTGCAGGCAGCACACAGTAAAGTAAGCAGAAATAGAAAGGGTTTTGAGGTTGTTTACTAGAATCATGGGCTGTAATTTAAAAGCACGGTAGGTAATTTGGGAGAAACCAGCAAGAGAATGCAAAATTTTGAAAGTGTCCAACTGAACATCCTCCCCCTCCCTTCAGCCCTCGCTCCAAAGCTACTCCTCCAATGCACATCAATACACACTGCCTGATTACTGCTGGTGGACAGAGTGTTGGGGAGAGAAACGCAGCACGCTGTTATCATATCCAACTATTTTCTAGGATTCATATGTAACACAACACCTAGCATCATAATAAATGTAAACAGCGAACATGGATATTGTTAGTACTCACAGCTCTTGACCAGCTCGCTAGCTTTAGCGATACACTACCGGTCAAAGGTTTGGACACACCTTCTAATTCAATGTTTTTCTTTATTTTTATGACTTTAAAAGAGACTGGATAATGATG
>JAQQZR010000013.1:5175805-5185845 GCA_030068235.1 Notoglanidium macrostoma | reverse complement strand
CTGGGTGACCTGGGGATCGAACCCAGGACCTTCTTGCTGTGAGGCGACAGTGCTAACCACCGCACCACCGTGCCGCCTTGGATCTCATACAAGTAATAATCTCCACTCTGACTACTGTGATCTCCCAGTCTCACTAATCTTGTGCACTTCAGAAATCATCTGTGGCATCATAAAGGCATCAGTTCCACTGGCAGCTGTACATGCCTATACAACCATAATTCGCTGCTGCTTTGGAGCATGGCCATATACTTTTTACTGCTCCTATGAAACAGGAGTAGTATGTATTTATGGAAAAAAAAAGGCTGGATTTCAGAGCTGAAGCAAAATAATTTGTCACCATGCAGTTCGTTACTCATAGAATGCACTGTACATCAACTGCAATTCGTACTCTCTGTCCAGGAGAGGGTGTTGGCTCTCCATCTGGTTTAATACAATACTCTTATTTAAAGCAGATATTGGGATTTATTTGTAACCTAGGTGCTGTTATCAGAACAAATTCTGAACTTTTAGTTTATCCTTAGATCATGTTTCACTTAATTAGCTTGTATATTATGTGTTTGCATATGAAAGGGTTAAGCACAAAGAAGAATGTAGCAGTAAATGCAGTAAAGGACTACAGTGGAAACATGTGGGAGGGCAGCAGTGTTCCTGCCGGAGGGACACTTTCTATCAGGGGCAACCAAGGTAAGAGACAAACCTACCCCGCCCCCTTTTTTTGTGTGCATGTGTGGCACTTAATGTCAGTGTAGCTATCACTTGGCATACCATGATATTAATAGATAACGTTAGGTAACATGCATGGTAAAATGAAAGCCTCCAACATTGCAATGGGTTAGCTTTTGGTCTGTCACTTTTTTTGCAATATGAAGTCTAGAAACCTTGGTAACCTTTTTCGTGTGGCAAATGTGAAACGTGTTACAGGTACACGTACAGGTGGATACATGCCCTCTGTTTGTAAGAAAGAGATCGGTTCAGGTGGCCAAAGAGTGCATCTTGCTCCAGTTGATTCAACACTGACAAGTGAGTTACAGAACTGAATATTTCTTATTTGCTTAGGTGAATGTTATCACATACTTTTTCCAGTTAAGTAAGGAATAAAACATGAAGGGGCAAGCTGTTATAGGGAAGAAATCACTCATGGGGTCGAAGAAAAGTGTAATTTATACAGTGGGTGTATGGGGTTTAATTCTAACTAAACAGCTTTTCTTAGTCACCGTATAGGAGGGTTTAAAATACACTATACGGACAAAAGTATTGGAACGCCTGAACATTACACTAACAAGGACTTTAATGACATTGCATTCAAATACATAGACTTTAATATGGAGTTGGTCAAACCTTTGCAGCTATAACAGCTTCCACTCTTCTTGGAAGGCTTTCCACAAGATTTTGGAGTGTTTCTGTGGGAATTTGTGCCCATTCATTCTGTAGAGCATTTATGAGGTCAGGCACTGATGTTGGACGAGAAGGCCTGGCTCACAATCTCCATTCCAGTTCATCCCAAAGGTGTTCAATGGGGTTGAGCTCAGGGCTCTGTGCAGGCCAGTCAAGTTCTTCCACACCAAACTTCCAAACCAATCCATCCATGTCTTTACGGACCTTAATTGTGCACTGTAGCACAGTCATGCTGGAATAGAAAAGGGCCTTCCCCAAACTGTGACCACAAAGTTGGAAGCATAGCGTTGTCCAAAATGGCTTGTCATGCTGAAGCATTAAGGTTGCCCTTCACTGGAAGGAAGGGGCCGAGCCCAAACCCTGAAAAACCGCTCCATACCATTATCCCTCCGCCACTAAACTTCACAGTCGGTACAATGCAGTCAGGCAGGTAACGGTCTCCCAGAATCCGCCAAACCCAGACTCGCCCATCTGACTGCTAAACAGAGAAGCGTGATTAGTCACTCCATAGAACGTTTCCACAGTCCAGTGGCGGTGTGCTTTACACCACTCCATCCGACGCTTAGCATTGGACGTGGTGATATGAGGCTTGCATTGCATGGAATGTCTAGCAGGGGTGAAATTTCTCCAACTGTCTTATTGCAATGGTGGCGTCCTATCACAGTACCACGCTTGAGGTTATGGAGTTCTTCAGAACGACCCATTTTGTTTCACAAATGTTTGTAAATGGAGACTGCATGGCTAGGTGCTTGATTTTATATAGCTGTGGCTATGGGTCTGACTGAAACAGCTGAATTCAATAATTAAGAGGTGTGTCCCAATACTTTTGTCCGTATATATGAGTAAGTAATTGTCTAATTGTTAATGCCTCAAAATGATAGAAAATGGCCATTAAGTCCCTCAAACTTTGTTTTTGTGACCAGTATATTGGTATTTTGAAATGTACTTGTTTTTATTGTGAAAACAGACAAATTTAAGGCCATCAAGATCTGATGGAAGTGTAAACTTTCAGCTTTAAATCAAGTAGTTTAACAAAAGTATCGCATTACCCATTTAGGAATTGCAGCCATTTTTTTTACACAGCCCCTCCATTTTCACAGGCTCAAAAGTAATGGGACACTTGACTGATGAGTAGTTTCATGGCCAGTTCTGGCCTGTTTCCTTGTTAGTTCATGACATGTTAAGGAGATTAAAGTGTTGAATTTGCATGTAGACTCTATTCATGGGAACTCTCAATATGCGATCCAAAGAGGTGTTGATGTGAAGGAAGCCATCATTAGGCTGAAAAAACCAAAATAACAGAGAGATCAGAAACGGAAGGATTGGCCAAATCAACAATTTAGTTCATTCTTTAAAAGAAGAAATGCATTGGTGAGCTCGGCAACACCAAAAGCCCTGGATGAGCAACAAAAGTGGATGATCATGGAATTCTTTCCTTCAAGTACAGCCAGCCAAGTAAAGAACACGCTTGAGGAGTCATCATTGTCAAAGTCTACAATCAAGAGGCGCTTTCATAAAGGTAAATACAGAGGGTTTACCTCAAGCCACTGCAAACCATGCAAACCACTGATAATCCTCAAGAACAGATAAGCCAGATTAGAGTTTTTGCCAGAAAGCCTGCCCAGTTCTGGAACAAGATTCATTGGACAGATGAAACTGAGATTAACTTGTACCAGAATGATAGGAAGGGTATGGAGAAGGAAAGGAAGGGTTCTTGATCTAAAGCATCACCTGTCCAATATGGTGGACATGGACATGTGTGACTGCCAATGGAACTGGGTAACTGGTGTTTATTGATAACGTGACTGTTGACAGAAGGACGACTTCTGAAGTATTGTGATATTGAGCTATACTTTCTGTTCAGATTCAGTCAAATTCTGCAAAACTGAAAATGGAGGGACTGGTTAAAAAATGGCTATAATGCATAACCAATTAATGCAATATTTCTGTTAAACCCCTTTGAATTAAAACTGAAATTCCTACACTTCAGTAACTTCTTGATGGCTTCATTTGAAATCCATTGCAGTGGTGTACAGAGGCAAAATTACAAAAGCCGTCGCTGTCCAAATACGTATGAACCCAACTATGTTTTAATATCTAAAGTATGTGTAATTAGTGCAATTACACCCATGTATTTAATGTTTCTTTTTCCCCCTGGGGCATCTAGCTGTGTTTAATGCTATTTCATATTAACTTGTCATTTCTTAGATTATGCAACATGGAAATCAAGCAGGTCAAATAGTCATGTGGGCATGTCCTCCTACATGCCGTCTCCCACCAAGAGCACACCTGGTGTGCGAGCTCGACCTCCTCTGCAGCCCGTTCACGGCCGCACAGACTGGTCCGCCAAATACGGCCATCGCTAGGCCATTTTCAACAAGAGCACTGCTTTCTCTACCCTGTGATTTTAAATATGTACCTTCTTATACAGCAATAATCTTTTACATTCCTCTGTGTAAATTTTGTGTAAAGTTTTTATATTGATTTTGCAAAATATGCACAAGAATCTCAGTTGTGGTGTTGCGGTATCTGTTACAAAGTTCAGAGTTAAGTACAAATTTGCAAAGTTTTTTTCCTGTGTAATCTCTACAAAAAGTGTATGCATTAATATATGGTAGTACAACTGGTAATATTAAAGATCTTTATTTTGCATTTTTGATTTTGTGTTTGTAGATATATTCTTTGTCAGTTGTTTCTCCACAAAATGTTTTTCCTTTATCCTTCTTTTTTCTTTTAAAGCAAAAACTTGGTCTTTTCTCCCTGAAATGTTATATATATTAGGCAATGTTAGTTAACAGTGTTAGTGATTGATTACTGACATGCTTGTTACCATCTTAAAATGATTCAATTTTGAATATAGTAATTAAAAAATTATTTAAAAAAAAGTAATGTGCCAATGTTCGCGTAAGTGTCCGCCAACATGCTTTCAGTAAGAAACACTTGAGAAAATTGAAAATTAATTAATGAGTTACTGTTACCACTCTGAAGTGAATTATTTTCCAATAACACAATGTCCCGTAGTGTTTTATTCTTCTTATACCAGAGATTTGCCGATGATGATTTTTTTTATTTTTTATTTTATTAATAAACAACACTTCATGCACTGACTGGAATGCTCACAAAACAATATGTCCACCTGTGGTACCAAATTGTGCAACAGTGACGTGTAGCGGGAGGCATAAGATGGCTGTTTCCTTCATCCTGTCTAATAGTTCTGGTTATTATTCCTCATTAAACCTTTTGTTCTGAAATCTTTCACATATTTTGAAAGGAGTGGTAGAATTTTACAGGGTTCTAAAGGGTTAAACATAGTTATTTGCTCTAAAATACTGTCTTTACATGCATAAAAGTATTATTGCGAGTTTGATGTTTGGCACCTTCACATTCTGTTAAAACTCTTTCAGTCAGCTCCACCCTTAGCCTGCAGACACATTCCTCAAAGCTTTACTGTAGAGTGCATCCTCTCTACCATCATTCATCATGTCTCTACGAGTGCTGAAATGATCTGAACCCCCTGATTATGTTGCACAAAATATATTTCATGGGGGGACGATGATGAGAAGGTCAATGGAGCGGCCTACATAATGATGGGAAGGTCAACGGAGCAGCCTACAGGTATTAGAAATCTCTCCACCATCTCTTCTGTCTTCACCCATATTAATCACCAGTGATGCTGAGTTAATGTAAAAAAAAAAAGTGTAAATGGATTCATGCACATTTCTGAGAGTGAGAAACCCCTGTGATCCCCCAATAAATCAATATATGAGTAGAAATACAGGAAGATGCAACATCTGATGGTGGCCTACTCATTGTTACGTTTAGCACTACATTTATTCACGTTGCAGAGGCTTTAGAGCTGTTGATATGGTGATAAAAGTGATACAACTTAAGAAGCGAGTTAAAGGTAACGGTATCAACATCTTAGCCTAAGGGTTGGCATAGTGACGGCAACAAACACACACAGGGTGCTAAACATAACAAATAATTGCTAATTATTATGGTATTCAAGGATGCCTATACCACAGATGTAGAGTTCAGCTATGTGACACATTTGTCAAGTTCATTCTGGTGAAAGTCATAATGGTTTAAATGACTGATTTATTTATATTTTGTGAGCAGGTATTAATAATCATGTGAACAGACAGGATTGGTTATCAATGTGTGTAGAAGCAAGCAGGATTTGTCATTTTGGAGGCATAGGGTTTAAATGAACAGTCCTTGGGTGGCTAACCCTGAGTAGGTAACACTGTCGACTCCCAACAAGAAGGTTCCGGGTTCAAAGCCGCTGGACAACGAGGGCCTTTCTGTGTAGAGTTTGCATCTTCTCCTCATGGTTTCCTTCTGGTGTTCCGGTTTCCTCCCACAGCCCAAATACATGCAGATTAGGTCAACTGGCTACTCTAATTTGCATACGGGTGTGAATGGTTGTTCGTCTCTGTCAGCCTGTGATAGATTGTTGACCTGCCCAGGGTATACCCCACCTCTCACCTGAAGTCAGCTTCCCCGGCCCCTTAACAGATAAACGGATGGATGGATGGATGAATGGACAGTCCTGTGCAGAGATCAATTTTAAGATGAACTTGAATATTTGCTTCCTGCTGTCATCTATCAACTCTCACAGCAACTCACACTCAAGTAGAGGAAAGAGACATGCATTTGCATAGAACGACTGTCAACTTTTAGGAATCTCTTAATCAAACTGTAATCTATGTGGCATTAGACAGATTTGAACCCAGTCACCACCACTTCTCATCCAAGCTCAAGAGATACCTCCATTCTGGTAGGGTTCTTTCATGTGGGTATCATTACATTGATGGAATCATTGGAGGTAACTGGTTGAAACAAACCACCTGCCAGAACCCATGTATCTACAAAGGAGGAGGAGACAGACTCAGGCAGAATGCAGTAAAACAGTTTATCACAAAGGAAGAGCAACAGTACCAAAAAAACAGGCAAAGTTCAGTCAGTCGGCAAACGGAGCACCAAAGCCTAGGCAAAAGACACAGAAACCGGAAAAGCACAACAAAGTCACAAACCAGTAACGCAAACACAGGAATATAAATAGCTTGGCAGTAGCAGACACAAAATGGGCAAACTATTGCTTTGCGAAGGTGCACTGACAAACATAGGGTATATACATGTGTGTCCACCCCAGACCAGCCTGATTCATTCTGCTACTTGTTCTGCCTGGAGCTTTTTCACTTGTGACTGCTGTTTTGACTGTTGTCACATGGGTACCCTAAAGATCTGCACTTCCAAAAAACTATTTTTGTCCAAGTCTCACACTTTCTTCAGTATATCATCTCACTTGGATACTGTGGACTTGTACACAAGAGCTGCTGCTATAATAGTAATAGTTTTTAATCCTGTTGCCTGTCGTCATCCAAAAGAGGATGAGTTCCCTTTTAAATCTGGTTTATTCCTTTCATTTTCCTTTCCATGTTCACCTCTGGCTTGCCCAGCAGTGATGATTAGTGATGTCTATTGTTAAATATGCTATGCATATGCAATTAAATTCAACTGGACCTGGCACGGGGGTAGGTAGCAATGCCACCTCACAGCTCCATGGTCCCCGGTTTGATCCTGAGATTGGGTTACGTATCTGAGTCAAGTTTCACATACTCTTTCCATGTTAATAAGGGTTTCCTCTGGGTATTCTGGTTACCTCCTACTTTGAAAAAAAAGTGGATTGGCTATGACAAATTGCCCCTAGGTATGAAGATGTATGTGCATGGTGCTCTGCGATGGACTGGCATCCCATCCAGGGTGAATGTGCCCAGTGTTTCTGGGACTAGTATGTTTCCCAGTAAATCATAAAGGATGCATAAAAGTATGGCCTAACCCTAAATACAAAGTTAACTTGATTAAAGGATAAAGATATGGTGCCTGTTGGCTGCCTCAAAGAGGAAAGATACTTAGTTGATATATCATAAATGTTAGGTGAGTGTTGGTTGTATAGTTAAAATGATTTAATAGGTAAAACCATTTGCTTATCAAATTAAGAAGAGTAATCTCCAGATGGAACACATTAAGATCCAAATGAGGAAAATTAAGTTAGATATGGAATTGCTTAAGCAAGCACCAGTTGAAAGTGGGTGGGTACTTAAAGGTGAATGACCCAAAATACAATGACTTTTACTATGCTGATGTTTCAGGAGAGATGGAGAATCTGTGAAATGAGGTCTGTGATACATGAAACTGTTATCTTAAAATCCTTGTGGAGCGCATGTAATCTCCACGCAGAAAAGCCCCAGGCCAGCCAAGGTTCAAACCCAGAACTTTTTTGCTGTAAGGCAACAGTGCTAACCATTATGCCATGCCACCACTCATGTTATTCATTACAATAGAGTCACAGCAAAAATGTCCTCAGCAGCATAATACAATCCTGGTCCTAATGTTAAGGATGAGAAGTTCAGTGCACAACAATTCCTCATGACGGGTGTCCACAAACTGGGTTTTGGGGAAGGCAGAGCATAGTAACCGAACATAGAACAGTCCATCATTCTTCAGTTTTGAAGTCTTAAGAAGTCTTGTGATGTGAAGACCGCACTAATTGGGTCAATACCTGTTGTTGCATACAATATCGGTCATGTCTTATGCGTCCACCTGTTGCCTGTTGTTGCCTCCAGTTCCAGGTCTACCCCATTTCCCAAAAATGTGCTTGTACATGGATTGGTGATATTAAATTGCCCCTAGGTTTGAAGGAGTGTGTAAATGTTTGTACAAGGTACCCTGAAATAGACTGCCATGCCATCCAGCATGTATTCCTGCCTTGGTGTTAGTAAAATAGACTGAAGATCCACTTCAACAAAAAATGTTGTTTTGTTAACTAAACTACCCATGGATGCTTTTGCACAAATATGTACACTGCACCCCAATAAATGTAAGATGGACAGTCATCATCTTTCCATTAAGACCTCAATGCAGAATTCCTCTTTATATAAGCTTATAGGTCTTGCTTGCTTATTTCTATGGCCCGTGGGTCTTGATTTAAGATCTAATATAGTCAGTATGACTCTCTCCACCTTCAGCATGCTTAAAGTAGACCTCAGCCTGAGATCAGCTTACAATGTACTTAGTGGTCTTATTGTTTATTTTCTTTTTCATTATTTTGCTAGTGGGCTGTTTTCACAGTGTAAAAGTAGATTTCAGGTTCTTTCATTTTGTTCTAAGAGGAGCGCAAATGAACCTTCGAGTCAGTGTGCCTTTGATAAACAGCCCATACTGAGTGGAGACACAATAAATAAAGGGGGAATGAAGAAAGGAAACAATATTGTTTCTGAAAAAATGAATAGTGATCACTATATTTCACACACTTGCACATTTGGGAATAGTGAACAGGTCATAATAGATAATGTTATGAATTTACCAGAATAAACCTACAGCTCCACTGCTAATCACCTCTCTGGGATTTATTTATAATCTACAGTATTTTCTAAAGCAATTTTCCATGCTTACTTTTTTTAGGCAAGCAGAATGCCATCTGATATCTGGTTCTAGGAACTTTTGGTTCTAAGAAAGTTCAATCACAGGTTTTCTAGGTATTCTTTTCATAATGTCTCTAAAACTTCCTTTAATGTTGATGCAACATTTGCAGTTATATGAACGGTATTTCCATAATGTCAGTTTTTTAACAGACAGGGAAAGTTATGTGAGCCATTAAAAAACGTTTTTACAAGAAATATTACAATATTGTAGGGATGTTATATCTGTTATGTTACAGTCTAACCTTCTTAGAGCCTGTGAATACATGTTCTGCTAACGTTCTCTCTTAGCTTGGTTCATACCTAACCATTCATATCAGATGATTTACCATATATAATATTTAAACAGACATTTTCAAAGACTATAATAACAATGTATACACTGCCATTGTTATTTTAGTTTACCATTGTACCCAGTTATGTATAATTACCAAGATCATAATATATAAGCTAAAAGACCTGAATCAAGCATTCCTGACATTTCAATTTTGATGTACCACATAAAACATGTTTCAGTGTTTTTACAATTGTATGTCTGTCCATGCCTGTTGGCAAATGCGTACCTTCTGGCACTATGTAGTTTCCTTAACTTACTTAACTTATACTTAAACACTCATTTTCCCTGTAAACCTCTGTATGAGCACTATTTATCATATTTATATTTAATGGATTCCTCAGTTAAAGTTGAGCTATGAAAAGGTAAACAGATATCCTACAGTATGGCACTTAAATATGGATTTGAAGTGGCACAGTTGCTCCTTTGTGGGAAACGTGGTAAGGTACTGTGGTTATTTAATGGTAGGTCTTAGGCTATCCACTAAATAATGTTAACAGCAAGGGTTTGACTTGGTTTCATTTGTGTTGGTTGCTTATATGTGAGAAAGTTATCTTAAAAGAAAAGAAAGTTATTCCCAGTTCTACTCCTTTCCATGGTGGAAAAAGACTCCAGGACTGTGAAAAATATTAAGCTCTTACAAGCACTGATGCCAGGCAAGTCTTGTAGAAAATATAGTGGGTGCTCACAAGGTGCTGATATGTACAATTAAAATATTATATATAAAATGCATAAAAAATTAGTAATATAAGTAATTCATCCATCCATTATCTATAGCGCTTTATCCGTCTGGGTCGCGGGGAAGCTGGAGCCAATCCCAGCATCTT
>JAQQZR010000013.1:5145341-5167654 GCA_030068235.1 Notoglanidium macrostoma | reverse complement strand
GTGTGTGTGTGTGTGTGTGTGTGTGTGTGTGTGTGTGTGTGTGTGTGTGTGTGTGTGTGTGTGTGTGTGTCTAACAGTGGAAAAGAAGCTGCCTCTCATAAAACCATGCATTCTAAGAACTTTTATTCACCAGTACCAGTGAAACTTAAACTTAAAAACTGATTTTAAAGGGAGTTTAAAGGACATACAACACTCTCCAATTCACATACTGTATGTATACATGATTATTGACATGTCTACACTAAATCTGCTTTATTTTTTTCCTCATACCTTTTGTAAGTGTAACAATATGGGAGATTTGTTTATTGAATTTAAAGTCCTTAATATCTTATTAGCTTATTATAACAATTTAAGTCTAGTTATTCACTGATAGTTAATCTTAAGGGGTGCTCTAGGAACATACAATTATGTTCACCATCTGTAATTATGCTTAAATGCAATTAGGGGAAGTAAATACACCCATACAACCATTTGTACATTTAACTTAAACGGCATGCAAAGTGGTTTGCAACCACAAATGCCTTACAGGAGAAATGGCACAGTACCACTTTCAGCATATTATCTTACCTAAGATAGCCAGCAGGTGTTTTCTAAGCCCAGGATATATACAGTAATGTGCAAAACTCTTCGTCACTCCAATTTTTTTAGTACAAATTTTATTATAAATATGTATTTTATGATTTCTGCATTTTTGACAGACCACTTTTCAGACATCAAACATAATGAAGGCTCATGGGTTTTGCTGCAAAAAAGAAGCAAATGCGACAGTCTCCAGAAGACCTCTGGCAGATTCTCCGAGAGGATCATTAAAACTTACAAGCTCATTTCCTTATTAAACTGTACACATCGTTCCTGGAACTACTATATAAGAGAAAAAAAAAGAAATAGTCGCAACACCATTACCTTACCGTTCCAGCATGAACACTGTTCTGCTATGGCAGAAATTAGCATTCAACATACAGAATGTATTTAAAGCCTAAAACAACTCTTCAGTTTATTGTGGACCTGTATAGGAAAACCTAAATGAAACAATTAGAATACCAATGTAGCTGGCATAATTTTTTTGAAGATCAAAACAAGGACATTTACTTATCAAACATAACATCAATCTATCTAAAATTGTTTCTCAAGAAAGCTGCTACATCCAACCATGCAGCTTGTAATGCATTCGTGGAATCCATAAATTCAGCCCAGACGCATGCTGAAAGGTTCAACAACAGAGATGTCTCCGGTTAGATCCTGAGCTCAGGTTACTGTCTGTGTGGAGTTTCACATATTTTCCAAAGTATGTGTGAGTTTCCTGGAGTTTCTCTGGTTTCTTCCCACTTCCCAAAAACATTTCAGTATGTTGCATTTAAGTTGATTTTTACCTTTTTGTAAATAGAGTCAAACAAACTCAGGAATTCCTACTTGTGGCTAACAAGTGTAAGAAATATTATGTGGTCTAAAAAAAACCCAAAACAGAATAGACATGACATTGCAACATGTTGAAAGCAACTCTTTATCAAAAAAAAAATAAATAGAGAATATGACCAATTAAAACTGTTAAAACCTATTAAACATTCAGTTTTAAAAACTATTAAAACTGTCTCTCAATGCAAGCTGGTCTTGGCCTGATCTCAACATAATCTCATCATAATTCTAATCTCATCATTCTGCCTTAATCAATGGTTCTAGAGTAATTATTGATTCATTTTCTTATCCTTGGTTGTATACTCATTAGTCCAGATGTGTAATTTCACGGATAATCACCTTTTAATCCCCTTTTATCTTGAATATCTGTAGGTGTCTTTGAGATGCTAATATCCTTTAACAACAACTAAGCAACTTCATAAGCAATTCAGAAACTAAGCAATATATAAGCAACTTGGCTTATAAATATAAGGCCTGTCAGGGAATATATATCATAAACACACATGTTTTGCCCATATGTACACTAAATGGTGAATGCATGCTAAAAATCTTTGGGGGTATTAGTATGTATTAGTATGTGTAGTAAGGTATTATTATCATTTATGGATTGACTACACACACACACACACACACACACACATACTCAAACCATTTAGTCAGGTTAGGGAGCCCCTAAAACATTAACTACAGTGTTTAATCTAATTTAAACCAGTTAGTGCTGGATTTACTTTGGTTGCTTCACGAAAGTCATGCAGCGGCAAAAGTATATATGTAGTTACTAGAACATTTGCTATACCTATGTATGGTATCCTATTAAAAAAACATGCTAATCACTCCTTTCCTATTATTCACTGTAATATATGTCACAAATACATCACACATCAATATCCAACCCAGCTGAGTTCACCTAAATAACCTTCTATCCAACATTATGGACTTTGAACAAAGCCCAGAGTGTCTTTTTGGGCAGTATTAGGTTTTAGAAACTTTTTTGCTACTTCTGCTGTCTTATTCTCTTGTAGTTCAGGGCTGATAGTTCACTCAGTGCTAAATTAAGAAGAGAAAAACCATTGATTCAATGGTGCCACAGTCAAGATGCACAAAAATTATGTGCTTTAAAAATGTTTTTGTTGTTATGGTACTTAAGCTTCTTATTTGTAGAGCTGACCAGGATTAATGATATTTTGAATCAAATGAGCTGATGAGGTGGAATGGAGTTTGTTTAGTGAAAAAATTCCATTCAACAATCCATTATCTATACCGCTTTATCCGTCTGGGTCGCGGGGAAGCTGGAGCCAATCCCAGCATCTTCGGGCGAGAGGCGACAGTGCTAACCACTGCAACACCGTGCCGCCCCTAGTGAAAAATTTTAATTATAAATACTATTAATGTATTACTGGTATACCAGTTTAAATAAACCCATATAAATATTTACATGGGGTTTGGAACGAAAGAATTGAATCATTCAGTTAATCTCTCAGAGCTTGCCCTCAGAGCTTGGAACAGGAAGACAGACACAGTGCACCAGCTCTAGTCTTCTAGGTCACTCTTTGGATTGATGGTATAGATTAGTTAATTGTTTTGAAAGTACAGTATTTATATCCTGGATTTTGAATACTTATACAAATTCAATAAATACAATACACAAATAGAGAGGTACAACTATAACACTGTCCCCAACATTAACTTTTGCAAATTTTTATATGAATTGAGTCATTTTGAATTTGCAAACAAAAAGTCATGTTGGTTTAATGCTAAAAAAAAAATGTTAGCTTTGATGAAAATTTGATCCTTAAGTTACCTCTATAGAAAAGGCCATGTGGCTTTGAATGTGCTATAGTTAGCATTATATAATGATTATCACTGTTGACACTGACAATAAAATAAAAAAAAAAAGGCAAGCCTTTTAACAATCCTTTGTATCTTTGTGCATGGACATCCACAATTAATATTAATAAATTATGTCATTTGTTATTAACCTGTATATTAATTCCAACTTCTACACAAATGGTTCATTCTGCACTGCTTCACACAAACAGCTCCTGTATCCTAATACCAAGCTTAGGGTTAGGATTACACTTCATTTGTGTAAGTTCACCATCAATGGAGACATTGTAAAGCATGAGCACCTAAAGTCCTTCACATGAAAACTCATATTGAGAGACTCTCAGATGGAAAGTTCTGTTTTGACATAATAATAGTTATAGTAATATGGTTTATACTGTATGTTTTATCCATAGCAGGCACTCCATGGATCATCAGCATATGACAAATGACCGCGCTGTGATTACAACCGTGCTCTGTTCCTTTTCCAAGGTAAATCAGCCTGTGTCATGGCAACTCACTCTACTTACATTAAACTCTGGGGTGGATGCATTCAAACATTTTCCCCATGAGGCCCACTTCACAGTTTTTGGACCATTTGTATCTAGACCAACACAGCAGAGCTAAAACAAACAAACTGCATTTTAATCACTGACCAATTAGCATTAGCATTAACATTTTTGTAATTATTGTAATTAAAAATGATCAGTTTGTTGTAGGCCTATTGAATCTTTTACATCTTTGTCAAGCGCCATTTGGAATTCCATAGGTTGTCATGTAATATTGGAAAATCCAAACACTTGCTCAAAAAGGTATTGGCTTATTTGCTATTTTATTACTTTAAAAAAAAAGACAGCTCTTTTGGCATTTTTCGGAGTATGTTCCAGTGTACTCCGATATTAAAATGATGAGCAAAATGTGTAAAGGTTGGCACATCTGATACAGTCTTTTAAATAGTTATTTTGTTCTCTCCCCTCACCTGCAATTCTTTTGCACCCCAGCGTTGAATACCTGTGCTCCAAGGGCTTAGTTCTGGCCTTGATATACTATTATGAGCTATAATTATAATTATATATAATATATATAATTAATTATAGCTATAAAAATTATAATGTCAATCAATCTGCTCTCATGTTTATACATCTTATGGTTTGAAATTTCCCACATCTAAAGGTTTGAAATACCTGTGCATGCCTTAGCTTTGTATAATATAGCAGTCAGTTTGATAGTGAAATAGTCCGTGACAGCAACAAGGCAATTAGAAAAGAAACAAGCAAGAAATACATGAGCGCAATGTCTTCCCAAGAGAAACTGAAAGTAAAATGACATTACATCGAGGTGTGTGCCTTGCATGTGTCTCTTTTTGGCAACTATGCTGGTTTTAAAGGAAAAGTTCCAGCCATTGCGATAGACTCTACACAATCTACTGGCCTGGCTTTGTGGCATGAGCAGTGAACACTGACAACTTTGCCCACCTATCAGGCAGAGATCATTGAGAGGGAAACAATGAGAAAGATACAAAACAAGACATTGAGCAAACGTGGAAATATGTCGGTGCTCATACATGTAACTCGGCAATCGTAGAAAAGCAAATGTGTGTTTGTGAAAAACTATTTTAATAATAACCACAGTAACCTTATGGATCCCAGCCCATATGAGCCACTACATTTTCCAAACCATTTTTCTGAGTTATATTGCTGCACAGTGGGGGACCATGTTATAAATCTCTGATTTTGATTGCACATGATTGTACATAAAACAAACAAACAAACAAAAAAACACAATAATTATCAGGGAGCACAATGACAGTTAGGAAGATTTTAAGATAAAAAATTTTTAATAACAGGCCTAAAGCTTCCTTTTGAATTATCGAATACTTTAACTTACACTTGCTTACTAGGGTAGTATAGTCTAGTAGTATAGTATAGTAGCTTTTTGACTGTATGTAAGGAATATGCATGTTTCTTCCTCTCGGAAACTGTGTGCAAAACACCGTACATAACTGGGCAAGGCAAATAAATAACCAGCCAGGTCATCCTATTAATTGCTATTATTAGAAACACAGGCTAGGCTTATCGACTTTTGAAAAGTAGCAGAGATATTCTTCAGTCCAAAGACATCACTGTATGCTTCAGAAAACTATCAGTTGTTACAAATTTCAGAAGCAGAAATTTCAGGACCAGAGACAGTTAACTGATTGATCATAGCACCATTTTATATGAAACAGTGAGATTCTCAAAACTTCTTTAGCCAAGTCACAATCTTCATGCAACCATTCATAAAAAAAAAAAAAAAAAAATTACATAACCCACAACCTTTCATTTCACAGATCTTGCCTTCCTGTCAAACTGAGCAAATGGGGGAGAAAGACTTTAGTCAGGAAGGTTCCAAACCAAAGATCACTTTGACAGAACTCAAGAGGTTCTATGTAGAGATGAGAGAACTTGCCAGAGGAACAACAGCACAACAATCATGCCCTTATGTGGGCCAGGTAGAAGCCACTCCTCAGGAAAATGGATGTGACAGCCTGCTTGGAGCTTGCCAAATGAAAAATTAAACTAAAAGCCATTTTGCTATGGGTCAAAAATAAAATTCTGTGGTCTGATGAAACCAAGCATTTCATTTAGGGGGAAGAAGGCTCTGATTGGTGCTTGGCTAATACTGTCCCTGTGGTGAGTACAGTGGTGGCAGCATCCTGCTTTGTGGATGTTATTTAGCAATGAGGATTAAGAGGCTTGTCAAGATCAAAGTTTAAATATTTTGAAATATGTACATGTCATTAAAACCAACCTATATAAATGAAGGCACATCTACAATTTTTTTAAATTCTTATGTGTCAGAGCATGGCTAAGCACCTCACTGAGAACAAGCTAAAATTGGATCATTCTGATTACTGTGCAAGTGCTGATTATTGCAAAACTACTAATGCAAGCATAGGTACTGGTGTCTAAGAAGATGCTGACAGATCTGGAGAATCTGTCTAGAGACTTTGGCTGTAGAAGTTGTTTGGTGTTGGACACCACATGCTGGAGCAGCAGATGCTCCAATGGTGGTGGGCAGGGGTAGCATGATCAGCAGCAACACAAGCCAAAGGAGTCAGCAGGTCCCTGTTCAGGGTATCTGCAAGTTGGGGAAAATTAGATTTAAGACTTTCTCAATATCACTCTGAAGAACAATCAAGACTACTTAATAATAAACAAAATAGCAAAATGCATGCAGTGACACCAATATTATGTTTACACACACTTACACGTGATAAGAATAGGATCCCTGTATTAGCTGATAAACAAATATTTCAAACATAAATTTGTATTTATTTGTAAATTTGCATTTTTAAAGTTTTGCACAAATAACAAATATTGTCTGTAAACTCAACATGAGGTTCAGTTCCCTTTTATAAATGCACACATTTTTTCTCTGCATCAAGTCCAAAACATGTTTGATTTTGTGATAAGTTGAACCAACCATTACAGTGCTGGCATTTCCCTCAGTTTCTTTCAGCAAGCTGATCAGAAAATTAATAAGCTAGATAGATGATGACTTGCTACATACTTTAAAAATGGTAGAGTAAATCCTGAGCTGTCCCATTAACTGTAACCACAGGTATCGGGACTGAATGAGATCATCTTTCCAATAATGGACATGTAGGTCCAAATGCTTAGTTTTGGTTGTTTCATTGAGGTCAAATATCAAAATAAATCTTTCCTTGTTGATACCTGCGACAAAGAGTTTAGTGATAAAAGGGGCCTATCCAAACCTGGCAATGCATTCTGATTTGTCTTTACAACATGCAAAGGTGTGAGGGATTTTGGAATCAAGAAACATAGGTGGAAAATTTTTCTGGCTCCTTTGTTGGCATTCTAGGACTGATGCTTCACTGCAGTATGCAGTCACCAGAGTATCTCTGCTTTAAATGAAACAGTGAAGTTGAATGTTGTTCAGAGGTCTGCTGCTGTGATTGGTGCTGCCATCACTGATGCTGGTATCTGAGTTGGAGCAGTGCTCTGTGATATTGAGGTGGAAGCAATGGAACAGTACTGGTAAATCCAGTTGTTTGATATTGCCATGTCAGGGCCAGAATCAACTTTTTACTCTAACTCCCAGAATACAGTGCAGTCTAGAAGCATAGCAGACGGGGACTCCACTTCCCAGCACACACACAAACTTTGTCACATTCACACTCACCATCTTACTGATTTCACACACTTGGACTCAATTACAACCACAGCCACTCTCACAGTAATAAGCACTCTCCACACTCATCCATTTTTCAAACTATATGCTCTGATTGTTATTTTGCTTTTAATGCTGTTTCTGGTTTCCTCATCTTGCTCTTGCCTGCCCTATTTAATGTTATTTGCTAATCACCTGACCCTTGCCTCCACCTTGTCTTTGATTTTGGATTATGTCTTTGTATATGTTTAATAAAGCCTTGTATGCCTGCACTTGCATCTGTACCTGCATAGCTGACAGAATACTTGCCAACTCATGAATGCAGCAGGTAACTTCAAGTGGTGCCAAGTGCTCATGGCACAGGGACATATCTTCAGAGACCAACAACAGCAAATTCAGCTGAGTCCCACCAGAAATGACCCCTTCATCTGCCTCCTCATTCATTACTCATCCAGAAAACTACCAGCAGGCTGCAAGGGGTTTATGCTGCAATGTTCACTCTACTTCGCAAGTAAAGAGGGGGTTTCAGAGTGTACTAAGATAGCCTACTTCATCAATCTTCTTATTGACAAAGCGCTAACATGGGCCACTACTGTAAGGTACAAAGGAGGTGCGCACATTACCTCATATGAACACTTTAAGTTTATCCAAAGAGTGTTTGACCATATTCCTGAGGGCAAGGATATTGGCGAGCAATTCCTTGTATTAAAGCAAGGAACTCAAAGTGCAGCTGAATATGCTCTCCATTCCAGCTCTAGCTGCTCTTCCAACCCCTGCAGCATCCATTAAAGGTACAGAGGACCCATCAGAAAGGATTTTCTGGAATAATGGTCTAAGCCAATAAAACACTGAGATGAAGTCAACAAACAGAATTCTTACATAGGTCCCTGGGCAGTCAAGATGTTGCAGGATGTAGTGCAGTCCAATATTGACTGTGCCATCCACTGAACTGTTTGCTCTGCAGGGGGGTCTAGCAGGTGACCTGTAATGCTCTTCAGGTGGGCCAACACTAGTTGCTCAAAGGACGTCATGACCACAGATGTCAGCGCGACAGGCCTGTAGTCATTCAGTCATTTGATGGAGGGTTTCTTGGGGACTGGAATGATGTTGAAGCACTTGAAGCAGGATGGGACTTGGCATGACTCAAGGGATCTGTTCCAAATCCCCTCCTGCTTCATGCGCTCAGCCCCATATTAAAACCCAGATCCCAACAAATCTTTCAAAGTGGAGGTTGATGCCTTGAAAACAGCTGTCAAGGCCATCCTCCCACACAAGTTCCCACAGAAGTTCAGGGAAAAACCCAGGCTCCATCCCTTGGCCTTTTTCTCCAGAAATCTAACATCTACGAAGTGAAATTATGACATTATGACTTACTTTATTTTGTACACAGATCACAAGAAACTTGAGTACATCAAGTCTGCCAAGAGACTGAATTCACGCCAAACATGCTGGACCCTATTCTTCGGAAGTTCAACTTCACTCTCTCTGCCCTGGGTCAAAGAATTCCCTATCCAACTTATACCCACCTACCCCCTGAGAAACCAGAGAGGAGTATATCCTGCCTAAGTCTCACTTTGCAGGAGTCCTGACCTGTCATGTCAACACAGGAATCAGTTAGACTCGAACTTCCAGATTACAGCAGCATGGCCTGTACTGGGATGTGAAATCCATCCATCCATCCATTATCTATACCGGGTCGGGGGGAAGCTGGAGCCAATCCCAGCATCTTCGGGTGAGAGGCAGGGTACACCCTGGGCAGGTCGCCAATCCACCACAGGGCCAACACAGACAAACAGCCACACATGCTTGCATTCACACCTATGGACAATTTAATGTAGACAGTTGAACTAATCTGCATGTCTTTGGACTGTGGGAGGAAACCGGAGCACCCGGAGGAAACCCACACATGCACGGGGAGAACATGCAAACTCCACACAGAAAGGCACCCTAGATGACCCGGGGATCGAACTCAGGACCTTCTTGCTGTGAGGCGACAGTGCTAACCACTGCATCACCGTGCCGCCCAGGATGTGAAATATTTATGCAAAATACTGAATATAGGTCTCATTTGTATCTAGCTTTTGTGTTTGTGATTTTCCCTTGTAGTAAATCCTTAATGATATAACATGATGGGTTTTAACAACAAATATGATTTCTGTAGCATATCATTTTTGTTGTTAAAGATTACCTTAATGCTTAATATGCTTTATTGTGGTTCAAAATACTGTATATCCATTCACTGATTCATTCTTGGAAGTTAGGAAGAGACATAGCAAAACCTAGAATAATATAATAATACCCATGCAGATACAAGTAGAACATGCAAAACTAAACACAGGATCCAACTGGGGACCCTGGATCTGTGAGAGGACCTGCTATACCACTGCACCATCTGTACTTAAGATATAGTAAATGCAAAAGCAATTGTTCTATTTTTCCACACTTAAAGTATGTTAATCATTAATGTGGCTATAAGTACATCTGTGGCCAAAGGTTTGCTATTCTAACTCAATCAGCATGACAGAGTGATCTCCAGCCTTGTCCTCGTCAACACTCTCACCTGTGTTAAGGAGAGAATCACTGAAATGATGTCAGCAGGTCCTTTTGTGACAAGGCTGAAATGCAGTGGAAATGGTTTATCATTAAGTTCATTTTCATGTCAAGAGGGACTAAAATTAATTGCAATTAATCTGATTACTCTTCATAACATTCTGGAGTATATACAAATTGCCATCATAAAAACTGAGGCAGCAGACTTTGTGAAAATTAATATTTGTTTCATTCTCAAAAGTTTTGGCCATGGCTGTACACTAAAGTGTGCTGTAGCAAGACAGTACTGTGAAATATTTATATTTGTTCTGACTCAAAGTAAAATTAGTACATGAAATGTAGCATTGAAATAGAATTCTTTATATTGTTAAAACAATATGTGATTAATTTACAAGCCTAAATTGTTAATTATATTACAAATGAATGGATGCTTGACAGTACAAATTGAAAATAATGGATTCATACACAAATAACACTGTGGATCAGGCTAGGTAGCAATCTTCTCATATTATGAATGGGGAGTCAAGTATTTAGGCAATGGTCCCCATGCCTAATTCTGCGGTTCTCTTGGGGCCCCCTCTAAAATTGGTCAAAACACCATTTGAGGCACCATTAGAAGCTATTCAAGGGAATGCTATCTGAAACAGATGTCTGTCTGAACTGAGACTTCATCTCCATAGTAATCTCTCTCTCTCTCTCTCTCTCTCTCTTGCACTGTCTTTGCACAGCTTAAAAGATGGGTTGATAAAGAGAAGTGGAAACAGCAAGAAGTCTTGCCTGCCACATCTGGCAAGTCAGGGTAGCTGGTCTGAAACAAGGTGTACACTGTGAGCTCCAAACCTGCTGGTGGATTCTAATTACCTGGGTGGGGGAGAGGAGGGGTTAGAGATTCAAAGAGCAATGTAGTTCAGAGTCTGGAGAGTAGGAGAGGGCAAAAATGTTGATGGGGAGAGGATTAAGGCAAGGTATCTGTTGCTTTGAGTTTAGCCAGCAGATTAGCTCCATATGTCATCATTTCAAATGTGCAAACAACCTAAAATCAAAAGACATTGTGTAATAAATAAACATTTCCAGCACTTAAAAATTTTTTTAAAAATTGCTCAGTTGATACCGTTTTCTAAATGTATACTGATGCAATTTTATTTTTGAAAATGGTGATACATTTATTTTTCCAATGAAACTAAAGAGCTATTCGGAGGGAATAAGATTTCCTTGCATATGTGTGTTAACTAACATTGCAGAAGCACATATGTGACCGATTTACACTTTGCACAGTGCAAAGAAGCAGGGGAACATCTCATGACCCTCATGCAAGGACAGTGTTCAACAGCTGAGTAAGCATTAGAATTTTGCACATTAGAATCAGATGAACCTGAACCTGCTCTCCTTACCACCTTCTGCCAGAGTCTGAGAGGAGATATTTCCATGGAGTTGGCTTACAGAGACAGTGAAATGCTACTGGACACTAGTTTTGGGTACATCTAAATAAGCTCGACAGTGAAAGCAGAATTCAGCCTTTCAGTTCAGTTTCCAGCAACATAATGAGATGCCTGAAGCTCCAGATCCCATGCAATTTGGTCTTGCCAAGCTGGCTATTGAAGAAAGTCAGAACCATACAGGCCCTGCGGTGGACTGGCGACCTGCCCAGGGTGTACCCCGCCACTCGCTCGAAGATGCTGGGATTGGCTCCAGCTTCCCTGTAACCCAGATGGATAAAGCGGTATAGATAATGAATGGATGGATGGAACCATACAGAGTAGGCACTCATTGTGCTGCACAATGTTTAGTCTGATCCAATTAAAAAAAAAGTTTGACAAGCTCAATAGTGTATGTCTAAACAACCATACTCTAATGTGACTCTAATGTGATAAGTACCTTGTTCCCATGTGATGTGACCCTGTGCTATTTCTCCCAAACAATTCTGCATGCTCCATTATTCAGTCACTTCCTTCTCCCACACCAGAGTGGCCATTAAAATTATAGGTGCCAACATCATATTCAGGATTATTGTATAAATCCCCTTAAGACTCCAATTCATGTTCAAGCATTGGATGGAAAACAAGTGGGAAAAGGTGGTTATTGAAATGTCTTACTCCAATGTGCCTTCACACCAGTGTGCTTCATATCAAGGAGATCTCTTTACTATTCACAGATGCCCCTAAAAACCACTGGTCTGCCCTGGCACCAGCTTCACATTCCAAGAATCATCTCATCACCACTGTTGTAAAATGAGTCTGTGTTGTGCCACAATAACAGTTGCCCCATGTCTGTGCTACTCTGGATTGAAGAATGAGTACAAGATGTTTGGCAGAGCACCCTACCACCACACAGGTCATATAATTGTATCATCAACCCACTCTTGAGCACTATTATCCTTTTGTCTCACATCTATCTATTCCACCATAAACAAAGTTATGGTTAAATACATAGAACATTAAAGTAAGGATACATCAAGCATCCTATATCTGTAGCATTTTAATTCATGCAGATAAAATGAGGAGATTTCAGTCCCTGTATGGCTTTTACCATGACCTGGTCCAAATCACTGTTTAATATAGATGTCTGTTAAAAAAGCAGACACCATATTCACCAAACATGAATTCTGAAGTATTTATAGCATAATCTGAATAAAAATTGGTGACGAGTGGAAGAACTGTGAATATTTGGTGATGCCGTATTGCCTGGTCAGTGCTTCCTTTGCCTTCCAAACATTTATTAAGGATGTACTCAGGGATGTTCTGTGAAAATTCATGATCTCTTACATAGACAACATACTCTGATTCCCTAATCCAACATACTCATCATGTCAAAAAAAAATATCCTACAGATGTTCATGCATAATGACACTTGTCTAAGCAAAAAAAATGAATTTCAAAAATTTTCATTTTGTTAAAGATTTGTAAGAATGCCATGGAAACTATTGATAATTCATCCACAATTTTGGCTCCGTTGCATGAGCTCTCACAGAATTTGTAAAGGAAGGATCAAATAAACTTTTGGGGAACCCCCAAGAAGATTTCCATACTCTCCCATCAGGCAAATTACTCCCATTACCAGTTCCACACATATCCATTGTCTCAACTTGCAATACATTTCATCAGAGATGAAGTCCATCAGTCCATCAGTCTCATTACACCTCCTTCTTTACAAATAAAATCAAATTTGATACATTTGTTTCATGTTTTAAAATCAACATCATGTCAGACAAAAGGCCACAGGTCATATCCCAGGTCAGAGCTTTGTGATGACCATCCCAATACTTTATCTTTGTTTTCTTTACACAAATTTTGTTACATCATTTTGTTTGGAGGTTTGCTTAGGATCACTGTCCTGCTAGAAGACCCATTTGTTTGCAGATTTTAACCTTCTGGCTGATGTTTGATACACCCTTATGAGAAACTAGATTTGTGAAGATTCACAATATTTTCTGAGGTCTTGGCTGAGTTGCTTGGAAATTTTTCAAGGTAGCAAGGGCAAAAAGGCACTGGCTCTAAAGGTAGATCCTTTTATAGCCATATATACACATGTGCTCCCAGTTAACTATGGCAATTATAACAGTTATGACAATTGGCCAATCAGTAGTTCCTAAAGATTATTAAATAAATTTCTGATATAGTAAATTAAAGCTTAAATAAGTCTGTCTTTACTTGAATGTTTCAAAATGACCTCTGATTCGAACCAAGTAGATACCCTTATTGACTTGCCAAAACAAATGTATGGTAACATGAAATGTGTGGAGTTGTAACTGAGAAAACTGAGATTTAAATAATTTAGCCTAGGTTTAACTTTTGGCCTCAACTGTAAGAGTATCAGTAAGACTGACCTGTGATTTCTATTACCAAGAACATGGATAAGTGAAGAGAGCAAATCAATAAATTGGTCAGTTTCTCTGTTTTTGAGGAGCTGTCAGGACCTCTGTTGGGTCGTGTGGGATAGATAAGAAATTAAGCCATTCTGACTATCCAGCCCAGTTCGCCCCTGGAGGTTCTACAACTCCTGAAGTTTAGACTCCAATTCCCATGATCCCCATAAGGCAATGCCATGCCACATTTACCACAAATTGGACTTTTGTTTGACCTAACCTTAGCTAATTTATTGTACTGATGATGCAAAATAGATTCATTGAATGATTTAGAACACAGGTTCATATTCTCACACAGGGGATTGTGAACTTGCAGAATACAATACTGATTTTGTATGATGTCTATTTACCCTACTTTATTATTATAAATTAACTGCCAATTTCAAAATGTACATGGACTGGGTTTGGCTTATGTGTGGCCTTTCCGCATTTCTAAGCTGCTATTGGCCTTGGCCAGATGTTCGGAAGGGGCATTTCAAGTAGCTCCTTTGTGCAAGAAGTATTAATCCTAGCCAAGAGTTCAGAGTACTTGGTCGGTAAATATCACAAGTATTTTAAGTATTGAAGGTAAACATTTATGGGATTTGAATTAGGGGCAGATTAAGCTTCTTGCCTTTAAACTCAATGTGAAGAAAAACAGACCATGTGTTATATATCCTTGTTATGAATCAAGTGTGCATGTGGCATTGAAGTACAAAGCGTACCTTGTTCTGTATATTTCTTTCATTTCCTCCATATTGCATACTAGCCTACACAGACTTTCCTTTAACAGTTATCATTGTATAGAGCTGCTAATTTACAGGACTTTATGCACTATAAAAAATATAACTCAATGTTTTCAAATACTATATTTGTGTTCTGTTCTGATTTTTGGGCCAGATTTCTGAGCTGGCATGTTCGCATTTGTTGGATGGAGGGGAAGTGAATCTGTCAGTTATTTTGATACAGTTATTTGACGCATCTTTTTGAATATTTTTTCTTTGTATGCCAGAAGTTGTACGTAAGAAAGTATGAAGATACACACTAGAAGTTATAAAAAACGCACTATTTAACAGTCGATGACTATTATCACACAGGATAACCAATAATTGTTGTAGCATATTTAAAATTATGTACTGGTATATAGTAGCAATTTATATAGCTGATGTCAGAAGTTCACGTATATTCATCATGGACATGAATACCATGGCAATATTCAGTTGTCAGTGATTTCTTTACTTATTTGGATTCATTTTAGCTTTCTGAAATCAACACAAGTTGAAAATTATACAGGGTCAAAAATATACATACACCCACTTAGATGATTAATTTAGTCGAGCTAAAAGTTCCAAAATATCTTTTAACTTACCAAGGCTTAACATCCTGTAATCGATCATGATTGACTATAGCTGGTAGCTTCTCTGTGCACAACATTAAAAGGGTTTGTTTGACAATACAAGGTAAAGGGAGGTATAGAAAGTTTTCCACAATTTGGAAGAAGACCCACACCTGAGAGGAAGCTGGCTTGGATGAGCAGGAACAACCTAGGAGTCATCAAGGCACAGGCCTGCTATAAACTGAAAGCTGCTGGAACTCTGTCTACAGTCAAGTGAGTTTTACATCACCATGAACTGGGAGGCTGCAGTCCAAGAAAGAAGCCCCTGCTCCAAAATCGACACTTTCAAGTTCAACTAAAGTTTGCAACTGACCACATGGACAAAGAAAAAACCTTTAGGAGGAAAGTTTTATGGTCAGATGAGACAAAGATTGAGTTGTTTGGCCACAATGACCAGAGGTACAGAGGAACACTGTAGCAACAGTTAACCATTGTGGTGATAGCATCTGGGGGATTTTGCTGCCAGTGGAACTGGTTCATTGCTCCAAGTGGATGGAATAATGAAGAGCCTCAGAATTTTTTTGCATAACCGCAAACCACCAGCTAGATGGTTGAAACTTGGAAATAATTAAGTGTTTCAACAGGACAATGACCCCAAACATACATTAAAGCTGGTTATGGAATGGATAAAGCAGGCTAATATTAAACTTAAAACATATCCTGACCTCAACACTATCAAAAAATATGTGGACTGCGCTTAAAATGTGGGTCTGTGCCAGGAAACACACAAATTTAATTGAACTCTACCCAAATTTAATTCAACTAGTGGACAAATATCCAACCAGAATTCTGCCTGAAGCTTGTTGATGCAAAGCATTTGGTCAAAGTGAACAATGACATTTAACCAATTATGTGCTGTATAGTTTGACCCCGTGTTAAATTAGGCTAAATTCTTCATTTTTTTCTACAAAAGAAGTACATTGTACAATCATTCTTCCCCCAAATACATTGAAAACCCAATGTTGCAATGACATTCATGTCCATGATGAGTGTATGTAAACTTATGGCCTCAACTCTATCTTTTCAGTTTGGGAATATTATTCAACATTAGTTAGCATGTTCACATTTACAGTAGCTACTATAACTAGCAGTGGCAACCTTAAACTAACTACTTATTGAACTACTAACTGTCATTTTTGGATAACTGCCATAAGAAAATATTGTAATTATGCTGCTCTGTGATGGTAATCAAGCAGTGGCAATCAAGGTGGCTAAGCAGGTAGCATTCATTGTTGCTTCATAGTTCCATGTCCCTGGTTTGATCCCAGTTAAGGTTACTATTGTGTTGAGTTTTGCATGTTCTCCTCATGTCCATGTAGATTCTCTGGGAGTGTGCATGCTTTGTGGACAGCACACACAATGGACTGGCATCCCACCCAGTGTTCGTTATTGTCTCATGCCCAGTTGGTTTCAGTCGCATCCACCATAACAATCATATTAACTGTTTTTAATATATTACTCAGTTACAGTTTGGTTTGTCTATGATGTTATGATGTTTTAATGACTAGTATAGTCATTTTACATTTATGGTTACAAAGTTCTACAAGCATTATAGTGACTTTCACACTTTCTTGATGGACAAAACAGAGGAAGAAAGTTGGCCTTTTGTAAGTGTAATTTAATAATACCTGTCAGGTGATACCAAATTGGTATGGGCTAGGGAAGCAGGACTGTGCAAGGTTTTGCTGGCACTTTAGGAGGCTGCCCAATTTGTAATGAGGAAAAGAACAGGTTTATCATATGAAGCACTTCTTCCAGAGATTGTCTTGTTTGGTGACTGCTATATGGAACTAAGTGCTGCTACTTGAAATTTTTGTGTCTCAAAAGAATAAGGTTCAGGTTACAAGTCCAATCAGGAAATACCGGAACATGTCAATTATTATTGATTGCTAGATGATAGATAAAATGATCATAGTGCCTTGTATAGTTCATCACATATGAAGGTCTGGCATTTATTCCTTAAGCGTTTCATTTTTTTTCTTCCAAGGTAAACTGCATATTGTACGGTTGAGTACTTACTAGATAATTTTTTTTAATTATACTATAAATTTAATTTAAACCACAAATGTAACTTTAGTGTGACAACACCTGGTATATCATGAATCACTTTGTATTGTCTGCATACTTGGCTTGGAATTTGCACTGCCTATTTTTTTTAATGCTCCAGGCTAGTTGGCAGTAGGAAACCTTACTGTCTTAGAAAAAAACATGGGGGAAAACACAACACCTCGGCTGTTCAGATGTTGGAAAGATAAGAAACCTTGCGGAGTTTCTTAAGGTTATATAAGTGCGCAGGAGAACTTGTATTTGTCAGAAATGGCTCATGCCATGAACTCATCTCCCAGTCATTGAGGTGTGGAATTGTGGGATCAGAATCAGAAACTCCTTTCAGGCAAAAAACTGTACACCCAACTTAGAAATGGATAGGATAAGGGGAGGTAGAGAGATGGAGTGACACTAGGAGATTGGACAGGTGAGAGTGAAGGGTGGGCATAAAATGGGGTAAATATGTTAGGGAGGCAGGAAGATGGAAAAAAAAAGGAGGGAGCTAGCAACTCAGGCATGTGAGAAGCATTAACAGATTACTGCATCAGCATGATGGGACATGTGAAGCTACAAGTGGGACAGACAAATTCCAAATTCTGCCTGTACCTCCATGCACTCCAGCAGGACAGGAAAAGAGAGAGTTTATCAAAAATAGATGCTATACAAAATTTGAGAAAGCTCCATTCACCCTGTTTGAAAATACTTCTTTGCATCAAAATATTCAATTATCAAGAAAACCTGAGATACTCTTGTGTCTTCTGTATCATTCAAGTTTAATACCTTTTCTTTATTTTTTTATATTCTAAGTCTCCGATGAAAGAGCCTGTGTAAACTGGCTAAGGCTAAACCACTTTGCGGAATGTGGAAGCATATTTTGCATTGGCCATTGCCTCAAAATGCACAATATTGTGGCTAATGACTTGTAACACAACAGATGTGCATATTTTAATATGATCTTGCAAATGTTCAGAATATACTACACAAGCCCACGTCTAAATACATCAAATAAGGTGAGATCTTCAGACAACTGTGAGAAGGTAGTTCATTGTGAGTAGTGAGAGTTGGTAATTTTGGGGATTGGATGATGTTGTCTTAAGTGCTAAAGTATAAAGCTTTCATGACTTTCATGTGAAGCCTTGCAGTAATGCAGCTAAGACAGAAAAGACAGGAACAAACTAACACACACAGACTCACTGAATACACACAAATATACACACATACTGAAGTTTTGGAATATACATATGCCAGGGCCAAAAACAGTCAGGACTGGGGACTAGATCTAGGCGACTGATTTTATTGGTTCTCATTCAAATGACAGAATTTTGTAATGACCTGTAAATGAGAAGACGCTTGCTGCAGTGATCATTGACTAGTCGAGGATAGAGTTTTTAAATCATTTTGTACTTTCATGTGAATGGAGATTTTTGAAAATGCTGTTTGTGTAAATGCTATTTGTTTAAAATGAGGAGTGTAAGCTACGTTTTCAAAAATATGCATATACAGTACATGTGTAGAAGACCTGCCCCATAGTGCCTTTTGTGTAAGCCTCTCTCTCTCTCTCTCTCTCTCTCTCTCTCTCTCTCTCTCTCTCTCTCTTTAGGTTCAGTTGAGTTTAGTCGGTTGGGGCCCAAGGTAGTATTAAAAACCTTTATATGATCCTATTCAGTATAGCATCAATTATAATATATTATAATAATAATTATTATTATTTATAATTTCCATTATAATAATGAAGTCAGTCACCAAGATTTGGGGCCCTTAAATCGGGCCACTTGCCAAAAATGTTTGTGAACCCCTTCTTTACAGTTATCAGTGGTATGAGACACATAAAAGAGTATCATAAAAATAACGCAACGAGCCATTAGCAATCTATGGTCACTTCAGGCTAAAGTGAATACAAGGAAATCAAGTTTTTATTGTAGTACCAAAATACAATCTCTATTTATAATGAAGAATGTTGTAATCCATAAAAACATCAGACGCTTGGAATCTCATTTGCTCATTTTTATGATGGCATAAGAACCATATAATTAGTCTATAATACAAGGTGAGGGTATATTGTGCCAAGTTTTGCTTTGAGCAAACATTAGTCATTACCAAATGTACATTATAGTTGAGAACATTAGAAAATAAAGGACTGATTAATCCCTGCACCAAGAGCAAATAACAGCAATTGATTTTCCACCTTACCTTGGAGCAATATGTGCTGTATCAACAATCCTTCTTTTCATTGCCAAGGTTTTACACAGGCAAAGAAAAGAGCATTCATAACTAACTTAAAGTTTTCTCAGTCTATGCACCTCACTATGCTTTGACAAATGATTGCATTGGTGACTCCACCCACAGACTCTTTTTTTCCCCAATGTTTTCAGATAAATTAAGAGGATAATGTTTATAATGTCCCTCATGGCTTGATTTCTTGACAAGCAAACATTAGCCCATCTGACAGATTATATATGATTCTGCATTTGGTTTGCTATTGATGCTCATTTGAATATGTTTATTTATCTCACCTACGGCATATTGCATGAGCAGGCACATAATCTCTATATCCATCATCTGCATTTGCTTAGGAATATTCTTCTGGTCTGTAACTCTAGGCTGGAGGAGTTATACAGGTCCATGCAATTCATATCCTACAGTAAATAGTATCATTGAAATTTGAATTAGATTCATCAGAAGACTAGATGTGAGGTGAACTAGTCCATCACATACAAATCCCTCATTGTCTCCCTTTTCTCTGCATACATTGTCCCTGTACTGGGCATGCTGGAGTGGTGATGTAATCATAGGTTTTTCACAGGTGCTTATCTGAATAATGTGTGAATATCAATAGGATATGAACTGAAACTGCATGAGTGAATTCTATTAAATAGCGCATCGGATCATATATATGAGAAAATCACATGCGACAATTGAAACCACATGCCCTAAAAGGACTGAAGATGAAAGCGTGTGTGAAAAATAGTTTATAATAGCATATGTGTAAAACTTTCACATGGAAATCGCAATCATTTTCATATAATTTATATATTCATATAACCAATTATATGACTTTTGCACAAGTGTTGTCATTCAGTCATATGTTCACATCTTGTATTCTCAGGGTTTTTTTATCTGGTTATCTTGTTATTTAAAATCTTATATTTCAAAAGACTCACCACACCTTAAGTGTTACATTGCCTTATCATGGTATCATACTGTCACACACCTATCTCACACAGAGTAGCATCTTCTCAGTTGGCCTGTCTGTTGGTGGGAATTTAATACTGGCTGGTTTTGTTGTGCACCTGTACAAACAATACAAAAAGTACAAAAGGCAATACATGTAGAGATACAAAGACAATTACTAGTCATTTATACACAGTTATGCAACAGTTTCCCCTATAACATTTCCCTACTATAATGTTACAGCCATTTATAATAGCATGGCATGATTCGTGAGTGATCAAATCCCTCAAGTCCCAACAAAGCGGGGTGGGACTTCAAGTCAGGGCTATCATTTCGTGGAGCCGAGCTGCAAGTTGGTCATACACAAGTCTCAATTTCAAACCATGGTATCTTAAATACAGTTCACAAAATGCAAGTGCACACCGACCAAACACTAATCACAAGTCCTGGCATCAAAGCATACAAAGGAGATGTTGTAAAACAAAAGAAGCTTTTTCCAGCCCACACAGCCCAGAATTTTAAACTGCTTGGGAACTCGCAGATCTGACGCTGTGTGGCGAAAACATTAGGAGCTTGGCCTGGATTGCTCTGTTGGTCATGGAAGGTAGTGCAAACAACCCTGCATGGATTAAAGCAATTCCTTAAAAAAAAAAAAAACACAAGTACCTCTGTGTGAAAATAATCACTATAGCTTTACTACTGTAATTGCTAGAGGTGGACTTTTTAATAGCAACTATAGTAATATTATTTATAACTATTCCCTTTCATTATATATCAAATAAAAATAATGGTCAGTCTCCGCAATTTAATATTAAAAAAAAAAATACAAAAAAGGTGTCCACTGCAATCAATACAGAATTATTCCTCCTTCCAAAACATGTTTATCTATCTCATCATAAAGCTCTAGCTCATGGATTACATTGTTGGTTGGTTGGTTCATTGTATAATAATTTATATTATAACAATTATCTAACATCTCTGGTCCTTTTAACAACTAATGAAAACAGAATCATGTAAATATTATACTATTACTGAAAGGTTTCTCCTGATATTTATCTTTTTTCACCCCCATAAATGGCCAACATACCCAAGTAAACATTTATTACACAGTTTTATATAATAATTTACACTTAAAATATCACTTACTGCTTCCGTGCTGCTGCTGCTTGGCTAGCGATAGTTATAGCTATTAAGGAGAACCATGTGTTGACTTGTCTCACTTACTCCAATACACGGAGCATGCAAAAGTAATTACTGTAACCTAGACACATTTTATACCAAGCTAGCCCTTAAAATTACACGTGCCCTCTACTATAACCTGTGAACTGTGCAAAATTACCTTTATTATAAATATTAACATACTTCAGTTTCTTTTCGAGCTTCCTGCCGAGTGCTATGGTCTTAATCACCTACACAATGAGCCCATTTAACAGGCTCAAGACCATTAAATCAAACTGGTATGCAGTCACCCACACCCTCAGAGGAACTCCTAGCACTCCTCTTAAGAACCTGTGTTTGTCCCAGAAGTGTGGTGTGGAGCACGAAGTATTGACAAGTCCAAGACCTGAATAGTCACCTGGGGATGTGATTTAGTGTGGAATGGCCCTCAGGTTCATTCACTAATGAGCCATCTTTCCTCAAGGTGTTGTCGGAGGAGGCGTGAAGACCAAAGCTCATTTGTCATTTGCATACACACCTACATGGAACCTTTTGAAGCTGCGAGGTTCTAATGCTGAGCTATTTCCATTGTATCACTCCATTGTGAGTTACTGAGGTCATGGAAAATGCTCTAAAGCACACATTTCTGAACTGATTTACATTTGTGTGATAGATAGATAGATAGATAGATAGATAGATAGATAGATAGATAGATAGATAGATAGATAGATAGATAGATAG
>JAQQZR010000013.1:5124441-5138422 GCA_030068235.1 Notoglanidium macrostoma | reverse complement strand
GTGTGTGTGTGTGTGTGTGTGTGTGTGTGTGTGTGTGTGTGTGTGTGTGTGTGTGTGTGTGTGTGTGTGCGCGTAGTCATGGAGGGAGGGAGTGAACTCTCAGCACACTCTCTCTCTCTCAGCACTCTCTCTCTTTAATGAGTTGTCCTGGTCCTACACACACACACACACACACACACACACTTGGGACGTTGAACAGGAGCTGAGCAGCAGGATACGCTCAGGTCGGGATACATACAGTCATGCTTCTACAAGTGGTTTCTCACTGAGATATTTCTCATAAATCTCTTAGCACAGGACTATCACTGCCTCTAAGGGTAAGTTTATCTCAAATTATTTTCTCCTTATTTATATAGTTCTTATTTTTCATTGTGAATCCGGATGCACCTTTTCTTAAACCTTAGCCAGCCTCATGATCAGTAAAACTTGCGTGCGTCCCACATGACCTGATTTATACTGACATCTTGTAAAACTCATCATTACATCCAAACTGTAAATATAAATAAAATGAATATATAAATATAAATAAAATGAAATGGTGAGACTTTGCGGACTTTGGAGAGTCTTTGGATAGGCTCTGGCTGTGTTGGGGATTTATGATGTGCTAGTATGGACTTGACCCTCTCGCCTCAAGCTGTTCTGCTGAAAACTTTCCCTGCCTTTTGTACAGTGGCTCAGATAGCCCGGTGTAGAAATAACGCCTACAGTGTTGATATTAAAAATCCGGCTGTAGATGCTCAACACTGGGTTAAAATCGTTTTTTAAACTCTGTCACGCACGTTTATTGGATAAGCTCACAGTAAAGTGTTTTTCTAGATAATAAACCAAACAGTATTTCAAAGTTGTATGAGTGGTATATCTAAGATAGATAGATAGGTACATACATACATACATAGTTTTGGAACAGATAAATATGAATTGTTCGTATAAATAATGACCAATAATAAAATAAACAATATAGTGGGTGGGTGGATTTGTGTATGGACAGACTTGATGGATGGAATGAGGGATAGATAGATAGATAGATAGATAGATAGATAGATAGATAGATAGATAGATAGATAGATAGATCATACACTCAGACTGACTCTCTCAGCATCAGTCAGCTGTGTCAGTGGTGAACCTGATGAGACTTGTATTGCCTGTCACTGCCAAGGCTTAGCATATCTTGTGCGATGGCCTGTCAACAAAAAGATGCTGAATTATATGAAGTTCCCTATATGTAGACGGGAAAAGTGGCCTTGCAGAGACTTGTCTTTTTCTTTCCTCACTGTTTACTTTTGTAGCCATTCTTTGTAGTTTAACCATTTTTGCGGGTTAGGACTGAGGGATGTTCCCTAACTCAACATTTTAGGTGTCTAATCCTGTTTAACAGACCATTAAATAAGTAAATATGCTATAAAAAAGAAACAGGAAATTAATGTTTGCCTCCCATTAGGCCAGGCTTCACAAGGGCATGCTTTAGAAATATTATTTGAGATTAAGAGATTTTTGCGATGTGACTCCGATGTGAGAGCCCTCATATATTCAGGTTATGCAACTTTTAAGATACACACAAGACAACTATAAATACTGAAAAGACCTTCTTGTATTGAACCTACAACTTCAATCTTAACATATATATACAACAGTTGTCCAGATACAACATCATAAATATACCACCCATCCATAACTACAAACAAACCGTCATAATTTCTTTTTTTTAAATATATATTTTGTTGTTGTTGCTTTATGGGTCCCAGCAAAGCCATTGCTTGGTATCAAAACAACAAGGGCTACCACAAGCGGACTGTTGTGTATGGACAATATGTACAAATAACACGCTGTCTGTTAGGAATCAGAGTTTTCGTCCCAGGGCATCTGGGCCACCTTTTCAGTAATTACTGGTTGGGACTTTAATCACATATAATTTTCAGCTTTAATGGTTCTGTCCTATCTGCAGGATGTGCATTGGCCATTCAGGATTTTGTTGACTATAGATGTTGGATTTTTTGCAAAATTTCCCAAAAACTTACAAAAGTGTGGATGGCTATGCATATGTAAAAGTAGTTTTAGGGGCATTACTTGTTACTTTATAGCACATTTCTGAACCTAAGAGAGCTTGGGGAACAGACACTTTATCTGGAACTAGAATGTGGTATAATCAGGTCTTTTAGTATGATTACTCCTCAAAATGGAGCAAGGAGAAGAAAAATGTTCAGTAGCCCTACAGAACACATGTTCCTAGATCAGTATATTTAAATTGTAACATCATCCCCAGCTCTGAGCCTAACACCACCAACTGCATAATTTTGCAAAACTGCTAATGGGCTGAGAGGAGGGGTGTGGATGTGTGAGGGGGTTGCTCAGTGAATCTCGATCAGCACATATGTGAGAATGTAGGAGTCAAGAGCGAGGCCTTTTTTTTAGAAAAATATCTTGATGTAGATAAGTCCCAAACGGTTGACACTATGTCAGCATCTGCCTTACAAGGTTCAGGATGATTTTAACCACTAGATGAAAAGCGTTAGCCCTATCATTGGAAAATTTGAATTCCAGCGATGCCACAGCTATCTGTGGCTGAGAGCTCCAGAAAGTAAAAATGGACTATTTTCTCTAAGGAGAGGGTGGTATACTTTCTCTCCCCTGTGAAAGTGACACTAGTCAATCACGGGCATCTGTGAGCTCATGCATATGGAAGGGGTGGATAGCACGTTCTTCCTAATGTCTGCAACATGACTAAATTGGGTGAAAATTCGGGAAAAACAACAACAACAAGAAAAAAAAAGATTTTTGTAAAATTGCAGTACCTCTTTAAAGGTACACTATGTATAATTCAGTAGATTTCAACCAACTGAATGCCCCTCTCTTACCTCTCCATTTCCAGACATGTATTAGAATATACAGTGGCCATCAGGTTCTCATAGCATACTTCCAAGGTCTTACATTCACACCCTTTTGATTTTTCCATGCTAAATAATAAGTATGATCCTCAATTTTTCAAAAGGTGGGATCTCACACTTGTTAGCCAGCACCAGCAAACACTGATTCTTCTTCTTTCTTCTTCTAAATTTTCCATATGGTGCTTCCTACCGGATGTAAAAACAAAAAACCCAGAAGGCGCTCTCTGGAAGTTTGTCCAAAAATTTCTGGGCAACATGGCGGCTCCATGGAAGAGGGCCTGCTCTCAATGTAGATATAAAGGGCTCAGTGTAAGATTATGAAAATGATTGTAGTAATGATGGTTTGTAGTTACAGGTATTTATATACCAATGAAAACATAATGATGAATTTTATATTCCATTTCTGCTAATAGATCCCCTAATAAATACATATTGGACCTTTAATAAACAGGTTTGCTGTATGTGCAGTGTGTATGGTAGGTATTCATTTTATTTTATAGCAATCTAGTAGCTGAAGACAAACACAAACACTAGTGCCAAAAACAAACACAATTTTATTACTTTTTATTACTTACTACATGGTCTGTCCATGGTGCTGAAATTACCTTCTACTATAAATAAAGACCATTGCCATGTCTTCATAAAGCATTACTGAACAAATCATATCAGATACATTTGTGTAAACCACTACAGTCATTCACCATAATGATTTAATGGCTAGGTTACATTAGTTTTAGTTTTCGGCACTGCTGAACGCTCCATTCTGATCAAACGCTGTTGATTGTTTTTCTTTAATGGCATGGCTCTGACAGTAGTTTGACTGCAAGGCAAGTCAGGTTTATATTAATGCACCCATTGTAATACTTTATTGTTTCAACAGCTTACACAAGAACTATCTAGTGAATAATTGTTCAATGTGTCATTCTTTAATTAGTATGAAGTGTTAGCACTGGCTATTTGCTGTGATATAATGGGATTAAAATAGTTTGGGATGTCATTGATTATATTCATATAATCATAAGTATATTAGCACCTCATCATGTTTTATTCATTACTTAAAGTAGTCATCGGTCAAGTTCAGTGATCAAATGCTACTGTAAGTATGGAAATACCAAGCGCTTAACTTGAGGCTTAATATGTGAAACTAAAGTAAAGCCAGTAACCTGACCTCAGAATTTAACCTTGCATGCAGGAGTTGTGTGGCAGCAACATTACCCACTGCACTGCCATACACCCAGTTTTATTGATGAGTTAGCTAATTATTGGCTATATTATTGAAACTGTAGATGCGGCTGTAGATGTAGAAAGCAGCTATATTATATAGTTTAGTCCATGTGTTTTTTTTATGCTATAAACACCATATCAACTTTGTAAAATTGCTCACAAACACCAGGAAAGAGAGGCGTTTTTAACCATTGTATTCAATTAGGCTATTAATTAAAGACTATTAATTCCAAAGAGAAAGTATGATTGTATTTTATGCAAGGCTTTTAGCGTTCAATTAATCTAAAGATGATTTGTATAGCAATTTTAACAAAAGACATTGTCACAAAGCAGCTTTACAGAAATCCTGGTGTAGATTAGATGCCTAATGAGCATGCAGAGGTGAGAGTGACAAGGAAAAACTCCCTGAGACATCATGAGGAACAAACCAGGCTCAAAGGGGAACCTATGCTGTTTCGGATGAGACCGGATAGTGGAAATCATTACTCTTCCAAACAGTATGTATGTTTAGCATGTATTCAGCTCTAAAGCTGTTGAGAAACACATTATATGACATGCAACCAGAAGCAAGGTAACCCAGCTAACAATTTTTGGTTTGCAGAATGTTCTGGGAAAATTTATTTTTTGGTTACAGGAATGTTCTGTGAAGGTTTGTTTGATTGTCCTATGGTCTTCCAGGAACGTTTGTTTTACGTATATATAATGTCAGTTTTGGTTGCATGTTTTGGCATATGGAATGTTCTCCTAATGTTCTCCTAACGCTTGAAACCTTCGGAGAACCTTCCCATTTGGTTGTATTAATGTTCCCCTAACATTAACTTGGAGAGCATGTTCTCTAAATGTTATCAGAAGGTTTTTGTAAAACTAACTATATTAGAACTATAAGCTAGGGTTAGTTCAAAGTGTTGGCTGGGATCTTGGTGTGTTATCCATGTCAAACTCTGCTGTGTGTTGAGCCACAATATCCACTAATTATGAAAGCAATTCAGAGGAGAATAACTACAGAAGCCAAAATTTCAAGCCAAAGATCTGCATTCACTAGCAGATTCTGTACAAATTTCTAACTTGGATAAATGTGTTTTGTCTCATATTTTCAGGTCATTATGTCAGCGCAAGCTTTTTATCATTATCCAAACAAGCCGCTGTCTTTACTTAGAGCTAAAAATCAAAGCACAGTATTGTTTGAAGGTATTTTTGGCGGAAAATTATTACAACAGAAACAGATAATCACATAGTTCCCTAAAGGTATCACAAGCCAGTGACCTATGAACTTGATTTGATGACCTGTGAAATGCTTTGAATTTAGAGAATGTGTTTGTAGTCCATAAGCTTTGTGTATGAATTTTAAATAGGTTATGACTTGTCAGCCTCTAGTTAGCTCTGAAAGCAACACCTGGACGGCCCTAGATCTAGCTATGCTTTGGGGTTGTGCGGCACACAGGATTGCACAGGTAAAGTAGATTGAGGAATGGATTCCAGTAAATATCGGCAAATTCCGGAAGCAAATGTGAGACAGTCAGTCAAGAAAATGAAGCTGAAAAGAGGTTGGCTTTTATAACAGGACAATAATGCGAACATACCTTAAAATCCACTATGAACTACTTCAAGAAATGCAAGTTGTAGCTTTTGAAATGGTCTTTACAGTCTCTTGACTTTTTAAACATGCTGTGCGCAGGACAGTTCAAGAATATTTGAATATTTAAGAATATTACAAAAAGCATTTGCAAGCTGTGATTTTTGCCAAACAGCGTGTTACCAATAGTATTAGCAATAGTACGTGTTACTAATATTAGTAGCTCATTAAATAATGTAAATGTGCATTAACATTTGTATAAAAAAATGAATAGTTTGCTGCAGAGATTGTGTTTACTTCTTTTCATTTAAAAATCAGTAAAATATGTCATTTGGCCAGGGGTGCCCAAACTTTTGTATACAACTGAATCTGTGCTGTAAGCCTAAGTGGGTCTGTGAAAATGTTTCTTACACCCATAGGGGTTTCAAACTGTGGAGCAGAAGATGTTTAGAAAATCTTATAAGATATTATCGTACATTTCACAGGAAAAATAAACCATTCTCTAGAATCCATCCTTTTCATCTGCATCCAAGGCTAACATGTATAATAGTCACAGGTGTAATCGCCTGCATTTCACACCTACTACTCTAACCCTCCAAGAGAAAAGGATTTAAATTCTTGTACGTCTGTTTGTGTGTGTGTGTGTGTGTGTGTGTGTGTGTGTGCGCTTCTGTATGTTTGGAGGAGGTTTATTTAATTTTACATGGAATCTTGCAGGCCCTGAGAGCATGCAGGTCCTTACAAGCTCTACGTTTGAGTTAATGTTTTTTGGCTTTTCTACCACATACACAGACACACACAAGTCCTTTCTCCTTATTAATCCCTCATATTGTCACTTGTTTTTTACCCTACTTTACAGTAATGGGTGGAAACACTGTGATCTCAGTTTCCGCCCTGCTCTGATTTCAGATTCGTAGTCAGAATGAGAAGCTAACATATCTAACGTGATCACAATGTAGGATTTTCGGTTGATGTAATAACAGGTGTTCGACAAATGACTCAGGCAGTTTCCTTTTCCACAAACTGGGACCCTATGTGATAGTTTAATCTTCAATAAGGCTTGTTTCTGTCTCAACATGCCTCTTTTCTCTTGCGGTTCTTATTCTTTTCAGCCAGCTGGGACAAAGCAGACAGAGCGACAATACATCCTTTGCTTTTACTCTTTTTGCCAGGATTATAGTAACCTAATAAATCTGTAATGGCCATAAGTACAAGTACAAAGTAGAGATGGTTTCTTTCTTGTTCCTAAATCATTCCTCTTACATCAAGACTTGTTTTCCACTTAGCAGGTTATGTCCTATATTGACCCAAGTCTGTCTTTTAGTATTATAGCATTTATTGTAAATTGCATTAATATACCTTGCAGTTATTAAATGTATGCACAATATGTATTGAAAAACACACACAATTATGATGGCAAGGTGTCTACACTGGTCTGAATACAAATATGAAATATACAGATGGTGACAAATTGAAGGAAAAAGCAACATAAAGTACCTTAAGTTGTTTGTCCATGGCAAGCTACCAGAGCAGATTCAATGTGTCTTGGCATAGTTTCTACAAGTCTCAGAAACTGTACTGGAGGAATGAACACTGCTTTTCTTGTTCTCCCTAAGGGGACAAGTGAACCCAATGTCATGCCAGCAAAATTTCCTAACACAGCATAACAGAACCAGCAGTTTGTCCATTTGTCATCCTTCTGTATGTAATGACCAAGACATAATCTCTATTATATATCTGTCTCCAATATTCATTCATTAACTATTCATTTCCATAAATGAGCCATGCAAATAGATTCAGGTAGAAGAAATGACATGTTTCCTGTTTTGCACAGGCCATTTTGAGTTATACAGACAACAAAGGTTAAAATGTTGGTCCTAAAAAAACAGGCTGCTTTATTTTATTTGGCTCAAGATCATTGCTGACCATCGGGTGACCGAGAGACGGTACAAAAGGTCTTTAGCTTGCGTAACTGCAGCAACAAGGACTCTATATGAAGTCTTTTATCCCAGTAGTGCATCAGACTCTAAACGTTGTTTGATGTTTGGGAACAAGGAAATAATAATAATAATAATAATAATAATAATAATAATAATATAAATTATATTAATATTATAATTATATAAATATTATTATTAGTATTAGTAGTAGTATTAGTAGTAGTAGTAGTAGTAGTAGTAGTATTTGGTATAGTACTTGGTATAAAATTGTTTTATTGCAGATTATCTCCATTTGCACTATAGTATCTGGTCAACAAGTTAAAATGGTAAATTTTGGCAGCCACAACACACACAGACAGATTGAGTGAGAGATAGAGATAGAGAGAGAGAGAGAGAGAGAGAGAGAGAGAGAGAGAGAGAGAGAGAGAGAGAGAGAGAGCGAGAGAGAGAACAGAATGTGAGTCAGTCACAGTTGCAGTATGTTTACAATCATATAAATTATATAGTAATAAAATGTAAGCATTTAGGTACAATGTAAGCTTGAGGTAGTGAACCAGAAAATTGAACTTGCTAATAGTTTTGACAACACAGACCTGACATCTTAGACACAGGTCTAATTTGTCTACGTGTTGATCCACCTGTGACTAATTTCTAACAGCTGAACTGAAACGATACCATACAAATAGAGTCGGGTGCCCTCAAGGTACGTGTTATCAGGCTGATCTTGTCATACACGTCAAACTTTAACATGGAGAAAAGTGAATCCTCACTGGTTTTCATGTATGTAAGACTGCTTAGCTCTTAGGCTACTTGGTCTTTTGTATTGCTTGCAAACATTTGAATACTATGGCAATTGGTAGTCTTTTTACCGTTTTATCTTAAATCAGAATCGAGGTCATAATGATTTTCTTGGCTGGGTGATATGCATGAATGACTTTTTTTGCAGTCATTGAGATAGCCTGTATTGCTTTCTAGGTCAAGAATCAACTAACCGACACACTTTATCCTCTACCTTCTTTCCTTCAAGATGTTGAGAGTGCCACTCATCACTGTCTGTGTTGGTATGCACTTTGTGTTTGAATTCTTTGCATGTATATCTGAATTCTGTGTGAAGGTTTCATGATTTTATTAAATTGAAAGCATAAAATTGTGTAAATAAAATACTCATTAATCCAACATATGATTTCATAAATGTTAGCAACTCTTGAATAAATCATCAGTTAACAGTAAATAATTCCAAAATTATATCCTTGCTTGCTGTTTTGTCAAACTGTTTATTTGTTTTCTTCTCTTAGGACTCCTTATTTGTAGCAGCAAGGCTAAGCCAAATGAAAAAGACAAAAAGGCAAAGCAAGGTACATATCTGCAGCAACATCATGTTGTTTCATGGATCTAATTTCTATTAATGACTTTTAAACACTGTATTATATGTGCTTTATGTTTGCATTTCCCTAGTTGTGCCAGATATAAAATGCGATGCTCGTGCAGGGAAGATCAGCTTCCCAGAATTCATTGTTCGGTGCCCCTCCAATTGCCGTGAGACCAAGGAGAAGGTTTATGGGACGGGCGTCTTCGCCTCCATATCCAGCATCTGCAATGCAGCTATTCACAAGTAGGAATGATCACAGCTCTAAAATTCTTAACCATCATCTACAGTATGTTGTTTATTAAGCTGAATGGCCCTGTAATTATGCTAAGACGTAAAGTAGCTTAGACTACAGACACTACTGTACACAGAGGGATTGGCTGTTTAATAAGTAACTTTTGCTTTCACGTGTGTTCAAAATGTTGAAACAGTTTGCTTTCTTTCAACTTCACCAATGTTGTAGTGGCCAAGCATAAGATTTTTAGGCACTTCCTGGTAGTCAATGTACCATCCAATTCTGATTGTTGCCAACCAGTGGGGCCATAACAAATTCTGGAGGAAAGGTGATTGTGAAGAAGATGGCTGGACAAGTGCAGTATAAAGGCAGTTTTGCAAATGGCATCCGCTCACTATCCCTTCCCAACTGGAGAGAGTCTTTTAATGTCTCAGGTAACATGGGCTTCAGTTCCAGAGTTAAATTCTACATTATTCAATACTGATGTCTCTGTCCTATTTGAATATACATTGGTGTCTATGACAGAGATTTGAAGTATTTTCAAGCTTCTGGTTGCATTTCAGTGGGCAAGCCAAAGAAAGGTGTGATCTACCCATCTACCTTGGAATATACGTCTTCAAAATCCATTGCAGTGATAACAAGTAAGTGTTTTGCCATCTTGTACAACAATAACTATATTTATAGCTAAACATTTTTAACTATCAGGACCTGTTGGTAGATCCATGCGTCCTTTCCTTACCATCTTAACAGTGTGCCTTTTGTATTAGTCATGCTGTGGATACCGAACTTTACACAGTAGCTATGTTTAAAGTATACACAGCTTTTCCTCTGGCTAGTCTGAAGAAATGCAGAAGAGAGACATGTAGGCTTAACACTTTACAGTGAAAGAGTCCTTAGTGCAAAAAGGCTGGAAGTGGAAATAGTGGGAGTGCTGGCAGTACAGTATCCCAAACAACACCATAATATAGTTGAATGTTGTACAGAGAGACTGATGCCTAAGCGTAGGTTCATAAACCTTTGCCTCAGGCTGTGTTGGGCTGACATTGGAATGCAGTTAAACACTACCGTTACTGTACAAGTTGTTTTTTCCTCTCGCCCATCTGTCCCGCTAAAGGTCAGAAAGGCTTGGCACCCTCCAACACATTGCCCATGACAGCAGCTCCCGAGCCAGTGACAACCACACTCGAGCCAACCACCACCACCACCACAACCCCACCCACAACCCGTCTCAACACAACTACAACCACTACTGTGAAGCCACGGGCTGTAGTACATAAAGTCAGAGATGCAGGTAGGCTTGTGTCTCTATTTTAGTCTGGGTGGAATGGTATAAAAAATTAACTGTATTATAGTGATACAACCTAATATCAACATGTTTAAAAAAAAAAAAGTCTAAAAAAGATCAAATTAAATCGTACACGATCACTGTTAATCTTCAGATGAAAATCAGGTTTCCCTTGATTTCCACAACTATAAAGAGTACGCTTTCCATATCATCGCACCCCTACACTTTCTCTCACACACCTGACACATACACACCTCCAAAAGTTCTACACTGACTCAGATTCACACACAGAATATAAACCACAAAATACAAAAGTTCAATGACTTTTCCTTTCACATAGATGAATCACTGAATTATTCCATGATTGTGGATCTTTTTCCTGAAAGTAATAGCAAACCTTCATTTTTCATTTTTTAAGGTATGGTAAACAGCAATTTCTCAACCCTTAAAAATGATCATGCTTTTAAAAGCATCTTGTGCTTGGATATGAGACGCATGTGCTGGCATGGATATCTTTGGTCATATAACACTCTGTCCTTGAGATGATCATTTTTAATTCATTTATTATTATTATTTTTTAAATTAAAATCAGATCTCTCTCTTTCTTTCCCTCTAAAGTATCCCTTTCTCCCTAATCCAGGCAATAGTCACCCATACCTTTCCTCAGTGGCTGCTGCAGCCAGTGCACGTAAGTCCAGTAGACATGATGATTAGATTCAGTAGCAGATCTGTGTTCCAATAATTTATCTCATGCAAGGTCATTTACAAATCAGCAAAACAAGTTGTTTTTAGAAAAATGAACATGGGAACATGGTCAACGTAGTAGCAGAGTGAGGAGCATTGCCACCTGACTGTCTTTTGATTATGGTAAATTGCCCCTAGGTGTGAGTGGGTGTGTGAATGTATGTATACATTATGACTTGCAATGGACTAGCATCCCATTCTGGGTTAATTGTCCCACCTTGCACCAAATGTTTACTGAGATAGGCTTCAGATCCACCATGAGCCTGACTAGTTGCTAAACATGAGTGAATGAATGTGTATTGCAATCATATATCTACTCCCTGTTATACTCCCCAAGCCCCTGTGTTGTTGACAGGATTGGGCTTGAACTCCTTTTCTGGAACGTTCTATGATATTCTTTGGTCTTCCTAGGTTTACTAAGTTTTGGTTATCATTTTTGTCCAGTTTGATGATAAAACAATGCCTCTGTTATGTAAGAGGCAACTTCAAAACTTGTGCTAAGTATGCATGAGCATGTATCCAGCTATACTGTACAACTACACTAGCACCCGAAAGGTTTGTCTTTTCGACTGAACCTACAAAGAATTTTAAATGAGATGGTTTCCTTTTAAAAAAAAATTCAAGTAGAACCTTTTCTTGGAGATTTCTGGAATCATTCAAAGAAGCTTTGTAAAAATCTAAATCTGTGCTTCATAAAGGAGAATGGATTGACCATGTAAAGAAATAAAAACACGTATTGCTTCTATCCAATGTTGTCTGAATGCTCATGTTAAACAACATGAATCATTCTGTCTCAACATTGGCTATAGGGCAGACACAGAGTGGCCAAGCAAAGAGTCTTTCTCAAGGTAAGTTGATTCTTTCAGTCACAGGATGAGTGTCCTATTTTAATCACATTATCACCTAAACTCTGAATGTAACATTTCTCCAAAGCATTCAGAGGTGGCTCAGCCTTTGCAGGTAGATTCACACCTCGTATCAACCCAGGTAAAAAACCCCTCTTGTTGCAACTTTAAGGACTGCTTCAACCAAAATGCTAAATAAACTACAGAAAATGAAAGTGATAGAAAAGTCCATGGTATTATATCCATGCAACCCGATTTTATAATCGACCACAGAATCATCCAGTGAAGGAAATGCAAGATAAGCACTTTTAATCAGCATTTGTGGTTGAAGTATTCTTTTTTCAAACTGCTGTCTTTACAGAATTTGCCTCTTCTATGTCTTGCTCATTATATTCATTATATTCTCATGCACTACCTACAGTTTATTCTTTCTATATTTGGACGGTAGGTTTTTATGCAATGTGCAATTTCTGATTTTTTTCTTACTTTATGTGCAATCTAATGGGCCATTTCTGATTTTCTTACTCTTTCTTAATTTCTCTTATTCTTACGTGCAATTTTTTACTTGGGTGCAATTTTCCTGATGCAAATGTTCAATTCACTACTGCTTTTGTGTCAATGTTTGTCACTCCATTGTGTACCTGGAGTGTACATCTGTATTTTTATTATACTTTATTCTTTAGTCTGCTCTATTGTTTTTTATTTTTGCTGCTCTTTGTTTCTGTCCATTTTCTGCCGTGGCAATGCACATTTCCCGCTTGTGGGACTGATAAAGGTTTATCTGATCTTATCTTATCTTATCTTATATATAACTCATATTTATTGTGAGTTGGATCTACTACCTTGCAGTTTATACATACATACTTTTAAAGTTTCTCTCTTGCTCACATATTATGTACTTTCCAGTGTGTTTGTGACCTCTGAAGCAACTTTTTTTTGACACCTGCCCAAATCATTCTACAAAACTACCTGTCTTGATGAGGAAGCAATAAATGTTCACTCACATACACTGCCTCAATGCTCCCTAAGTGGCTATATACCTCATCAGCTTGTTGAAATTCTAATGTAGAAGTCACAACTACAGGATTTCATTGGTACATTTTTAATGGTGAGGGTTTTTTTTTTCCCAAAAGAGGTTGGAAAACTCAGCTAATTAGCCAAACAAATTAGCAAAAAAGGGAACAAACATTTTCTTTGTGGTATCATAAGGATTCAAGCATGCCATTTCCTTCATTCTACTCAGGGCCTGGATGGTTATTGTCTATGAAGTTGTAGACACATACTGATTATGCATACACACAAGTTACAGTATGCATGCACAGTGCCTTTGATCCAAAGCCCCCTGTGTTTAACATAATGTTTTGTTTTGGCCATAGGTGCACGCAGGCCAGAGGCAGGTACCAATATTAGGAGACAGCCATCAGCTCCTGCTAACTCAGGTTTGCAACTTTGTCAGTCACTGCTTCTCAATATTACCAGTGAAAGTATACATTGACCAAGATCATTTATCTTAAATATATATAAATAAATACATAAAATATTATCTTTTGGCTTCTCGTGTAGTAATAAAAACAATATTTTTTAAAACAGGCACAAAACCCTTTCCAATGTTCAAGTATCTTACTGTATCATTTTTAGAAGCAGTCAAAAGGTGTTTTGAACATGTGGAGAATTTATTGGAATAAATAACCTATGCTTAGTGGGCGGTACGGTGGTGCGGTGGTTAGCACTGTCGCCTCACAGCATGAAGATCCTGGGTTCGATCCCCGGGTCACCCAGGGTGCCTTTCTGTGTGGAATTTGCATGTTCCCCCCGTGCATGCGTGGGTTTCCTCCGGGTGCTCCGGTTTCCTCCCACAGTCCAAAAACATGCAGATTAGGTCAACTG
>JAQQZR010000013.1:5106505-5120805 GCA_030068235.1 Notoglanidium macrostoma | reverse complement strand
TGTGTGGTTGTTTGTCTGTGTTGGCCCTGTGGTGGACTGGCGACCTGCCCAGGGTGTACCCCGCCTCTCGCCTGAAGTCTGCTGGGATTGGCTTCAGCTTCCCCGCGACCCAGATGGATAAAGCGCTATAGATAATGAATGGATGGATAGACCTATATTTAGATTCTAATGAGACTTCATATACGAATGGGACTCTAATTGGACTTGTTTTAATATAAAGAAGTGCTCTGAAATTAATGTAAGTTACTATAAGCCTAGATTTGTGATAGTGTGAACTGTAGAACAAATACACATTGTATGCATGTGCCTAATTAGTGTGACTCTGATCAGCCATTTCCAGTTCAGAGCTAGATTTTACTCAATAAAATAATTGGTCAGTTCATTTATATGTACAGATTTCTTTGATTTTCTATTTATATTATTTAACTTGAACCCAAGTATAGAAGTTGAGCCAAAAATGTTAATGCCGGGTGTTCAAACACTTTTGACTGGATGTGTATCCTTCTTGTCCCAGTTTCCCAAAAGCATTGGAAAATTCTACCACTTGACAATTGTCTTTACACTACAATGCTTTTGAAAAACTCAGCACCTATTAGTTTCAATGTTACTAAATAATAATAAATTACTTGTAATTACTAAATATATTTACGTGTATATGATTACTTATAATTACTAAATAATTACTAAAATTGTTACTAAATAATATACTTTAACATGAAAATGGTTCAAATGGCTGTCTGCACTTGAAACTGGTAAGTATAATTTTATTAAACAAAATTGGCACAGGAAATGTGACTCAGTTGTCTTGCTGATGCAGAAGTAAGTCACATTCCTACTGGCACTATTTTCAGAAACTTTCATCCCATTATTAAAGCAGAAGTGTCTTCTTTTACCTTGCCATGACTTGCCATAACACAGTCAAGGCTGGCCTGGAATGTCTGTGTGATATTTCCTGTTTTCATCCTCTAGTCTCATTCATTTTAAAAGCCAGAGAAGGAAAACAGTGAGGAATTTTCAGAGCCTCATTCTGAGGCCTGTTTTCAGCATCTGTCCCGCATGTCTGCTACAGAGTTCCTGCTGGGCTTTCATTGCTCTAGATCTAAAAAAAAAAGAAAAAAAAAAAAGAAAAAAACAGCAGCTGCACAGTCTTGAATTTCCTTTTTTTTGTTTTTGTTGTTTTTTACCTCTTTTTCTGTTCTCCTCTCTTCTGGCTTCTTTCTGCTTTGCACTATTGTGCAGCTTTCAGTCGTGTCCAGCCGCCACAGCCTGAGAGGAACCAGCATACCGTCCACACCAGTCCTGGTAAGTATTTGCAGTCCTGTGTGTGTGTGTGTGTTTCCCTGCTGACTGCTAAATGTATCAAATACTGTATGAGTGAATGTCCCTGGGTGTTGAAAAAGACTAGATACACCCGAACTATTTAAACAGTAAGTACTGGGTTATAAAATATCCCTTTTTAAGGGATTATAAAATTAAACATCCAGATTAATCCTGTACTACACTCCTGAATTCTGTTTAATGCCCATCCTCAGAAATATTCCTCAATATTAAAACATTAATGTGAATTAAAATGAACTTTAATGATAATAGGTGCCAGATACCTATTATGCAAATCAAATCATGCCAGCTTGCATTCTCTCACTTTTTAGGGTTTGAACCACTGGACTGAATTTGAGGCATGTCTCAGTTATTTGCCATTATTTTGAATTTTCTTGCAAATGCCAGTGTTGTAACCACAATTTTCCCACAAGGAGCGCATGTTTAAAATAATATAAATACATTGCACTTACTATAGCTTGATTTTTGCACTTAAAGGCAACCCCTTATGGTAAACCTTTAAAAACTGATAGGATGGTCAGAAAGAAGTTAAACACCTACCATGTTTCTTGTATATATTGTTGTATCTTTTGAACCTATTTGATGACTAAAATATCCAACTCATCTCCAATTCTTCCATGGAATACAAAGAAAATGCAAATGTTGCAAGTTTTACTTGTAGGTTTATTGTTTGGATGCCATTTGAAGATAAGCTTCGGCGCTGTGTTCTTTTAAACAGGAATGTTATATCAAGGCTAATCTGGGACACTTCTATATGATTTAGAAATGAAAAGAATGTGCGTTATGCAAAAAAAAAAAACATTTTTGTGGTATATATGTATATGCTTAATCTGTTTTGACCTTGGTGCATCTCTTCAGGAATGGTACATAAATCGAGGCAGCTACTTACACAGGGAAATTAACCAGTGTTCAACAGCATCCACAGCCCATTTTAGATTTAGTGGTTTCAACCACACTTGGTGGGAAGTGGACCAGCAGCCAGCGGTTCTCCAGATTCATGCTTTCAGAAAATAGCATGTATGTAAAATGAGAGACATGCAAGAATGTGTGCATCTGTAAAGCATGCTGGAAAGCTTTTTTAAGCTGACACAGCATTTTAAAGATTCCCCATATCCTTAGCTATGGCAATACCAAGCCCTGTCCAAGCAACTTAAATCCATTCTCATGAGCCCAGTGGCACAGAAGCAATCTGTAGCACTAAGCTGAGGGCCTCAGATTTGGCATGGCGCCAGTGAAGCTCAGTATTTTAGCATGCAGTCAACACAAGAATGAATTGCTAATCTGCCTTTGGACAGACCTCCTTGATGGCCGTTGTTTAAACGCTCGGCAATGTGCAAACCGCAGAGGGCATGGAAGGGTTAGTTTGGGTTAGTTTGTTTGCCTGGTAGGATGTTTGTAGGGCCGAGTTTGTATAAGAGATATTGTTGCAGATCACTCTGGTTCATTGGGTTTGCACCTGAGGAATTTGTTATTTTGTGGCCTTAGCATTATCCAACACAGGAAGAAGAAATAACTAGCAGGAAGTTGCCCTTACTGAAAATTGACCATTGGAAATGTCCACCAAATTCCCATGAAAATTTCCAGTTCCATGTTGAATGAATATTCGTTACACTGAGGATTTTAATGGGAGGGATTTTTTAAATGATCATATGATAGTCTTTCAATCCAATTACATTTTATGGGTTAAAAATTTATAGTTGTATTAATATATATTATATAATGTTATATAATACATTATATTATATAATGCCCAAAGTTTTTGGACATCTGACCACAACACCCATATGTGCATGTTGAACATCCTATTCCAGATTTAGTATGTTTTTTGCTGGTATAATAACCTCTACTCACCTGGGAAGCCTTTCCACTAGATTTTGGAGCATGGCTATATGGATTTGCCCATTCAGCCACAAGAGCATTAGTGCAATCATGTTGGGTGAGGAGGCCTGGGGTGCAGTCGGCATTCCAGTTCATCCCAAAGGTGTTCAGTGGAGTTGAGGTCAGGGCTCTGTGCAGGACACTCGATTTCTCATGCTCCAAACTTGATTTCATGTTTTCATGGAGCTCCGTTTGTGCACAGAGATGCCTCTGTGTCATACTGGAGGCTTTGTCTGCTCCAGTGAAGGGAAATCTTCCAGCTTTCTAGCCACATTTTGGGGAAGAACCACATCTAGGTTTGATAGTCTGGTGTCCTCAAACTTTTGGCCATGTAGTGTATATATTATATACAGTATATTGTGTTATGCTCTAAATATATTGCATCTTGTACATGAAATGTAATTGGTGATTATCAAACTTCATGGAAGTCCTATGGAATCCTAATGGGTTCCTTATAGGAATTTTATGGGGCACCAAATCCCAAAGACATTCTGGGCTGTAGGTATCCTTCATGGCTGGTTAAATGGAAGTACTTTTCATATGAATATATATGGATTTGCCAATATTGCCCATGGATTCCAATAAAAATCCATTAGGAATTTTCCTTAAGGGTGTCAATGACTTGCATATGTGTAAAGCTGCTGGGAGTTAAAACAATAAGTAATCAAGAAAACAAAATACCAGTGATGAGCTTTTGCATAAAATGTTTACAGCTCTGTTCACTGTGTCTAGTGCATTCTTAAACAAGAGAACTCAAATAACGCTGCTCAAATCATGAGTGCGGCATTGCTAAAAGACATTTGGGTGTTGGTTCTTACCACAAATCACCTGGGAACTGTAAGTACATTGTGAGTTTCTGTACAATCTCTTTATTCAGCCCTTGTTCGGAGAAAATGGCCATATCCTGCCCAGGCTCAACCAGATTCGTTTTCTGGTCGAAGGAGACCAACAGGTATTGTACAATGTGTTTGCGATTTCTCACTTTCATTATACCTGAATGTCATTCACTAACAGTATGTCATACAGAGAAAGCCATAAAGAGAAATTATGATGTTACCTCTCTGTGTTCAGATGTTAGTAACTCTGAGACAGACACAGGCTATACATGGAGCAATGTGGAAACTGTTGATTCTCCAGGTAAGATATTATGTTATTCAGGGAGGCATTAAAATAAACATTCATCTGCATTTAGGTGACTCAGTATCCGTATGTCACGCACGCAGATGTATCTGTTGCTCATTTGGACATGTTGTAAGTATATGTTTTCAAGATGTCTTAACATGGCTCTGACATATGACCTTCATGCTGTATGCACGTACATATGCTGCTTCTATGTAACATGAGCCATATGGGCTTATTGATGATCCTTGTAATAGAGGAGCGGATAAGGAAAGGGATTTGAAATTTATTTTTCTATTTTCTTTATTAATTCAAACATCCTACATTGTTTTTGTTCACTTATTGTTATACAAAATTAGTTTTTTGTTATTGTATATTTAAAACTGCTATATGTAAATTACATCATTTCAAATCACAGACATGACGCACACCATGCCGTCCCTGTAATGTGTACATCTGTGTAGGAACTGGAAGTTAAATAATGGCATTTGCAAGCTCAAAGCTGTTAAAAACAATTTAAAAATAGGCTAAGAGTAATTCTGCCATTATTGACTTGATGATTAGCTAGCTAGCATTAGCAGATTCGGAATAGCACACACTTGGGTGGATAAAGCTGCCTCATAATCAGTGGTCAAAATGAATAGCTATAAACAGAAGAAAATGCATCCATTAAAAAGTTGTTGTATCAGCCCTATCCTTTTCGATCACCTAACCCTGATTTGCGCTTCAATGAATGTGCAGTCCATTTTTAGATAAATTTTTTTATTTTTTGTTTAAACTGAAAGGCTCAGGCATGTCAGATATAATAAACTTCAGCCACATATTTTGAGTGTCTGGATCCTCTGAAAGATTACACAGAGACATGTTTCCTGACAGGCGGAAAAAACAACATTTAACTGCTTGTTGCATCTTCCACTGCAATATCTGCTACCAATGTCAGATTGACTGGGTGGGATTAACCTGCTGTAAAAGTGGTCAGGTGGGATTAACCTGCTGTAAATGGAACTGGAGGTATTAACCTGCTAACAAAGTGAATGTGTGGGACTAAACTGCTATATTGTGAAAGGGTGGGGCTAACCTCTTTTAAAGTGAATGGGTGGTATGAACTTGTTGTAAAGTGGATGGGTTGGGCTAACCATTTTTTAAGTGAATGGGTGGGGCTAACTTGCTGTAAAGGGAATGGGAGGTGCTACCTTGCTGTAAAGTGGATGTGTGGGGCTAACTTGCTGTAAAGGGAATGGGTGGGGCTAACTTGCTGTAAAGTGGATGGGTGGGGCTAACTTGCTGTAACGTGGATGGGTGGGGCTAACTTGCTGTAACGTGGATGGGTGGGGCTAACTTGCTGTAAAGGGAATGGGTGGGGCTACCTTGCTGTAAAGTGGATGTGTGGGGCTAACTTGCTGTAACGTGGATGGGAATAGCTAACTTGTTTTAAAGTGGGTGGGAGGGGCTAATTGTAAAGTTTATGGACAAGAATATTTAAATGTATTTGTTGCTGTGACACTGAAGAAACAAGAAATCCGAATTGAGTTGTTTTTTCACACCTCAGCCTTCACAGTCAACTTTATGGACAGGGGAGTGAGTGGTACATTTTGAAACATGTTTCGCAATGTTTCCAATCTGTAGTAAGTTCTTTAATTTCAGAAAACTGAGGAAAATTTAGGGTTCCGTGATAGGGGCCCTTAAATCAGACCCATCACAGGCATTGACATATTGTGTATATTTCCCTCAGTCCATTAGGCTGAACCGTGTCTGAAATACCTGGCTCTTTTCTTGCAGCTCCAGACCCAAGACCAGATATTTCAGAGTATGAGCGCTGGTATTATAACTTCGGACAGTATCGTAAGTGATCCTTCATTTTTGAATGCGAAAAGGTGTTTCAATATTCAATGAACAAAATATTGCAGGACAGTGTAGAATATCTTAGGGCTTAAACATTTCCTGATGAACAAGCTCTGTTCATCAGGAAAAACAACTCCCATGAACTGAAATGCAATGAAATGTCTGAATGCGGTACATTTTTGTACAGGTTTAAACTTATCCTGTCAACAGGCTTTCCTTCGAATCTTTGATCCAGTGTTTTCTTTGATTCTAACTTTAAATTAAATGGTGTGCAAATAAGGCGTATATGTATTTCGTATACCCACCCAGGCGTATATGTATTTCGTATACCCACCCAGGCGTATATGTATTTTTGCTTACTTATAGCACTGAATGCTTAGCATTTAGTAAACATGCTATAAACAATAAACAAGCCATGAATGCACTGTGGCACCAAAAATCATTGGTAAGTCCTCTTAGTGTTTAGTTCATCTAAATTAAAGGGCAGCATGTACAGGCTTTGCGATGCTGCCAAGCCATCCAAGCTACAAGGATCTGGGTTTTGGAGCGGTAAACACTGGCACTGTTTTTGTGCACACGCCCCTGCACATAAACTGTTAAATGTGCAATACAAGAGGCATAGCCATCTTGTTTCTATGCAAGAAACAAGACCTGGAACGTGTAAGACCTTTTGGTATTTTTGCATTGCTTAGCTTATGCTCGCATTTCTCTTCTCAGCTCCTCGACCAACAGATACAGACAATGGACCCAAGCACCTCCCTGAAACCCTCCAGACGAAAGGTATGCGATTGTGTCACCAAAGTGCACAAGACTGATTTCAGACATACACATTCACCTAGCATTTTATATTAAACCAGTTCATAAACGTCAAATCTGTGTGCCTGTGAAAATCTGCGGAAACAGGTGTGGTCTTCTTTTAAACATACCACAAGTCGAAAAGTGAGTCTTGTGCATTATATGGATGAGTTATGTCACATTCTACTTTACATTTCTTACCGTAACATCCACGTGCTGGGCTTCCTGAGCCTTCGTAACAGGTCACTTTCAATGGCTTGAGTCTACCGATCAACTGTGATCAAAATGTATTCATCATATTTCACTCTTCAGTAATATACGCATTATTTGCCGAAAAGCAATAATGATGATATTGCATAAATGGGTCATGTGATCAGTGTGCTACTAGTTGGAATATAGAAATTAACTGCTTTCAGCTGTTCTGAATATATGCTGATGTAATATATTAAGGCATAACATATGAGAATATATGCTGTGTACATATTTCAAGGCACCATTCAACTCTATCCAAGTACAGTAAACACACACACTGATGTACCAATGTCACACTTTCATGTGAGCTTTTGTTGAGACATTGAGAGCTCAATGCTTTTGCTATCACTGGGATGCTTGGTGCCATGACGTGATCTGTGTGATGTTAATGTCACAGTGGAGACGGTGGAGGTGTGGAAGCCAGAAGGGAACCCTTCTGATTTAGGTGAGGCAGTTGGCTTGGTTCGATTTCTCTTTCTCTGTGTTCACGTACCACAACATTTTCCCTCTGGAAAGACAAAGAGCTGATACCAGAGATATTTACAAATTTACTTAGTAAGTCGACATGTAATAATAACAGAATGAGTTGCTCCTATAATATGGTTAAATGAACTAAACTGACCTCAATGCAGTCTGTCTTTGTTTTAATACTGTATAAAACGTCTCTCCTTTTCCTTAGATCTCAGTGTCCGAGGACAAGACTCCTTACCCAGAGTTCCAGACACTCAGGGAGAACCGAGTAGGTTCATTCTAGTTCTTTCAGTACCTCTGCATTCCTTCAACACATGCATACTTACATGGAATGCCTTTGATGTTGACCTTCAGTTACAACAGTGATAAGATATTGAACACTGCACGCAGACACAAATGAATTCCTGGAAAATTTTATAATTCCTTTTATAAAATGATGCATTAATAAATCAGCTTGAAACATGAACCACTTTATTCTGAAAGCCAAAAAGCCATCCATCTATCAATCCAGTCATCCCTTCGTCCATTTTCACTACTTGTTACTATATTTATACGGTGACGGTTAATCTTTAGTTAAAAACTGCTCCACTGGGTGAAACGTTTCCCCAAGTCTACAGTATATATGGACAGGATCTGCATGTATCTTTCACTGCAGACTGTAAAGTTGACATCGCCTTCCTCATGGATGGCAGCTGGAGCATTGGGAAGCGTCGTTTTAAGATCCAGAAAGACTTCCTGGCTGAGGTTTCCCAAGTCATCAACGTAGGTGTAAATGGCCCGATGATGGGGATCATCCAGTATGGGTAAGCCACCTTCTTTTTGTCTTCAAATGCAGCTTAAATGTTTACTTTCGTGAGAATATGGATAAGATACTTGCAAGAGAACAGATCATACATATACGAGTTGATCTTTTCTTCTGGTTTGCAAGGGATGATCCAGTGACAGAGTTCGGTCTGCGCCAGTTCTCCAGCTCCAAAGACCTGAAATCTGCTATTGACAAGATTACACAGAAAGGCGGGCTTTCCAATGTGGGTGAGTGAAACACAGATCTGATTCTAATTTAATAGATTCACATAGCAAGCAACAAAGTGACTAAAAAGCAGGCAGTACTTATAGTACACTGCAATCATTTGCCAGTAGTTGCGAAGCTGCTTTGTCATGAATGTAAAAAGGCCACAGTTATCGCTTTGATTTCGCCAACACTGCCAAGGTTGACATTAAATCTAAAATGGAAACGGGAACTGTTAAGTAAATTACAGGGCGGCCTCCACACACTGGTTATTTTGTTTCTGTTGACCAAATGTGGATTTTTTCCACTTACTTAGAGTGCATCTGACATTGTGGTTCAAACATTATGTCCATGTCTCACCTTAATGTAATCCAGCTGTGTGGTTGGCAACATATAACATATAGGCTCTATAAGACACCTGCTCTAGACCATCAACAAATAATGAGCTGAATCAATTGGAAGCAGGGAAAATTGATCGAAAATTTGTCTAGGAAACATGCAGGAGTGGAGTGTGCTATAAATATCCTTCAGATAGCTTAATTATGGTTTAACTAGGTGCTTGTGCCTTTACAGCATTGTCTGTTCTTTTAAACGTATGCACTTTTCTGGTTCTGCAGTGCTACACAATACAGAATGGATATTAGCAAGGGGCTCATAAATAAAGCCAACTTCTACTATTTGTTTCCAGAAGTTTATGATTACTCTTAGGTATCTTAAGCAGCTATTAAAACACACTCGATGTTTTATAGAGTAGCATTGCTTCCTCACATCTCCAGAGTTCCCGGTTTGATCATGAGCTCAGGTTGTTGTCTCTGTGCAGCTTTGCGTGTTCTCCCCATGTCCATGTGGGTTTCCGCTGGGTTGTCCAGCAGCCACCGAATAATGTACTGGCTACTCTAAACTGCCCCTAGGTGTAAATGAGTGTGTAAATGTGTGTGCGCATGATGTCCTGTGATGGACTGGCATCCCATTCAGGGTGTGTTCCTGCCTCGCCCAGTGATCAAAGGACAGGCACAGGATCCTTGATCATAGTAAAGTGGCTGCTGAAGATGAAGATGCATACTGTATATTACACACTGGCTAGTGGAAAGCTCTAAATTAAAGAAAATGCTAATATTCTCTTAAATATTTCATTACCAAAATACACCTTTAGAAACTTTTCACATTAACAAAATGTTAGATTTATTGTAATTTTAGCACACTGTGAAGCATAATATTTTAGAAAAAGCTTGTGCTACTTATGATTCACTGCTTAATTGCTGTTTGAGTTAAACATTTTCCAGTGTTATGGACTTTCAAAAGAAACCCATGCTGTTCCAGATCTGAAAGAAAAGGTCTGTGTATTCAGATAGGAATTGTATTGACTGAATCTTTGCTGCCCTCTTGTGGTGATGTAGGAAAAGCCCTCTCTTACATCAACAAGCATTTCTTCAGTGATGCTAATGGGAACCGAGGTGGAGCACCTAATGTTGCTGTGGTGCTGGTGGATGGCTGGCCTACAGACAAAGTGGAGGAGGCTTCAAGATTGGCACGGGAATCAGGCATCAACATCTTTTTTGTTACCATTGAAGGCCCAGATGACAGCGAGAAGCAAAATGTGGTTGAAGCCAATTTTGTGGACAAGGTAATGTAAATAATGCTATAACCTGTACATAGGTAGCATAATTCTGCAATTCTTTTAATCATGCTAAGCAGTTATTATATTTGTTTGTACTTTCCTGCCATGTCTTCTAATATATTTAGTAATTTCTCAAAGTATATAAACAAACTATTTGCCCTGCAGTATCCCAGTCCTGACACGTACCCCTAGTCTGAATCACATTCCATGTGAACCTTTCTGGCAAGCCTTCTAAAACAAACAATAGGGTGACTCCTGTTCGTATCTGTATTTGTATCTGTTTAGAACATACAGTATATGGTATGTGGACACCTGATCATCACACCCATAGGCAGGCCTTCCCCAGATTGTTGTTGTCTTTTTTACTGTGCACAATTTGTGTTAATCATCCTCTAGCACCACATCAGTATAAGTCCTCTGACCACATACACACCAGGTCATTGTCAAAATACAGTGAAATCAGCATTTCAGTGCAGCACAAATTGCAAATGTCATGATTTTTATGTGTAAATCTATTCTACCAGGCTGTGTGCAGGACCAATGGCTTCTTCTCACTGCCACTGAGCAGCTGGTTTGCACTGCGTAAGGCAGCACAGCCTCTGGTGAAACGCGTGTGTGATACAGACCGGCTCGTGTGCAGCAAGACATGTCTGAATGCCAATGACATCGCCTTTGTCATTGATGGCTCAAGCAGTGTAGGTACCGGCAATTTCCGTACTGTGCTGCAGTTCGTGGCCAACGTGACTCGTGAGTTCGAGATCTCCGACACGGATACACGCATTGGTGCTGTGCAGTACACTTATGAGCAGCGACTTGAGTTTGCCTTTGGCCAGCATAACACCAAGACTGATGTCCTAAATGCCATTCGTCGCATCAATTACTGGAGTGGTGGTACTAGTACGGGTGCTGCCATCACTTATGCTGCTGAGAAGCTCTTCAGCAAGTCCAAGCCAAACAAGCGTAAGATCATGATTGTCATCACTGATGGGCGCTCCTATGATGACGTTCGTGCACCCGCTCTGGCAGTGCACCGCTCAGGTAAGTGTTACAGAACAAATCCAAGAATTTCTCAAAAACATACTGTTAGATTCCACAGTTTTGCAAATGCAATGATTTTGCCAATGCAAATCACCATCTGTATCTGTGCCTGTGTAGTGCTCCAAATATTCATATCTGTATCTAGATTCATATTAAACCTAGAGAGGGTATGGTGTAACCTGGAAGCTTTTAGTTTTAGTTAAAAAAGGAAAATAATTAAATAAGACCCCTAGCACTATGCCGCTGGAAACACTGGAAAACAGCAGAGGCAGAAATGCCAGCATGTTCTGGGAATCTCCTGACCTTTTCGAACAAATTTAGTTGATTTTATTTCCAAAATGTAAACATACTATTAGCCTAATATCAACCACTGTGCCCCTGAGCAGGCAGTTAATTGGCTAATCTAGAACCAGTTCCACTGATTTCAACAGAAGAAAAAGACTCTTGCCATAAAGCTGACACCGGCATGGCACCACAAAATTGCTGGTCCCAAAGTCGGAACCTCTGACGTCACTGGCTATGGGAGGGGCTACCGCAAGAATTTTGCTGACACTGTGATAATCATAATGACTTGACACGTACTTTATTACATTATCTGATGTGTATTTTCAAAGATGACCATGCAACTGAATACTGCTCCACTATACTGTACAGAATAATCAACCTCCACTTTGGTTTTGATGTCCCTAGAGCTACAAAAACCTTAGGGTTTGTTTAAAGGGTTTTCTTAATGTTTAATTAAATGGAAGTGTTGTAACTCTTTGATCAGGTGTGATTGCCTACTCTGTCGGCATTGCCTGGGCTGCACAGGATGAGCTAGAGTACATCGCCACAGACCCAGACAAAGATCACTCCTTCTTTGTGGATGAGTTCGACAACCTCTACAAGTATGTTCCCAAGATCATACACAACATCTGCCAGGAGTTTAACTCCCAGCCACGGAACTAATCTAGGCATGGACCGATAGGATTTGATCTGGAAGCCTTAATGATGGTACTTACAGTAGTGTTACCATTTTTAAAAAATGGCCTTATTTTTGTTTTTGAGCCATTATTAAGAGAAGATTTGGGCGGAGTCGGGTGTTTTCAAGGTTAGAGGTGTTTAGCACAGATTTGGCACAGAGCTTGAAAAGCAAGCTTTGATGTTAAAGTACGTATTTTAAAGAAGCTGCGCAGCATGCAGGGCTTCAATGAAGTCAGCTGTCTAGATGTGAGGGATGTGAGAATATGGTTGCTGGACAAAATATGATAGATTATATATATAAATAACAAAGTACTAATATAACTATTACACATCTTTGATAAAGGCATACAGCAAAGAGTTTGCTAGCTTCATATACATAGACAAAAATGCTATATATATATATATATATATATATATATATATTGCAAACCTTTTACCTAAATACCAGATTCTTGTAGCAATTATGATATAAAGAGAAATCATGTGACCTAAGGTTTAAAATGTAAGTATGGGTTTTCGAAAGTTATTTTTGTATTATATGTGGCTCTTTCCCATGTCTATACATGTTTCTGTGTTCTACTCATGCAGTTGATGGATTATAATGCTTTTTGCTTGTTCAAACTGAAAGACAATATTGCAAGCTGCAGGGCTCATTCAGGACTAAAATCAATAAGCATTTTGTTTAAGTGAAACTAAATGAATGAATTCTAACATTTCTCAGTTTATCAGTGAGACCATAAATTTCTCTACCTTGTAAAACATACAATATAAATTTCATTTTCTTTCAGCTAAAGATTTTCAATTTTCAAATTTCTGTAATATTTGTTCTGTTTGTACATAGGCATATTAAAATAAAGCCTATTTGCTTTTGACTGTGTAAGTGCCAGAGATTCCTATTTTAATGCAATTTTTAATAAAAGATGGTACTGAAAACCTGCAAGGATGGCTGCCTCGTGTGCAGTATTTTATTAATCGACATTTACATATATCAGTTTAAAAAAAGGTGTCAGTCTTTTCATTTAAGGGTCATATTTGCAATGTAACTACTTATAATGTAGTCCGAAAATTTTAACTAAAAATTAGTTACTGAGATTTAGCAGTACTTTAAAAATTTATGTCAGATTATATAAATAGCTAAACAAATTCTAGTTGAATTAGTGTTTGATCTCATTATTGCTGGTATGTCTTGTTTTTGCACCTTATTGTAATTCTGCCATTTAACAGAGCTTTGCCAATTCAAGAGCTTCAGTTAATCATGATATTGGGTAATAAATATTATTTCAGTGACTTTGACTGTGACATGGATGTTGGTGTCAGATAAGCTGCTTTGAGAAACTGCTGATCGCCTGGGATTTTTATACACAACAGTCTCTGAAGTTTTCACCAAATGGTGCGAAAGGCAAAAAACATCCAGTGAGAGGCTGTTTGGCATTCGGAAATGCCTTGTTGATGAGAGAGGTAAGAGTAGAATGCCCAGACTGGTATAACCACTGTTTATAACCACGGTGAGCCGAAAAGCATCTCAGAATGAACATCATGTCAAACTTTAAGGTGGATGGCAGAAGATCCAACAGCAGAAGACCACATCAGGATCCACTCCTGCCAGCCAAGAACAGGAATCTGAGGTTACAGTGGGCACAGGATCACCAAAACTGGGCAGATAAAGATTGGAAAAATGGCTCCTGGTCTTTTTACGTTTAGTTTCAATCAAAGTCACTGAGATTACATTTTACTCCATTCAACTGCAGCTCTTGAACTGTATCTACATGATTGCACTGCTGCCACATGATTGGTTGATTGGATAATTACAAGAATATTCAGATGAGCAGGTGTTCATTAGGTGTTTGTAATCCATCCATCCATCCATTATCTATATCGCTTTATCCATCTGGGTCGCGGAGAAGCTGGAGCCAATCCCAGCATCTTAGGGCGAGAGGCGGGGTACACCCTGGGCAGGTCGCCAGTCCACCACAGGGC
>JAQQZR010000013.1:5074721-5104842 GCA_030068235.1 Notoglanidium macrostoma | reverse complement strand
CTGGGATTGGCTCCAGCTTCCCCGCGACCCAGACGGATAAAGCGGTATAGATAATGGATGGATGGATGGATGGATAATGGATGGATAGACGGATATTACTCACCCGTGTGTGTGATCTCTTTCTCTTTTCTCCTGCGGATCAGTGCATGCTGCAGTTGTTCCATCTGCAGGTGGAACGCTGCATACAGCACTGGTTCTTCATGGCTCTTCGGGGGCAATGTGCCTGTGTACATGTATTCCAGAAGGAAAGCCAATGTTTCTGGTGTGAGAAGAGGGGAATTTAAGTCCATGAAGGAACCATGCTGAGGAAGGAGAGTGGCGAATACTGGACTAAAGGCAGCGAGAACACCTTTATGAGCCAAGAAGAGCTGGTCAGGGTGCACGTGCAGACGTATTACACAGTCACAGAAGGATCCTGTTCTCCGCTGCAAGTCCAGCTCTTTCAGTAAAGCAAAGCCATGGGAACGTTTGGCTATTGGTTCAGTTTTTATCTAGCAGCAAAAAAAAGGATAATCATTGGGGTTTATTATCCATCATGTTAGATTTGTGTGAAAATCAACTATTTGAATGTGGTTCCTAATTGACTTTCCAAAATTTCTGCATAGCTCAATTTTTCCAAAGCATGTTAAAGCATTCTGGTCAGTGTAAAAGAATATATTAGAAATGACTGGTATAATACAGTCCCCTCCAAAAGTATTGGAACAGCAAGGCCAGTTAATTTGTTTTTGATGTAACTGAACATATTTGTGTGCGAGATCAAAGATGAATATGAGAATGGATCAGGGTTTCAGATTTTTCAGTATTGTAGCAGAATGTTTCCAATTAAATTAAAGTAAAAAAATTACTAATATTTGGTTGTATATCCCTAGCTTACAAGAACTATATCAAGCCTGTGACCCATAGTCTCCATCAGATTTCTTGTTTCTTCATTGGTTATGCCTTTCCAGGCTTTTACCACAGCATCTTTTAGCTGTTGTCTATTTTGTGGGGTTTCTTCCTTTAGTCTTCACTTCACTTGTGAAATGCATATTCACTTGGGATAATATTGGGTGATTGACTTGGCCAGTCCAAAACTTTCCAGTCCTTTGTTGAGGTGGCAGTGTGTTTTGGATCATTGTCTTGCTCCATAATAAAGTTCCTCCTGATTAGTTTCTCCATAAATTGGCAGAAAATGTTTCTGTAGACTTCAGTGTTCATTCTGCTACTACTATCATGAGTCACATCGTCAATAAAAATGATTGAGTCTGTTCCAGAAGCAGCCATGCACGTCCAAGCCATGACACAACCTCCACCATGCTTTACAGATGAGCCTGTATGTTTAGAATCATAAGCAGATCCCTTCTTTCTCCATACTTTGGCCTTTCCATCACTTTGGTAGAGGTTAATCTTGGTCTCATCAGTCCATAAAACTTTGATCCAGAACTGATGTGGCTGATCTTCATACTTTTTTGCAAATTCCAATATGCCTTTCTGATTTTTTTTTTCTGCTGATGAGAGGTTGCATCGTGCAGTATGGCCTCTATATGGCCAGCTGATCTCGAAGTCTCCTTTGAATAGTGGACTGTGATATTTCCACCCCTGCTCTTTGGAGGTTTTTCCTGATGTTTTGTACCGTTTTGGGATTTTCTTTACTGCTCTCACGATTTGTCTGTCATCAGTTGTTGTTTTCCTTAGATGACCAGTTTGAGGTCTGTAGCTCAGTTCACCAGTGGATTCCTTCTTTTTCAGTACATTCCAAATTCTGGTACTGGCTATGCTAAATGTTTTTGAAATACCGCTTATGGATTTTCCACCTTTTGTCAGCTTCAGAATGGCATGCTCCTATAGACAGCTCTCTGGTCTTCATGTTGGTCTACCCTTTTAAACTACAAATGCAGTCTTCACAAGTGAAAGCCAAAGCTTAAACTGAGAGTAGATATCCAAGGCTACTTAATGATTAAACAAGCAATCTTATATGACACACCTGGATAACAAGATACACCTGGCACTTGTCATGTTCCAAATCTTTAGCTCACTTGATAAACTGGGTGGTTTGATACAAAATGTGTTATGTTGTAGGTTGTTTAACATATCTAGATGTAAATACCAGGGAATAAAAGCTGAAAGTCTGTTCTCTCTTCTCATATTCATCTTTTTATCTCACACAAATGTCTTCAGTGCACAGCAAAAAATATATATATTAATTAGCCTTGCTGTTCCAATACTTCTGGAGGGGACTGTACACACAGTACCGTGCAAAAGCGTTGGTACACTATTTCTTTCGTACATATTTTATTCATTCTAAAGCATTGAGTCAGTAGAGAAACCTTTTTAAATTTCTAAACTACTTTCCCAAAAAATTATTTGAATTTGAAAAATGTCTGTATGTCATTAAAGAAAGTAACAGATCACATAAGAGACCACTATTCAGACTAAAAAGAAAAAAGAAATAAATTAAAGCTCGTGGGTTTTGCATGCAAAAAAAGAAGCAAGTGCTCTTCTCCAGAAGAGCTATGGCAGATTCTCCAAGATGTTCAGTAAAACTTACAGCTCATTTCCTTATCAAACTGGACACTGAACCTGGGACTACTATTTAAGTAAAATAAGCAAAGGGTCATCACACCAAATATTGACTTTCTTTAGTTTATTACTGCTCACTTCATGTTGCAGTATTTTTCTTTAATTCATTTTTTTCCAAGTCATCTTTACAGCACAGTACTGTATATACAAATAACATATTTCTAACATCTTTGACAAAACTATTTCTCTTATTCACTACCTGTTATACCTCTACACAAACGTGTGAAATGTTTCACGTGTCTAATAACTGTTCATTGCGAATATTTATGATGAAATTCTAGCTATACTGACCATTTAAAAATATACTTTATCATACCAATTAAGACATAAACTCAGCAAGTTTAGTGCAGTAATAATCTATAAAATAAGTGCAGTAATAATCTGTAATAATAAAACCCAACATAATGCTACTTACGTCCATTGTGCACGTGAACGACACCAAGCTGCTGCACGCTGCGACAACGCACAAGCTTTATTTTGTATCGCGAGCGCTACGTGACGTCCTGCGGCATCTCAGCGGTCTCGTGAGCTAAGGCCACGCCCACCACGCGACTCCAGCCAATAGCCTTCCACGCTGTTTCGACGCAACGCAGCGTTTAAAGCCCCGCGTGATGTTTTGTTGACAGCTGCTTCCGTGCTGTACTGCGACCACGTGATTACTACACTGAAACAGCGTGTCGCGTTACAGTGATGTTAATTCGGATCAGGCGGGTCTTCTGCCATCAAGACCGTCATGATGGAATTGGCACTTGGATTAAAAACATGTCTGGTGTATTAATGAATTATTATCCGTTTATTTCTCCATTAAGCTGTTTCTTATTTGTAGCAGTTTGCAGAATTATTTCCTTGACTTAACACTTGTGCTATGACCCCAGGTTCAGTAATGAACACTCTGTACTGAACTTGTAACTGGGTGGTACTCTCAAGCACGCATCTTTTGTACCAATATGTATCTTTCACCTGGGAATGAAGCTTTAATGGTACACTACACTACATGCACCTTTCTAGATAAAAGAAACATATTAAAGGTTCAAACTGTGTACCTTTGAGGAAAGGTAAAGTTTAGTAACCTTTTTTACTGAGAGTGTTTAAAAAAAGGATAATTTTATGAAACAGACTATATGATGCTAATACACGTAACAGACGTACAGGGATATAAGGAGTCTATTTAAGCTGGGAGTCCCCAGACTTAAGGACCTGCTTATGATCGAAGCACAGATCAATTTTATATCCTGATATAGGACTATGATGTCAGTATTGCATCACTACATAGACCTTCAGTGTTGTTTTTGATTTTTGAAAGCAATGACAAGAATAAAAACGTAATGATGTAAATAAGAAATATTTTTTTTATGTATAATTTTTGTATATTTATATAGAATATATTTTTTAATTCCCAAGTAACATATAGTGCCATAAAAACAGTGTGCCTAGGGGCTAGTGCCCTGGTACGTGCAGTTCCACTTTGAGAGCTCAAAGCCAAATCCCATATACCGGTCAGCGGACAGGGAGTCCCTTGGTCAGGATTCAACCAACTGTTCTGCACGTGGCTCCCGCCTTCTCCAAATTAGCCTCAGGCACTTGTGACAGTCACCTGGGGTAGCCTTGTCCTATTATTAGCTACCAGTAGGCCCACCAAATCCACACTGAAGTCTACTGTCTCCATTATGTCATGTAATCCATGAGCTATTAAAAATAGGAGTAATTTAAAAATAAATTTCTCGATATCCAACAATGTCATACTGTATATTTTGCAAATATTTAGAGCTGATATATCTTATATTTTAGTAGTTGATTACAGAAATATATCACACTAGGAGCATTGGGGTTTAAGAAAAAGAAAAAAAAGCCTATCAAGAGCTGGGGCCAATGTACAGTCTAACGTGAATGCATGCAGACCACATTAATGCAGACCAGATTTTGAAAGCAGGCATTAGGCCTAACCTACTACTGATAATCCATTAATGACAAAATATAATTCTGTAATCTCTTACAAAACCTCGCCCATGACTCAGAGAGTAAAGTGCAATATATGTTCCTTATTGCTGGGCGATCCCAACAATGCCATAGCTATCTGTGGCCAGGAGTGCAAGAAAGCATGATTGGTCCCTGTCTCTGGATGGGAAGGATTGCCTTCTTCTCTCCTCTGTCAATTGAAGTGACACAAGCCACCATGGTTGTCTGTGAGCTTGGTCCCCCTTGGTCCCCTGTAAGCTTGTTCAACTGGCCTATTCATGGGTTCATGGGTAGCAATTTGAAAGTAGTTTTAAGTGCCTAACAGATCATTATACATATACTACAACTATGCCTATAAATAACACTGATCACACATAAAGTAAAAAAAAAATCAACCAGCTAGTGTGTCATTGTGGTTTTAGACTGGTGTTTAAAGTCAATTTACACTGGTCTCAAGAATAGAGGTGGCACAAACACCTGGCATAGCCTACTTCATCAGACACTGGTGTAAATGATCAGTCATTAATATTGGTTAAATTCAGCTACTGGAATCTGTTAGATGCTACAGCTAAGAAATGCAGATCCAGTAGTATAATTCACATGTCACATTCATTTTATCGAAGACGTGTTTTCATTTTGTGATCCATTGGTAGTGAGATGATGGGCTGAAGTTAAAGAAAAGACTATTCAGGTGGAATTATAAATAAAAAATATAAGAGAAGGACTACTAGTTTAGCTCCATAATGCTTCATTTATCTATATTTACATTTACATTTACAGCATTTGGCAGACGCCCTTATCCAGAGTGATTTACATAAGTGCTTTGAAGCCTCTATCAGTAAATACATTCTGATACTGATTCATTAGGACCTGGGATAAGAATACCATCAGTCTAAAAACTCTCTTGACAGGTAATACAGAACAAAGCATGCAGAAAGCTTTTTTTTCTGTCTTCTATTGTTCATCTGTCTTGACATACAACCTGGGATTCATGGTAAATTGGATATACTTATACTAAATGGTATATGTGCCTCACAAAGTGAATAACTTACACTGGCTGGACCCTAAAAAGCTGATAATAATCAGAGTCAAGCTCAATCTGAATGAAATTTTTTATGCAAAATGCTTGTTCGGAAAGAAATTCCCCATTCTTAGTGAGACCTTAATCTGATTGAAAGAGGTGGTGTAGACAGCTGATAATTGATTGGACAGGAAAATATTAGCCCTGTAAATGCACGATCGGATTGCCTTCTGCACATGTTCAGTCCACCTTTGTGTAGTGATGACATTGTGACGTTTTATGGACAGGAGAAAATGGTGGCATGTTGTAATGAAAACTGGTTAATGATTCCAATTGTATAAACACGAACAGCTGTCCAATCACTTTGCCGTGTTTGGGAGAAAAAACTTCGATATCTTTAGATATATTCTGTAGGAACTGGTCAGTTGGAAACTACTGATGAACACAGAACCCGACCTCCCATTAGGAAGATCTGTTAAAACGTCTCTCTAACTCATAATTCCTACTCGGAAAGTCTGAGTTTTTTCAAAACGTCACGTGCATGCATGACGTCACCTAAACATGGCAGCGTTCAGAGTGAACAGTAATAACAATAAAGAACATCGTGATTTGATTTTTTAAGCAGTTCCGTTATATGAGTTACTGCTTGTACTTGAAATCACTAAATACTGGGTGACGCTTTGATAGCTGAAACGTTAATTAGCTTTCTGCAAAATTTTTGCAAGATCAAACTGCTATTTCATGTAATTTCCGGTGCTATTAAAAAAGCTTTATATAAGATGAGACTTATTTTAAGATTAGATCTCTAACGGTGTTTTTTTTTTTTTTTTTTTTTACTCCGCAATAACGCCCATGATGCGTCATGAGTTGTTTTATTATTTCCTACCCACATTCCGACAAGCCCCGCCCCGTTGAATTTTAACAAAGCCCGCCTCAAGAAGAGGTAATTTATCGGAATGCGGGTGTGGAAAACACCAGGCGGCTGATCAGCTTCCTGTCTGAGGCTGACGTTCCTTTTCCTGCCTGTTCCCGTGGCAGAGGCTGTGTTCATCTGCGGGAGAAACGGTACAAAATGCCATCATTACTTTTAACCAGCAGTGAGAACGTTATCACCATGAACGACGTGGACGAGGGATTGGACAACAACTTGGAAACCAAAGTAAGTACAAATTTTCGCTTTATTAATGCATTTATTACGAATAAGTTAGCATGAAGTCCAGCTGGCTAGCTAGCTAGCAGCTATGGCTCTAGGCTATGGGACTATGGCTCTGACCTAAACAACCGATAAATTTGTTCAAGCTCTTACAGAGTGTAATTAAATTCACATGTCTGCGTTACTCTGGATTGGAAGAAAACTGTAGCCGATTAAATTGTAGAAAGCTAAATAATCAGTCAGCCCGTTAGCATGCTGGCACCACGTGTGCGGATTTTAAACAAACAAGTTTCAAGCGCCCCTGTTGGACATCATGTGAACTGCACAGGAATTTCCTTTTTTTTTTGCAGGCTGGCAGTGGAAACCTCATGAATATTCATGAAGAAAGTGTTACCTGATTGGCTAGCGAATACCTTAATGTTTCATTGCGTTGTTTTGACGTGGGAACCTAATCTCGGAGAACACCCGTATGGCAGTATTGTTAGGGTAAGGAGTTGGGTTAGTGTTGATAAAAGGTATTTAGTTTCTATACTGATTAATTTTTTTCTGTCAAAACAACACGGTGACACGAAAGGCATTCGCCGACCAATCAAGTAGCACTTTCCTCATGAATATGCATGAGTTTCCTCTGCCACCCTACAAAAAGAACATTTGTGAGAAACCATCAGAAATGGCTTACTAACATGCTGTAGTGTAAATTGTATGACACTACTGCAATATAATACATAATTTCCCTCATAGTAGTGTGTGACATTGTGTAAATGCTGTGGTTTCTTTTTGGCTCTTCATGTTTGAACAATAGTTTTGTTTTCTATAATGTTGTTTTTGTTCTAATGTTGCACAAAGCCTGTGTAAGATTGTATTAAATCCGTCTACAACAACCATTTTGTTATGTTTTATGTTATTTGTTTTTTTTCTTCTGTGACATACATGTTCCTTATATTCCCATAGTAATTTACCACCACTAACAATTTTTTTTCAGTAAAAAGGAAATGTTTTATTTTTTACTTTCACATCACGGTTATTACTCCCATAGTCATAGCAGTGAATAATATGTTAGCAGACTAGCAAGTTATCGATGGTTATCATTGGCATTAGTTTGCATTAACTTAGCATTAGCTTGCCTTCATGCTTTGGTTTAGTATTAGCTTGACTTTTTAGTTATTGGCAAAGCTTTAAGATGCTTTTTTTTTTTTTAATAATCAGAAAAAGAAGGACAAAGCCAAGAAGAAGAAGACAATTGTGACCGATGAGTCTGCTGACTGCGATCCACCGGCTCCCAAAAAGGTCAAACGAGAAAAGATGGACACAGCCAATGGGACAGTGCAAAATTCTCCTGACGTCAATGGAAACCTTGGGAGGAAAGCAGTTAAAGCTACGAACCTTCATTCCAGTGACGAACACATGAACTCTGCAGGCGAGCAATCAGAGGTAATTATCTTTTAACAGGAGCTGTCATCATAATCACGTTTCTGTAGCCACAAACAATAGGCACATATTATTTGCAGGTTGGGTTCAGAAAAAAACCACACAATGTCCACGTCAAGCTATATATATATATATCTTCACCTTCCCTTCTTGGAGGAATCTGGAATCCTAAAAGGTGGTATGTGTGTATGTCTTCCTGAACCTTGGGTCCTCTACCAGAGGCCTGGGAGTTTGAGGGTTCTGTTGGGTATCTGTTTCTAGAACTGGACATTTCTGGACAGAGACCTAAGTTGTTGTACCTGGAATCTGTTGTAGCCAAACTTGGTTATTCGGTTACCACTGGAGCCACTTTGGGCTTCTCCTTCCACATCTGTTCAGACCTCATTATTTCTTGATCTTCTCATGCTCCTCCTTCCTGATGTTGCTGTTACCAGTTCACTGTTCCAGCTGGGTATCTGATGGTTGGTAGGGTGTGCATGTTGATGGCTTGGATCTTATTCCTACCATTTAGCAGGCTTCTGACCATCTGACTGACCCTCTGGAGATATTTGGCTGTGGCTGATCTCCTTGTAGCTTCATCCTGATTCCCATTGGCCTGTAGGATTCCATGGTACTTGTTGATGTCCTGTATATCTGCTATTTTGCCCTCTGGTATCTCCACTCCGATCAGTCCTGATCATCTTCCCTCTCTTGGTCACCATGCGTCTGCATTTATCCTGTCATTTTCCTGAATTTCATTTTCTTGCTACTGCTGTAGAATTGTAATGTAATAGGAGTTGTATTCTTTTAAGCTAATTCTATGCATCATGCTACACTGGACAGACTATTTGTGTATTCATTGGGGTTTAAAAACACTTTCTGGATGATGGTTAATATTTCTGCTAAATCACAATATTACAGTTGGCTGGGTTATGAATGGTCATGCCATATGATATGATCATTTATTGACGTGTCGCCCATCCCTAGCGCTACATGTTCACTCCTATGAATTTTCTCAGCCATTGTATTATGGTATTTGTGGATTCTGCTCACCGTATTGGTTCGTGACATTGTGGACACGTGATGCACAAATGCACAAGCAGGTGACATTAAGGACCTTCATTCCAATGACAGACTAATTACCTCAATGGGAGCTGTCACGATCACATTTGTCACGATAATAACAGTAGCATTTCTGTAGCCACAAACAATAGGCACGTATTTATAGGTTGGGTTCAGACAGATAATCATTTATATATAAACACATACGTACGTAAGTTTAACATTCTGGGTATTGTTGGGTTTAATGCAGGCTTTCTGAAAAGTCAGGAACCAAGAGTGTTAAACTACATATAGTTCATTTTGTATTTATTATTTATAACGCACGCGTTACATGTTGCGTTACTTTGATCAACTTCTGAAATTAACAGCGTGAATTTGGGCCTAACTGCACAAACCTAAAATCAAATAAAACTTTGGTCGTAGACTAGTTTTTTTTTTTTAAAGCAGTTACCGACAGATTATTTTATTTTTAATTGACTAGATCACCGTTCCAGCGGGTCAGAAGTTAACTGTGCCTTTTAACAGCTTTGAACGTTCTAAACAATGATGTCAAGTCATTAGGCTATTATCCAGTTAGCTTCTGATGGGTTAATTGGTTAATTAGAGTTAATTGGAGGTGTATCTGTGGATGTAGTTGTAGGGCTGTAATCAAATGATTCAGCGAAGATCTCAGAAAAACAATCGTGGATCTCCACAAGTCTGGTTCATTCCCGGGTGCAATGTCTAAATCCCTGCAGATACGATGTTTATCTATACGAACAACAGAAGGCAAGTATAACCATCATGGGACCACACAGCCGTCATACTGCTCAAGAAGGAGATGCGTTCTGTCTTTCTGTCCTTTTTGGCTCGAAAAGTACAACAACAAACGACCCTGTGAAGGTACGTGAGGAAACGGTTAGACCTAGTTTCTATATCCAGGGTAGAACATGGGGACAAAGATCTTACTTTTTGGAAAAATGTCCTCTGGTCGGACCTAACAAAAATTGAACTATTTGGCCATTATTTTTGGAGGAAAAAGCGTGAGGCTTGCAAGCCAAAGAACACTGTCCCAACTGTGAAGCATGGGGGTGCTTTGCTGTAGGTTTTGCGTCACAAAATTGATGACATCGTGAAGGAGGATGTATGCGGCTATATTGAAGCAACATTTCAAGACAGCCAGGAAGTTAAAGCTTGGTCACAAATAGGTCTTTCAAGTGGACAGTGATACCCCGTCCAAAGTTGCAAGAGAACAGCAAAGTCGAGGTACAGTGTGTCAAACACAAAGCCTTGATCTCAAATTTGTGTCCAGAGCTGAAAACGCATGCGTGAGCAAGGAGGCCTACCAACCTGACTGTTACACCGGTTCTGTCTGGAGGAATGGGCCAGAATTCCAGCTACTTACTGAGAAGCTTGCGGAAGGCTCCCAGAACGGTTTAACCCAAGTTAAACAATTTAAAGCCAGTGCTAATAATACTAACAAAGTGTATGTAAACTTCTGACCTATCGAGAAAGTGGTGAAAGAAAGAAAGAATAATTCTCTCCGTTATTTATTCTTACATTTCACATTTTTGAAATAAAGTCGAGATCCTATCTGACGTAAGACGGGGAACGTTCTCTAGGATCAAGTGTCAGGGTTTTATTAACAGCCGAATTGTATATGTAAACCTCTGACTGTAACTGTACATCATTTTTAACGATTTGCCTGACATTCGGCTATGTCTGTGTGCAAACGGCTTCCAAGAACAAAAATGATGAGAAACTGGTTTAACTTGCAATCGATCGCACTATTTCGTTTGTTATTATCGATGAGCCTTGATGTGCGTTTCCTTGGCCATTCTAACAGAATAACAAGAAGAAGAAGAAGAAAAAGAAGCCTGCAACACCAGACGACACAACAGTGGACCAAGCAGTCGATGGCATTAGTACAAAATCACCAAAGACTCAAGCGAAGGTCAAGGGGCATTTCACAGACTCTACCTCGACGCTGTCCACTGAAGACTCGAACAGTGAGAGTGAAAAGGATGTGGTAGGTCACTAGTCTGTTTCTGGGTAGCATTGCAACTAATACATGTGCCACAATTATGAGATTTCACTATGTGTCAGAAGCCTAGACTAGCTTAAGACGTGTTCATTTGTGCAGTTCTTTATTTGTCTTTCTTAACACTCGTGTAGAGTTTTAAACTAGCTGTGTATTTATAAAGCAGTTTCACGCAAGCTTTTGCTTCCCTTTAGCATGCCCTTATAAGGCAGTTACGTAACAATAGAAAAAACCAGTGTAATGGGAGCATAAATATTCATTTACCAAGCTGCAAAAGTAGGTTTCAAGTGCTTTGATGATGTTTATTATCACAAGCTCCATTCTGCTAGTTCCTGGTAGAAAAGTACCTAATTTGTAGCAGGAACTAAAATTCCCAGCCCATAAAGTAAAAATAGCCTCTGGTTCCTGAAATGTTTCCTGCGGCATAAGTGCTTTACACAGCTGAAGGATATATTACATTTTAATTACATGTGTGATAATTGGATAATTAAATTCCTGTATGAAATGCACAGTATTATTACTAATAGCACTTCATTTTTATTTCACAATCTCTCTTCAGGATTGATTTGTTTTACCAGACGTATGCGTAAATTGCTGATGAATATAGACTTTGTGTAATTTGTCCACAGAAAAACTGTGGTGTTATGTGACGGTAAACATTGATGGAAATATAGTTGTGATGTCTGCGTCGGTTGCCTTTTGTTAGTTTATCTATTGGACTTCCCGAGGACCAGATATTTATAGTGGTGAGATGATGATTGTTTTTTGGTCTTATTCAGGAGACGCCCGAACAAAGAGAAGGAGCCTTCTCTAATTTCAGAATCTCGCAGGACACCATCAAGCTCCTCCAAGGTTTGACCGCTTATTAATTGATTTTTGCATGTGTGATGTTCGTGTTGGGATCTTGCGCTATTTAATAATTCGCTTCTTTTGCAGCACGGGGTGTGACGTATCTGTTTGACATTCAAGTAAAGACCTTCAACTCGGTGTACGACGGGAAGGACGTGATCGGCCAAGCCCGAACCGGCACAGGAAAAACCTTCTCTTTTGCAGTCCCTCTAGTAGAACAACTACAGTCAAGACCCGAGGACAAAAGGAGAGGGAGAGCACCGAAGGTGAAAAAACAAAAACACGTTATGGAAAAAGTATATCAGACTCTTAATAAACTGAAATCCCGCTGATGAAAAATATAAGATTTTGAGTAACATTTAGTGGTTAGGCATGGCAAGAGGACACAGAGGTGTTTCTGCTTGCATCTTCCATTAATTCATGTATGAGATTTTAAATTATTTAAAAAATGAATCGCCTTTAATGCCAGTAGCAGTTAAAAAAAAAAATTTGTCATCTTTATGTAATAAAGCATGACTTTACGGTATAACTATTTGAGGTTGAATACAGTCATACTAGTAATCTGTCACACCCTTAGTTGGAAAAATAACTTTTCAGACTTTCCTGTCGAGTCAGCTGATCATTGACCTCTGGGTTATTTCATGTGGCCGAGTTGTTTTTTTTTTTTTTAATTTTTTTTTTTTATTGAATGACATTAATCTTATTATTTGTGTTCATAATGTAGGTGCTGGTTCTCGCGCCTACTCGAGAGCTGGCAATTCAGGTGGCCAAAGACTTCAAGGATATCACCAAGAAGCTCTCTGTTCACTGTTTCTATGGAGGAAGCTCCTATAACCCTCAAGGTAGTACCTGAAACGGTGGATTAGTATGAGATTGCATTTTACAAGCAAAAACAAGTTGTCTCTATAAAAGACTGTATTAAAAATTTAAACGGAATGCCGTATTTTACAAACTCTCTTTGTGTTTTTAACTTCTATACCTGGCCTCCTTTCTTTACTTTAAAAACCCGACATGGTTTGAGGCGAGAACGAGAGTTCATTCGTCTATTTCCTGATCGGTGCGATGTATGTTTCTGCTACAGTGGATGCCATCCGTAGCGGGATCGACGTCCTTGTCGGCACCCCAGGCCGAATAAAAGACCACCTTCAGAACAACAAACTGGATTTGTCCCAGCTGAAACATGTGGTGCTGGATGAAGTGGACCAAATGCTTGATATGGGCTTTGCTGAACAAGTGGAGGAGATTCTCTCTGTTTCCTACAAAAAAGGTGAGCCATTTTTCAGGCAAAAGAAATAAAATCCTCATTTTAAAAAGTTGTGAGGCGGATGTCGCTCGTCAAGAAGGGCAAAAAATCAATCAGGGTCTGACCACAATTGAGCGTGTCTGCTTGTAACATACTTTGTCACTACTTTAAGAAACGTATACATATTTCACCAAAACCATGTAGAATTTTTTTTTTTTTTTTTTTTACACACACATTTGGTTATTTTCCTGCAAAAATCGCATTGGTTAAGCTTATAAAAATGCCAGCTTAGGGGGAAAAACACTACATTTGCATTACATTTATGTCATTTGGCAGACGCCCTTATCCAGAGCAGCTCAAGGGCCCATCAGCGATAGCGTGGCAGCGCTGGGAATTGAACTCGCAACCTTCCGACCACTAGTCCAACATCTTAACAACGGCCCTTTTTTTTATTATTATTATTATTATTTATTTATTTATTTATTTATTTTTTTTTAGAGCTGCCACTCTTCTTCTTTTTATTTATTTATTTATTTATTTATTATTATTTTTTTAACAAAAACATTTAAATGAAATGAAACCGAAGTCATGAACATAAGACAAATTCTCATGGGTGAAATACAGTTAATAAGCGTTTATGCCATTAAAGTACGAATTATTCTGTAGGGGACAAATAAAAATCAATTATAAATTGCAGGACCCTGTATATATCGTATCAGATTTTGCACAATTAATCGAATATTATTCCTACTACACTATTTCTCTTGTTTGTAAAATTCAAAGCAAAATACTCCGACACTTGAATGTAGTCTAAAAACATATTGCCGAATTTTATTATGCTGTATATAAGTGAAGCATGATATGCAACTATGCTAATAGCAATCGACTGTATTACTCCATTTCAGGGGATGAAGGCAACCCTCAGACTCTGCTCTTTTCTGCCACTTGCCCTCCTTGGGTTTATGACGTGGCTAAGAAATACATGCGCTCCCAGTATGTCCATGTAGACCTCATCGGCAAAAAGGCTCAGAAAGCAGCCACCACAGTTGAGGTACGTTTTTTTTTTTTTTTTTTAAGGTGTTTCTTCAAAACTGATCACAAGCCGTTGCTATAGCCGTTAAATGTAATGATCACAATAGCTATAAATCAATCAATGCCAGTACAAGTTATCCCTCATACAATGCCTATCTCCCTTTTGTTATGATTTGGAGCAGAAATGAGCTCCGCTGGGTTTGTCACCTATTAAAAATGGCCCATTATGTTGAAGGGGGGAAAAAAAAAAAGGTTCTGCATAGGTATTCATTCTCCATTACTGTGAAACCCCAAGATTAGTTACATAAGAAATTGCAAAACTAGTTGTTCACTAGTGTCCAATACATGTGTCATGTGCTCACTAAATAAATACACCTGTTACTGAATTTGTTAAATGAATGAAAACAAGCAGCATGAAGGCCAAGGTCATATTAAAATCTGGGACAAAGTTTCTGGAAAAGTTAAAAATGTTTTATGGATAAACGCCAAGAAGAAATCCATTAGCCATTTGGAGTTTACTAAATGGCAGGTTGGAGGCTCGGCACATGTGGGGGAAAAGCTTATCGGATCAAAATCGGACTTTCTGGCTTTGGCACAATGCCCTGAAAGCCAACACTGCTCATCGCCCTGAGAATACCATCCCCAGCGTGAAACATGGAGATCGAGACGCGTCCCAAAGGTGGTTCTACCAAGCAGCGACACTGTGGGGTGAACAACCTGCAACCAACAAACCTCTGCCTTTCTGTTTAATTAATTGTTGTGTCCGTGTTGGATATATCACACGGTAAAAAACCCAATTAATGCTATAAATATGGCAAGTTAAATGGTCAAGAGTGAATACTTATGCAACTCTCTGTTTTCATCAACAGTAAAAGTGTGCTGTACCTTTACAAATAAGCATGCCAATGCAAATGAGAAGGCAAAAAAATACCCTGATTTCCTGAACCTATATCTGGTCTAACTTGCTGTCATAAAAGAATGAGGATGTGTCTGGGCAGATTTTAATTTATTTTTTTCTCCCTGGAATCATTAGATCAAATCTTCGGCACTACGCTAACCTGCTCATGACTTCGTCTGTTTCTGTGGTTTTTTCGCGCGGACTTCTTTTGAAGCGCTCTGACTAATTATCTAGGTTTTACTCATCAAATGTAGACATTTCAACTGAAACTGCTATAATTGGTGCTCATATTTGACACCGTTGCCGCCCAAAGTATTGGAACAGCAAGACCAATTCTTTTGTTTTTACTAAAAAAATAAAAAAACAAAACACACGTTTGGGTTTGAGATCGAAAGATGAATGAGATGATGGATCAGAATTTTAACTTTGATTTCCTAACTTTCATTCAACAACGTAGAACCTTTGTCTGAACCCACCCATTTTCCAAGTAATGGGAAATGTAGGAACGTGAGAGGTATTTCTTGTTTCCTAGGTGTGCCCTGTTAGATTAATTGTTTAAACAATTGCTTTGAATGTTTGCGCTTGGCGCCTTCCGTGGGTTTGCCTGTGAAAGCTCCATTTGTTGTTAAAAAGGGGTAACCCGCTATAGCGAAACATTCATTCATGAAATAATGCAGTGCTTGTGGGTACATGAACACCATATTTTTATTTTGCAAAAGAAACCCGTGTGTTGCCATCGACAGTTCTGAAGTATTTCTTAGTTCCATGTTGTGAGCGACTGACCTGCTGAGGCGTGACCGTGTCTGGGAGTAATGGCTAAAGTTATGGAAGAGTCCAAATCTATTCTCACTGGATGAGTCGGTAATTAATGATGACAGTCCGCCATGTTTGGATGACGGTGACGTGTTTTTTCGCTAACTAGTTAATTCTGTACCTGTTCCTAGCTAGCTTACATCGGCACAGACGCTCACTAAACGAATCAGATTGAGATAAATATCTTGACATGCATCGTAAAAAAAATAATAAATCCATGAGCCGTTTATTTGTGAGGCGAGTCTCTGTTGAATCCTTCAGGTTTATCTTGTTGGTGAAATCACAAACTTCTCAGCCGATTTCTTATCATCTATGTGCTTTAGTAGAGTTTGATGATTCCGTATTTAATCATGTATACAAAAGTATAATAAATACTACTTAATCTCATAAAGAATATAGAAAAATTATAGTCCGTCCAAACTGGACCTGGCTTTGGAAATGAGCTTTAGGGTGCATGTGTAGCTATGGATTTTAATATGTCGATGTCACTAATACATACTTAATATCATATTAAATTACAATTCATGCCCTTTCAAACAAACCAAACTTTTGTAAAGTTTTCTAACTCTAGCCGTTTGTTTACAGGATGACAAAATGAAAGGAATCGCTTTGTTCTCAGTGAAACGCTGCAGTGTTCGAGAGTTCTCCCGGGGTTTAGAGGGTTAAATTACACGACTGCTGCAGAAAAGAGCGATTCATTTTTGTTATCTAAACATCAATCCTCTTTTTTTCGTACCTATGGGGAACCGATAAGAACGGTAACCGATAACCGGAACTGGAATCAATAAAACGCAAACCGTACCCAGCCCTGGACCAGTGAGCTGTCTATGGGAGTCGAGCAGTATATTTTGAAGCTGTGAAAAAGAGTGAAAGTCAGAGCCGTTACATAAGCATTGGGCACAGACAATAAAAATCTACAATGTCCTGAAAAAGGAAATAACCCTCTGGTGTATTAGCAACCAGACATCGAACAGGGCTGCCAAAGGAAAACAGCAGCAGCTCATGACGAACATTGAGAGTGCTGTGAACAAAAGCCCAATAAAAGTCTGTCATATCACGGTAGAATAACGTCTACAGGGCACGTGAAGGGATCACAATCCACTGTTCAAAAATAGTCAGTTGCTGCTCCAGTACGTTCACATGGGTCTGCATCTGCTTTCAAACTTCACTCTCCCTGTTTTTGAATAAATGTAGCTGGAAAATGTAAATTAACTCTAACATAAGTTTCATTATATTAACATGATTTATTCCCATGTGACAATTGGTTTTTTGTGAACTTCACAGTACGGAGCATTGGGGCTAGAGGCTTTCCTCAAGGCTCCAAACACTAGCCCAGGTCATGTCCACCTCAATTCAACAAACCTTTCACGTGTTAATTGTTTTTCAGCATCTGGCCATAGCATGCCATTGGTCTCAGAGGGCAGCCGTGATCGGTGATGTAGTGCAGGTGTACAGCGGCAGCCACGGACGCACCATCGTCTTCTGCGAGACCAAGAAGGAAGCACATGAGCTGTCCATGAACACCTCCATCAAACAGGTTTGCTTACTGTAATCGGCTCAATTTCACCAATGAAGCCACAATTAACAAACACAAACTATGACCGATGATTCAAATAGAGGAGAAACCATTAGCGCAACACCAGTGAAATGCAGAATATTGCTGCATTGATCCAAACGGCTTTCAATACGTCTGTTATGTAGTTTTACTTAAACTATGGCCTTTAAAAATGATTTCCCTGTCCAGAGTGCGCAGTCTCTGCACGGAGACATTCCTCAAAAACAACGCGAGCTCACACTGAAGGGCTTCAGGAACGGCACCTTCGAAGTCCTGGTGGCCACCAACGTGGCTGCACGAGGCCTTGATATCCCAGAAGTCGATCTGGTTGTACAGTGTTCTCCTCCAAAGGTTAGAAAATCTCATCTCTTGACCTACACTTGTTGTTGTTGTTGTTGTTGTTATAAAAGTCGGATTAAATCCTTGAGAATTTAACTTGCGCCATACTAAAGTTTCTTTTGCTTCCAGGACGTTGAGTCATATATTCACCGCTCCGGGCGAACTGGCAGAGCCGGTAGAACAGGCATCTGCATCTGTTTCTATCAGCGCAAAGAAGAAGACCAACTGCGATATGTCGAGCAGAAATCTGTGAGTCTCCGACAATACTAATGACCACTTAATTACCTGGGATGTTCGTTTCGATTATGTCTAATTCCTGTTTTGTTTTGTTTTGTTTATGCACTAGGGCATTACCTTCAAGCGTGTTGGTGTCCCAACTGCCAATGATATTGTCAAATCCTCCAGTAAAGATGCAGTCAGGTACTTAATTTATTGGACAAGAATACATTTACTATAATACTCACTCGGAAACAGTACATGCACAAACGCATATACAAAAATGTAGTAGAATGCGTGCACTTCCACATGAACGTATGTACAAGCCCAAGAAGTCAAGCGTAAATAAGAGCGGTAAAATTGTTTGCATATCTATTTCGGCATTATGGCTTATTTTCAATGAAGGTCCGTTGCTATTTAGGATGATCAGTCATGCTAATTTGACAAGGTGTTGGCACCACCAGGCAATTCAGGTTGTTTTCTTTACCTCCCTGACATGTCAGTTGTCTGTAAATATTGTCGGGGTGGTTCTGTTTAGGTAATTGTTACAGCCCTGAAAGGTTAACGTATATATTCCCATGCATTGTTACAGAGGAGAAAATATTTGGGTGTGCACATTTTATTCACAGTAGAAAGAATAGTAGTGTAGGGCCTGTACAGTGTTTTAGAAGTAATGTTAATTATTTCTCTTTCCTAGCTTTAAATATCATAAAGATGAACTAGTTTATAGTAGGAAGATTTGGTAATGAATCGTCCGATCTGAAGTGGTTTGATTAACTGTAGTTATGGTTGTAAGTCCTCAGGTTCCTCATTCTATTCTATGCACTTGTTCTGATAGGCAACAGGAACTTCACAGGGACCAGTATGAAGACCACAGCATGTAATATAAACTAATAATAAACACTAAAATGGTTTTGTTTAGAGGAAAACGTATCTTTAATATCGCTATGGAGAAGTTCTTTAGCGTGTATGGAAGATATCGCCAGTTGCAGCACTTTATAACAGTGTAAAGTCTAAAGATGCTGCATTCTGGGGTTACTCGTAACAGGCGGCATAATTTTTTTTTTTTTGGGTCTAAAGTTCAAGTGAAAGTGCAGGAATGAATGTTTATAGCTGTTAAGCCGTGGTGACTGCTGTTGACATGAGCGGTTCTGCTACAATGGCATAGGACTTAAGTTACAACAAACAGTCTTTCACTCAGTGAATCAGTGGAAACAGAACAGACTTTATGTTAAAACTGTCTTGACTACTCATGTGCCACACAGCTGTACTGTTTTGACCATATAACACAGTTATAAAAGTGTGTTGTAATCGCACTGTCCTGTCCCGTGTCACCCAAACGAGGATGGGTTCCCTTTTGAGTCAGGTTCCTCTCGAGGCTTCTTCTCTTTTAGTCCCGGGGAGTTTTTCCTTGCCGCCGTCACCACAGGCTTGCTCATTAGAAATATGTAAATTTACAGATTCCTGAGTCTATATTCAAAGTCTATGTGAAGCTGCTATCTGTGCCGTACGCGCTATACAAATAAAATTGAATCAAATAACAGGAAGTAACTTGTTTCATGGACATTACAGAATTGCTGTAAACCTTACATTGTAGTCTGATGAATAAAAATTGTAATCCCTGGCCGAAGTGGTATAAGAGGAATGAAACACTTTGAGGCCGCTGTTATAGTACAATGATTCACTTTGGGGTGATAACTGTCTAACCGCACTTCCTGTCGGGCTGCATCACCCTGCCAGCTCCTTCCTTTTTTATTTATTAATGATTTTTTTTTTTTATATAAAAGCATGCACCTTTTGTGTTTTATTACTTACATAATACAACAATACCTCCCATCATGGTTTTATTCTGATTATATCGTTTAAATATAAAAATCATCTTGACCCGTCTCATAACTGTTCAGCCCTACAGTGCCGAGGAGTGTATACAGTGTATGTGTGTGTGTGTATGTATATGTGTGTGTATGTATATGTGTGTGTGTATATATATATATATATATATATATATTCAATTGCGAGTACATTTCCAGAGGAATCCCAAGGCTTGGGTTAGAAGATGCTCTCAGACAGTTTAGCTACTTGGTAGATTCACTTTATCCTGAGCGTAATCTTTAGCTAAATCTGCCATCATTGTGTTTGTGGCAGGTTCCTGGATTCTGTACCTCCAGCAGCAGTAGAACATTTCCGCGAGGCGGCCGAGAGGCTCGTGGAGGAGCGAGGTGCGGTGGAGGCGCTAGCCGCCGCTCTTGCACACATATCGGGAGCCACGAGTCTGGAGCAGAGATCACTCCTCAACTCGGATGCTGTAAGTGGACGGAAATAAGCTGTTATGCCATTGACTGATTAATGAACATTACACTTTTTAGAGGTTCAGTTACATTTGCGTTTACAGCACGCCTGTGAGACAACCTGGTTCCTGTTATTGCTTATGTAATAACAGTTGTTCCCTCCCCCCATTGAAGTTAATGAGAGAAAAAAAATGCAGCTTGTTATTATAGGAAATTAAAGTCAACCTTCTGATTCAAGATTCCGACCGGAATAAAAATCTGGAGCATTACCCTAATATCGATGACACCTTTTTTTTTTTTTTGCTTTCCCATTTACATTTGGGTAATTTTTGCAACACCTTATTGGAAAAACTCTGTGTTTTTCTAATAAATTTGGCCGTTATTATAGTTAAACCCCCTTTTCTCCTTTTTTTTTGTACAGGGTTATACCACGTTAGTGCTCAACTGCTCTCAGGAGATGCATAACATCGGCTACGCCTGGCGAGGACTGAAAGAGCAGCTCGGGGAGGAGATAGACGACCAGATCAAACGCATGACCTTCCTTAAGAGTAAAATGGTGTGTTTGAAAATCTTTTTGGAGCAAACATTTGTTGATTTCACTGCGTCGAGTGAAATCTGCATTAAGCACAGTGTGTGTTAGTATGATGAGTATTCTTTTCTCTCTTGCTTTGTTAGGGGGTTTGCTTTGACGTCCCAGCTGATAAGGTGAAAGGTATCCAGGTATGTGGTGTGTGTGTGTGTGTGAGCGCGAGAGAGAGAGAGATTGCAATCAGTGCAGAATTTGATGCAAGTGAGTCATGGTGCAAAAGCTTGCTGACTCTGTAATCCCAAAAATCAATCAAGTTCATTTCTTCATAAAGTTTCTCAGTGAATCAGCTGAGACGGAACAGACTTTATGTTAAACTATATCGAATTATGTTACTGTATTTTTTTGACAGTATAACAGTTACAGAAGTGTGTTAATTGTAGTCGCACTATCCCGTGTCACCCAAATGAGGATGGGTTCCCTTTTGTGGATGGAGGGAGGGAGGGAGGGAGGGAGGGAGGGAGAAGTTTCTATTTGGAATTTTTAGACTTCTGTGAAGCTGCTTTGTGAGCATGTCTGTTAAAAGCGCCACACAAATGAAATTTAATTGAATCGAATTTCTTAAGTTTTGAAAATCTAGTTCCTTAAGCTAATTGGTCGAACTCCAGGTTCTCAAACTTTACAACTTTGCCATTCTTTTGTCATTCTCAAAACCGGCCAACCTGAACGGACCAAATGAAAAAGGGCTTAAACTATATACTTTTTACAGGACAAGTGGCAAGATAGCCGCAGATGGCAGCTGATCATCGCCACTGAACTCCCCGAATTGGAGGAAAGCATGCGGAACCGTGGCGAACGAGGGTCTGGTGCAAGGGTCCGAGGTCGCGGTGGATTCCGTAGCGGCTTCCGGAGTGGCTTCCGTGGTGGCAACAACCGAAGTGGAGGAAGAGGTGGTGCTCAAAAGAGGAACTTCAGCCAGGCTTTTCACTATTAAACATCGCACACTTGCTCTTAAGTGACTTTCTCTTCCAGCCTTGACGACTAGGTCTGTCCGTTTCTTTTCCACTTGTGTTTGGGGAATCAGCCATTACCCTTCCCCGGAAAACTGCTTTCCCAAACCTTCCGTAGACAAAACAAGCTAATTGCATTGCAATTGTGTATTTAAACAGCTCTATATAAACCCATTCACATGAATGTGACTTTCATAAAAGTTGTCTTAATACACATAAATTGTTGGTTCTGTCTTTATTTTCCATCTGGTTAGCATGTCTTCAAGCTAAGGCTGATTCTTGCTCGTTATTTCACTCCGTGGTTTCTCATAAAGAATCGTACAATTTTAATGTATAAAACATTATATTTATTATAAAAGCAATACAAGACCGTTCTGGAACTCTGTGTGAAGTTGCACAGCGAGGTTGTCTTTATTGTAGTGATTAGTTTGAACAAAAAAAAAATGGGGGGGGGGGACCACCACTCGGTCTTCATTTGGGCAGGAAGTGTCTGAACAGACGTCCTGCATGTTTTCCGGAAGGTCTAAAGCAGAGGTCTATGTTAAGGTCTATGTTACTCTTTAGAATGTCGACAAAGCAGGAAAAAGAGAAAAATATAAATGGTATTTGCAAAATTAAATAGTTCGAACAGCTTAGTAATTTTATAATGTTTACGAGGCATAAAAAAGAGAAAACATTGTTATGCAAAATTAAATAGCTCGAATTGCATTTCACACAAAAACATGGTTATAGCTTAATAGCGATCGGGATCGTCGTCCGTGCTCTTAATATTCATATACAGGCAGTCATGCGTGTAGTTTGTCAGACAGGTAAAGGGGCCATTATTTGTGTGGTCTGTGTTTGATTGCACGTTTGTTATACTTATGATCCCCTGTAAGTATTACTGCAAACTTTGATTAGCTGTCCTGCTGGTTATCTCAGACAAACTGACGTGTCATGCTGTGACCGTGCCAGTCTGCCTGGAACGGGTAGCTAGAGCAGTCCATTGTTTCATCTGTAATTATAAAAAAAAAAAAAAAAAAGCACCAGTGTCAAAATTGGGTTTGATGATCCACGAAATGTCTTCCAGTTTATATGACAAGTTCACTTGAATGTTGCCAGATATTTTAAAAGGGCCACAATCCTGAGAATACTTATAATGCAATGGGTTAGGGTTAGTGTTATTAGTGTTAGAAATATGTTCTGTAACTTACAAACACCTTCCATCCAAGTATTGCCTGGTCTCCAGCCTCGATCATGCTCATGCAATGGGGTCCATTGGTCTGTGTTCTGTAGATGGTCTACTATCTATAATGCAAAAGAACAACATCACTTCCTCTGTCCAAGTCCTTCAAAGCTACAGCATCTCTTAATAAGCTAACATCTGCGTCAATTACGTCTTAGTGTAAGAATCGAGCTAAATCGAGCTGACGTGTCCGTGAACTATAAACCTCATTTCAAACAAGTCTCCAAATGATCAGATCACTGACTCGAGATATCCCAGTTATTGCCTTTTAATAGTAAGCTGCATTCTCGTTGCTGTGAGTTTGTTCCCTCATGCAGTAGCATGCTTGCTAGACTGCAAAATTACCTGAATCAAAAACTGTGCATGTTTCAGCAAATGCTATAAATCTCCTTCAAGCACTTGCTTCTAATAGCTAGCATGATGGCATGCTCCTTAAAAAGGGTACATTGTCCGTCTAATATGAACATGTTCCAGCAACTCGAATGAAGTCGTCCTGTAAGGTTTAAGATGACTCTTGGATGAGTGTCAAAACATGCGAGTCATTCACCTTGGCTGAGAAGATATTGAAAATTGAATGCGTGGAAAAAGTTGCAGGTGTGGCTGAAATAAATGGGTGAGCAGTATTTGGGCTTGCAGCTTTTCAGTATTTGGAGGATAAAAAGACATCGGTTTCAGGTTTCTGCTTCAGGTTATTTGCCGTTATGCCACAAATGCCTTAAAGCAAAATCCCCACTAATGGTTGTAGGAAACAGACGCCGATTGCTAAGAAGAAGCAATATGCAGATTGGATCTGATTGTTTCTAGCCCAGTCTGTAGCTTCACACATCCTATCAGTGACGGTCATGTCAGGTTATTACACAGAGTGAAAGGCCTCCTAGATAATCCCACAGGAGCTCGATTATTTACTCCATCTTAATATTTCTCTGGAAAGCTTTTCAGAGCCGATAGATTAAGCGCACATTTTTTCCAATCAAAGTAATTACAGGCAATAGAACATGTGTTTGAACACAGTTTACCATGTTTAACATTCAGAGTCAACATGGCATGAATCCAGTAGGCCATTACACACTGGAAAATTTTTTTTTTTAATCATGAGTGCAGATGCCTGTTGAGTGTGTAATCAATCTTATTATGCCATCAAAGGGATTATAATTCATTTCAGCCATTTTAATAACTTCACTGTTGAGCTATTAATAGATTATAAGATTTTAAGGTGTCATTACGCATTTAGGGTGTCATTGGTTCACAGCACAGGCCATTGCTTTAAAGTGATAGGAAAGCTAAAAGCCAAAAATTTCATCACAATGTGGAATGTGCAAATGTTTCTATATTAAATATACAAGTGTGGTTTTATTCACCCTCCTGGTGAAATTCAATATTTTAGCTAATCAAATTATCCAAGAGAAATCCAGTGAAGGCCAAACAGATTCAAGTACTGTATGTATTAATGGGAGGTAAGATTAATGCTCATTGATTATCCTGCTCATCACGAGTCAGTGGATAAATGGGAGTGTCAGAATTTTTTTTTTTTTTAGTTTATTAATACCTATAGCTAACTAATATTGTTGATAAATAATAAATAAGACAGAGCACAACCAGATATATAGATACTATCATATACCTTGTATAACAGACACTTGCGCTTCCCCCATTTTAAAAAACCACAGTTCATTTTCACAGAAATAATGTCTTGGTCAAATTTCTTGCCTTTAACACTGCTTCAGTCTGCTCATGCTCTTCCATTGCATTTGCTGGGACGTCTGTGGAAGAGTTAACATTCATAAGTACTGTACAAAGAAGTCTTCAGTATAAATCCGCCTAATATATCATTTCTCTCACCATGTGCTGTCGCGTTGATGTTGGCCGGGGAGCAGCAGTAGGTAGCCGAGCGTTCTTCTTTCACTGATGGTAATGCGGAGTAGCAGTTTTTAGCGAACATCTCAGGAGCGACACCTCTGACGTCCTCCTTATATTTCCAGAAAGCCTCTGGAGAAGAATAACAATACAATAGATTAGACATAGAGGACAAACTTACAGATTACAGTTTCATTCCGATTTTCAGTTTCAGGCTAAATTAAAAAATGAATAAATAAATAAATAAAATGGTAAAAAGTTTGAACAGCCCTTGTCGTTAGCTGACATTTTGATGGTAATGGAGGTGCTTCTATTTAATGATACTTTGCTCACCCGTAAACCTTTCCAGAGGTGCAATGGTGTGTGGTAGTAATGCAGGCAAACCAACTCTGCCATCCTCAATGTCTAAGCTGGACACTAGAGAAATTGGAGACCAGACGCTGAACGGTAAGTCTGTATTCCAATGCATGGTTGTTATATTTGCACCATCAGTAAGTTGGACCGTTCAAACTTTTCATGCACGATTAGAAATTTGGTTAATAGAATTTGAATAATAGAGGTATTTATTACCGGTATAAAATGTGCTGCTGCATAACATTCATAGTTATGTGATTCTTTTGGCCACAATTTGAAGGTATCAAAATCTGAATCAGGATCACGCTTTATTAGCATTAGTACACTAGACTATACATTTAACCAATATTTACCAGGTGGATAAACAAGCTTGCAGTGACCAATGACTAAAGAAATGCAACTGCATTTTTATTTATTTACTTACTTACATATTTTTGCATTTCTGATCACTGTGATCTAAAAACCTTTAAGCTGCAGCTCTTGGATTTCATATCTCGCTCTTTTCACTAGTCTTATAACACTTTCCATTCCTAATTCATGGAAATATTTATCTAGCTTTTGGAAAATGTGGATACAGTTTGTAAAAACCTACTTATTTTTTTTTACTTATGTCAGCCTTCATAATGAATAAGTACGACATAAAAGTGACATAGTATGTACTAGTTATCAGTTGGTAGCATGCTCGAGTAGTAGTACTCAGCCCCGGCCCTTGTGATGATCTGTGAGTGCGTATATGTAAGTGTATATGAGAGTGTTTAGTTTTCCCTTCCACCATTTTGTTCTTGTTTGCAATGAGTTGACAGAAAAGGAGCTTTTCAGCAATACTGTTGGCTCCTTTAACACCCCTGCTTAGACTGTGTTTTTTTAAAAGTCACTTTGGATAAAAAAAATATTGAATGAGTAAAGCTAAATATAATGTGGAAGTGATATATTAACTTTTAACACTTGCCTTTTCTCTTCTTTGGCAATTTGTTGTTGGGGAGTAGAATATAGACTCTAAAAGCATTGTGGCCTTTCTTGATACTTTTGTCTCGAAGCTCTTGGACGTCTGGCAAGGAGTTGAGAGCACAGCGGAAGTTGGCTTTCCAAGTCTTGGGGTCTGGTTTGTCTAGGCCAGGTTTGTATCTCCCTTGGAGCCACAATTAGTAAAACACACAAAACATACCGATTTATTCAGGTTTTCTTTATTTCAAGTCCCACCTTGACCGAATGATGTAAAAATGAGAAATTTTATGGCGTGCTGTTCAGAAAACAACACTTTGGGGTCAGTTTCAAATACCATATAATAACAAATGTAATAACAAATACCACTACGACCCTGACCAGGCACTTACTAAAGACTGAATGAATGAATGCTGTAAATCAACATGGTATCCGTTTCTCCTGCAAGCTTCATATATGACAGCTTGCTTGCACAAGCATGAAAATAAAAACCTCCTGCTCATGTGATTTTTTTGTCTCAGGGTCCTGCCGCATAGGATTCCCTCTGAACCTCCCTAAAACTTTACTTCTCCTATTTGAATCTATATTTAAACAACAGTTCGTTCCAGTCCACTAAACTGATTGGTTCAGTGGTGCTCTAAGAGTGCTGATAGCTTGCATAACGCCACTGGGACGTTTCACTCTGCAAATCACGTCGATCATTTGTGTCCTGCATGTAAACTTCCACTTCCTAGTTCCTAACGTTTACTACAGTAGCGTTAGCAACATCATCAGCAGAAATGACAAATGATAGCGTCGGAATAGCAGAATACGATGTTTTGAATTAAGATATGAAAGCTTGTCAGATGAACATGAAAAGGAAGAAGAGATGAACAATTTTACCAGAAGCACCCTTAAGGGGAATGTACAAATCAACGTGAACTAGCTAGTCAGCTAGCCGACATGCTATAAAGCGAGTGTGGCTTCTTCAGGATCTGTTTCTGCTAGTGGCGCATGTTCTGTCCAACATTCTGCATGCTGTGTCCTTGATATTAATAACTTGTTTAAATAACTATCGTATAAAGCAATATCACACTCAAGGGTATACCGCCGTACTGAATATCAGCATGGCTATGATTAGCTATGTACGAATCCCAGCCACGTAACTGAATATTCATACAACAACACTCCCTTTTTTGCGATATCGCTCAATTATATCTGTTTAGAATACACTAGCTGTTTATTCCGAATAATGTATTTGCATTTATTTACTATATTGTAGTAATAATTGTACTTTTTCACGTCTTATCATCAGGTTTTTAGACAAACCTGAAATATGGCTGGGCATCAAGCTCAGCAGTGTATCAAATATCATTTAGTTTCAAGCAAGTGACTGATATAGTGTAGCTCAGTCATATGGGCTCACAGTTTGCAACAGTATCTGCATGTGTTGGGGAAGCCATGCTGAGATGTAATTCGAGACAGTGTCCACTGGTGCCTGGACTTGTCTCTCACCTGTATGGATGGCCCAGTTTCGGAACAAAGTGGCGTCCTTGTCTATGTTCCAGCCATGTCGAGCGGCATGTTTCCAAGGAATCTGGAAGACCTGAGCAGTCTAAAGTTTGAAGAGGTTGAAAAAAAAAAGAAAAGGTTGTTAGATCTTTCAGTAGCAGGTTTTTGAGATGTAATTTGGGTAGTAAACAATATGAATTTCATAAGAATAGGATATGCATGAAGCTTATGGAGATGCTTTCTTCTCTGTCCGCTCTAATCCCAAGAATACCAACCTAGTACCTTTACATTCCTTTACTCTCATACCAGAGTCTCCTGACTATGGTATTTGGTACATTGTTTTGTGTAAACTAGAAAATGTCAGAGCCTTTAGTTGAAAATTTGTTTTATCATTTGAAGGTGCCGTGTTCCACTGTAAAATACCAAGAATGACTATTAGATACTTTTGTAGATTAGAATTTAGATAGGAGAAACTTCATGTTAAGATTCTCAGGTATATAAAAATACTCCAAAATGATCTACGTACAGTTTTTTTTAGATGATGTATAAACAGTGAGTAGCACAGTTTTCAGTTCATATGTGTGTGTGATGAAACCCCTCTTAACATCAGGTGTCATGTCTCATGCCATGGCACCTCAGTTATCTACTTCTACACATGACATATGCTGTTTAGAAGCATTTAACACATTTAGAAAACATTAAGCCTTACTTCATCTAGCCATACGACTCCAGGATATCTTCCTGACTTAATCTGTTCTTCCAGCCACGGCCGTAAACGCAGGCGACCCTGGTGCATCTTCGAGTTTCGGTCCTTCTCAAGAGACTACTGCAATTTTGCCCTCCTTCTTTATCCTATGTAGTTTGCAAGTCAGCAATGCACATGGTTATTTTTTTTTTTTCAAGTTTTTCCTTCTATCTAGTTTCAGATTACACACGGTGTTTCAAGAATGTTTATACCAAGTGTTTATACCAGCTATAGTGTTGTAATTTGATGATACTGATAAGACACGCATGCTGCATAACCGCGATCATTCATACAATCACTTCTGTTCACTGCTTTTAATTATTTGTTGTACATTAAATTGATTTTGCAAATGAAAACAAAAAAGGATTAGTACAAGGAAATGGCTTACCTCTAGCCCTGATATGTTGCTTCGTGCAGGAGAATAAACAGCCACAACTCTTCAGCGGGGTATAGCTTCTTTTTCATGCTCCGTACCTGCTCCAACAGGTTTCTGCTGTTTCCAAAAAACCTGCTGGAGAATTTCTCTGGTAGTGGATGACCTAACCACCCGCCCCGTCTTCAGTTCACTGGAACATTTCACATTTTTTTTACATGCTGCCATAGAATTATACCCTCTGAGACAAACTTTAAAAGAAGGGACCTGTAGATTTTTCTAAATATTAATATGAACTGTACTAGTAAATGTGGGTATCAAAACCGAGCTAAAACAATTCTAAAACATTACCAAAATGATCTTCACACATTTGCTTTAGAATAACATTAAGTAGTATATCATATATTGACAAATATCTGACTAGAATGTTTACTGTGACATAAACTGTCTTTTGGAAAACTAGTGAATTTTTGAAAGAAAATGATTATTTTTTTTAATCTTATATGATTTTAATTAAGAGTGTAAGGTTGGGGAAATAATTAGATTATGTGTTTATATGTAAGTCAATATGAGACATGCCTGCTTTAGTCCATACCATATATTAAAGTAAATGAACAGCTATTGTGAAATAAAGAAGTTACTTCTGACAAATCAGAAACATTGCATCTAATTAGTGAAAGATCATAACTCCACCTTTTTTCCTAGGAACTTGACTGAACTGGTAGGTAACGTCAGGTAAAAACAAACTTCCTGAGGGTATGCACTCAGACAAACCCTTTTTTTTTTGCAAGCTTGAACAATATACATTCAATCAGTCATCAGAGTCAGGATCATGGTGGATCAGGAGCCTATCCTGGGACCACTGGACATGAGGCAGGAATAGACCTTGGAAGGGGCACCAGTCCATTGCAGGGAACAATGCGCTCATACCTTCCATGCATCCGTCTTGCCAGAGGTTGCGCCAGTGAGGTTCCTCCAGTGAAGTTCCATGGCTGCCTTTTTTTTAAAAAGTGATATGGTTGCCATATTTTATATATGTGACCACTCCTGATTATAAGCTAGTATCCATCCATCCATCCATTATCTATAGCGCTTTATCCATCTGGGTCGCGAGGAAGCTGGAGCCAATCCCAGCATCTTGGGGCGAGAGGCGGGGTACACCCTGGGCAGGTCGCCAGTCCACCACAGGG
>JAQQZR010000013.1:5046808-5074621 GCA_030068235.1 Notoglanidium macrostoma | reverse complement strand
GGCAACGAGCGGCGTGTCAACGAGTATGCCGAGACCCTGGTGGAAGTCATCAAAGATGTTTATGTGTAAGTGATTGTATTGTGAATAGTATTGTAACAGTCATGTGGATTGGGAAAGAAATTAGGAAATGTGAGGCAGGCTTGGGAGAACTCAAAGGGGCTCTTTATTTTTAACTTTTTTTCTTTTTTAGCTCATTTCAATGCTAATTGCGCTTTTTGTCTTGGTGTTTAACGCACACAAATACACATTGAAACAAAATGCTCGCATGAAATGATCAACACTGCTACACACCACCACTACCTGACTCAGATTGGGGACCTGTCTGGCCTGCCATGAACTCCCCCTTGTATCCATGATATTGGAAATCTGCCACAGCTATCTGTGCACCCAGCCTATGAAACAGGACCGGATTTAGGGGGGTTTTGGGTTGGGCTCTACCCCCCAAATTTACCTATGCCCCCTAATGCTCACCTCAAGACTTTTTTAAGACCCCTTGAACAAGTATATTAATTAAAATCACGTGTGTTGAAGGTCCATTATGTAGGATTCAACCAACTAAATGCCCCTCCCTTACAAAATTTGGGTCCACACACTTCTTAGCCAGAAAACTCAGATTCCTCTTATTTCGTCTTCCTTGTCTTCCTTATGAATATTATAATTTCATTTCTGCTAATAGATCCCTCCTAAATGCTTTAAACCTTAAGGTTTGAGCTTTAAGTTTTAAGCTTTAAACTTAAGGCTCACGGGTCAAATATGGCTCTCACCCTCATATGCCCACAGTATCTGCTACTCAACATTTTCACACATTCTCATCATAGTGTAGTTACTGGCATTTTACAGTGCAGGAGAGCTCACATCTTACAACAGTGAAACGTTGCTTAAAATCAACCCCTGCTGCATTTGAGCCACGTATGTTGCACACACATGTCTGTTAAATGTTTTCATGATCATTTTAAGGCACAATCTAGCATTAAGAATCAGTGCCATGTTAACAGTGTGCCATAAAATACTGTATCTGAGTAGTAGCTTTCAAATAAAAATGGGAATTTTCCCAATGCCAAATTGTTAATCCTGTTCCTCATCATAGCAGCTGGTTGGCAGTATTTACTAACTCTTTAATCAGTATAATATACAATTACATATCTACAGCACACTGTCCACTGTCCTCATGGATGGCTGTGTAGAAATGAAAAGTCAAATAATATTTGAACAAAACATGGCAGAGGGCTTGCAGTTCTTCATTATTCCATCTGCAAGCATGATTGGGATAGATGGGTTTTGGAGTGTGGAGGCAAGGAAAAAACTGGGTTTGGGAATTGGAGCAGGGACAGGGAAGTAGAAGGAGTGAAGTAAAAGAGAAAGAAAGGGAAGGGCTGTCTGCTCTTGGATACGCCATCAAGTGCATCCTCTGGATCCATTCCACTGTCCCCTCTGGCAGTTTGGTGACAAACTGCTTCAGTATCACTAGGTCTACCCTGTCATCTCTGATGAGCTTCTCTACAAATAACCACCTTTTGAAGTGTCCCAGAGCTGCTGGGCAAATGTGAATGAGTGGCCAAGCTCACTGAACATCAGTGAAGCACTGTGTACAGATCGAAGATGGACAGATCTTGGCTCTGGTGAATGCCAGCAAAGGTCTTTGATATATCTGGAGAAGGGAGAGGACTCAGTGATTGCATATCTTCCTCACTCTCGCATCTCAAGGCACTTGTTCTATCCCTACCACCCAGATTCCTCCCTCCTTTCACAATTAACTGTGTACAGTATAATAGTGGTGGCACTGGCGTTCAACCACAAATGTATAGAACCTGTATAGAACCATATGCCATAAAGACCATTACGGCTACAAAAGACCTGTACTAAGGTATTAATATATTGAATATTTTATTCATGTATTATGTCATGCATTATATGTGGTTTATTTGGTTCAACAGGCAAAAATATTTTTTTGTAAGTTAGAAAGAGAGCAAATCTGGCCTGGTCGGAAATTTTTATTAAATTAAAATTTATTTAATAATACTAATAATAATAATAATAATAATAATAATAATAATAATAATAAATGTTTTTCCTGTATTATGAACAAAAAAATTGTGTGTCTGTCCTGATAAATTACAGCATATTCACAGAGGATTGCAAAAGTATATTTAGGGACAGAAAGCCTCTTCCTGACCAGAAACTCTTCCAAGCGCCGTATGGCTGCCGTCTGCAGTACACACTTCCTCATGGCAACACACTGTTTGTTCACTTCAAGGACAAACATATGATCCGCCACAAAAAGAGATGGTCTCAGGTAAGCTGCTACAGACATATTTTTCAGACTAAATTTCCACATACCATTATAACAAAAAATGGTTTTGCTCAGAATACAAACGTCCAACTTCTTGGCCAAAGTAACATGAAGTAATGTTTTCTGATATGACCATAAATGTGTGTTATGGCTAGAATACTCAAAAGAATACACGATATTTAAAAAAGCATGGTTCAACCTGGTACATGAGGTGTTAACCTGTTTCTCATATTCCAACAAAAAATCACAAATCCTAATATTATTCACAGAAAAACAAGAGTTATGTCATAAGGCCAACAATGTAGTGTCCCCATACTTTGTATGTAATGGTTAAGTGTGCAGTCCTTTCCATCAATTTTTTTTTTTTTAATCTAAATGAAGTGCTTCATAAAACAATCGTACTGAGCAATAATAATGTTGGTAGCTATTTTTATTATAGATTTTTTTAAACAGATTTTGTCTATTAATAGTTGGAGCCTGAACTAAAACCATATTGTCCATATACTTAAAGTTTATCCTATTTCCAGAGTCTCACTGTAGGCAGTGATTTTGTTTCTTTCCACTAAAGATCATGTATATGTACTACCTTCTTGGCTGGAAGCTGCACAAAAAATACTATCAGATGTACATGGAAGGGGATGAGCTTCTGGCAAACATTGGAGACCAACTAAAGGTAAGTATGATTACCCTAAGATGATTGCATTACACTGATTTTCATAATCTAAATCATCTCCTTTCTCCTCCAGAAATCCAAAGAGAACACATATATTCTGGCTTTAGATGGAGACATTGATTTCCAGCCTTCAGCTGTCATGCTTTTAGTGGATCGGCTCAGGTTGTACCCTGATGTAGGAGCTGCTTGTGGCAGGATCCATCCCACTGGCACAGGTTAGTAGTAATAATAATAATAATAATAATAATAACAATGATAATAAGAGGGATTTGACAAATATTAAGAGAATGTGAGTTCACTAATTGTATCGGCAATTTTGAGACCACACACGTGTAGAAGAAGGGGTGGGGTTGGAGCCACATAGATGCATCTCTTCATTTTCATGTCAGAAGTGAGAATGTGAGCATGTAATGATTAATAAGGAACATTTTGAGCCACTGTTGAGGTGCTTCACTGATCTTGCCGTTGTTTTTAGTTTTGTTGATGCAAAACTAATGGCCTTTCTTACAGCCTGCTGTAGAAATCTAATGGTGTGTCATTTCAAAGCATCACTGTGCCGCACTGAGCAGGCCAAAATTTTCACCAAAATTTCAGTGTAAACTGTTTTGTTTCCAATTTGGTCCTTTGCCAATTCTCACCAACTAACTAGTTCTCCACTGTCATGCAACAACTAACAAATATTAGGAAGGCTATATGTGCTTCTTTTGAGATCAAACCAACACATATGTTTGAATGCCCATGCTGCATCGCAGGGCAGCTTGATACTCAGGAAAGTGTTTACTGCCCTCTTGATTGAATCATGTTGCTTTGATTGACAGAATAGACAGTACACTTGGTTGTTAAGGGAAAAAGATGATCTGATTTGATTGTAATTACCACCGACATCAATAGTTGCAAAGATAAAAATATACGAATGCTCATATTTTACCGCTTGTCTTGTCTTGACTCTAAAAACAGGAAAATAGTACCTTTACACTGTGTGTTGCAGGCCCGATGGTATGGTATCAGAAATTTGAGTATGCTGTGGGTCACTGGCTCCAGAAGACAGCTGAGCACGTGTTCGGATCTGTGTTGTGCAGCCCGGGCTGTTTCAGCCTGATGCGTGCAGAGGCGCTCATGAGTGACAACGTCATGAAGAGATATACAACAAAAGCGACTGAGGCTTCCCACTATGTGCAGTATGACCAGGGTGAGTGAAACAAAGACAACGGAGATTATCAGATTACATTATGCGCAATACAGTCTCTTCATTCATATATATTTAATCACAGATGACTGTTGGACAATCTTCAATATTCAATATTTTACTGAATCAAAATATCAAATATTTCACTGTAATATCATTCTTTTCATTCATTTAATGCAAACTGTTTTCGGTGGACAACTTGCAGAGTTTTTGGAACTACAGTGGTGTTCAGCTCAGTAGCTTAATCCCTAGCAATTTTACACAACTAGAATACCTGGTTATTTTAGTGTTGTAATTGCTAAATATTCCAAATATATCGTAAATTGAAGCTCCGTTTGATTATTTGTGTGTTTTGGAAATTTGCTGTTTATTGTTAAGACGAGCTAGCTAGTTGTCACTACCGTCTTCAATTTAGCTAGCTAGGTTTTTGTTGCAACATGGCAGGCAGTGCTAATGTTGTTGACCTGATTTTGCAAAAGTCCTTAGTTGCTGTTACTTATGAGGAGAGACTGAGAATTAAATAGGAGGGCAGACCAATGCCCAAGATTGATTTAACTCAGAAGTCATGGCAATTTCAATAAATTTTTATTTGTGTAGCAATTTTAACAAAGGACATTGTCACAAAGCAGCTTTACAATTCCAGTTATATATTTTAAACACCTGAATTTATAAATGTATCCCTAATGAGCAAGCCAGTGGTGACGTTAAGCAAGGGAAAAATTCCCTGGTTCTCTTGAGACGTTAAAGTTAATTGACTGGCTGGTAGTGCTGTGACCAAGCCCTTGTAGTATTGGCCTTATCTGCTGATAGACAGCTGTCCTTCACCTTTTTTTAAAAATCACCAGCCACCACTGTGTTTAAAGAACATTCACAGGTGACCTGATGCATCTTGTGTGTTCTGGCTCTGTGTTTACAGGTGAGGACCGCTGGCTGTGCACATTGCTCCTGCAGCAGGGTTGGCGAGTGGAGTACAACGCTGCCTCTGACTCGTACACCAACGCTCCACAGGAGTTCAAGGAGTTTTACAACCAACGGCGGCGCTGGGGTCCGTCCACCATGGCCAACACTCTGGACCTTCTTTCCAGTGGCAGTGTCACTGCACGATTGAACAAGTCCATATCACGACCGTACATTCTTTATCAGATTCTCACCATGGCCGCCTCGATTTTGGGGCCAGCTACGGTCTGCCTCATGATTGCAGGTGACATTTTAGATGCTCTTTAGATCCTGAGAACTATTGCACCATTTCTATTCAGGCCCACTTCAATTGTATAAGTCTAATTAGCATTAGCCTTAACACTTTGTGGATTGTACAAATCAGCACAGAAATTTTTAAGTCTTGGTTCTAGTAAAGGAATGATGTTTTAGTACATGGCTCTTGGTGTGGAAATGCATCAGTCATTCAACCTTAACAATCACTATGTTATGCTGTTAGTATGAGGGCTTTAAATCAGGAAAAGCACACAAAACGTAATATCTTTTCAGCCTGAACTTCGACAACTTTTCCTTCAATCATCATAAATATACAAAAATAGAAATTATACAATTTTGAGAGAGATTTTTATTTTTTTTTTTTACATGTTTTTCTATCATGACTTTTTTTTTAGATAAATAGATAACTCACTTTATTAATCCTGGAGAGAAATTCACAGATTTCTCAGCAATCCAAAAAGCAGAGTGTGCAAGCAAGAATATTCAGAATAATTTAAATAAACATAAAAACGTTCAGATCAAAATGATAAGATATAATATTGGGTATAAAATGAGTATAGCCTTACATTCACAAGAGTATTTTTGGTCAACAAAGCGACCACAGTAACAATGAGTAGCATAAATGCATTATGCAGAATGCAAGCAAGTATAAAAATGTAACAGATGACCAATGAGCTTATTCTAGGAATAGGCTCTAATGCACAGTAGTGTCCTGCCACAGTGATGAACTTTTGTACAAGGTAATCGCTGTGAGTAAAAAACAACCACCTGTCCCATTCCTTGCTACAGCGGAGCTAAATGAGACTTTTAGTGAAGGTGCTCCACTTCAGTATCATCAAGTGCTTTTGACATTTATAATTATAGTATAATTATAACTCAGCTTCCCAAGTTAAATTAATTTTAGCTTATTTGATGAATCATAGAAGGTGAAATAGTGGTGGCTTGCATATAAAAACTAGGATGTAATTATGAAGGTAGCAAACAGATGTACACTGCATTTATTAGAATAATTGAGACACAATTGGCATCTACTTCCAGTGTAAAAGTCACCTGTCTTTTCAACAGGAAGCTTTAAATTCGTCCTTAAGGTAGACGCCAATGTTGCTCTTGTGATGGCGATTGTTCCTCCTGCAATCTACATGATTCTCTGCTTTTATCTCGGGCACGCAAGATCAGACTTACAAATCAACATTGCTGCCATCATGAGCGTAATCTACGCTTTTCTGATGACAGCAACCATCTTATCTATTATTGGTAAGTGAAGTTTTCTTTTAATTCAATACTTTTATTTTATTCCAATAAAGAAGCTATGCCATAATGCATTATTTTACTTAAAGCCAGGTTGATATTTATGTAGTACAACAGAAAGTACAACAGCATGACCTTGATTATGATATTACTTCATAAAAGTTCTGTAAACAGTTCTATAAACAGTATTAAGTAATTAATACTGAATAAGTGACATTTTGGACACAGCATGGCTAAATGATCTGTTTATTTTTGCTCCACTAGTGGAAATAGATCTCGAAGAAGTCACACTTACACACTTACTATCTCTTATAGTACTATTAGCTAGCTCACATTGATTTGTACAATCCCATTAAGCTTCAGTTGAGGAGCTTTCACATTTTAAGTCGAAAGTTATATTCCTGAAAAATCATCATTTGCCATGTCCACTGATGATGTCACTAACACTACCGAAGTAACCATTTTGAACTAGGAAGTGTAATTTTACGTGCAGGACAGCGGAGTGATACAGTGATATGTCCCAGTGCCGTTATGCAAAATATCGGACCTCTTGGAATGCCGCTTGACCAATTCAATTAGTGGAATGGAGATAACTGTTGAATAGATGTAATATTACAGGGCTGCATAGTCGTGCAGTGGGTAGCGTTGCTATCTCGCAGTTCCAGGGACTGGAACCTAAGCTGTCTGTGTATTCTATCTGTTTAGAGTTTTACATGTTCTCCCCATGTCTGTGTGGGCTTTCTTCAGGAGGTTCAGCATGCTTCCCACCTCCAAAAAGTATCCCTACACCTTGCACCTAGTGTTCCTGGCTTTGGCTCTGCTGTGGCCTTGATCTGGATAAAGCTATTATTGAAAATAAATAAATGAAACAAAACAGTGTACCGGAAACTGTGAAATTGTGCATATTTCATACCAGAATTCAATTGCTTATCTGTGTTTCTGCATTCAGGGGACCTTGTAGTACAGCAGACTTTCCTGACCCCAAGTGGCTTGTTCTTCATTGGCATTACACTGATGTACATTGTCACTGCCCTTCTTCATCCTCACGAGTTCCATCTTATCATCTTTGGATTGCTTTACATCATCTGCATTCCCAGTGGCTACCTGCTGCTAGCGATTTACTCCATGGTCAACATGAACAACGTGTCCTGGGGCACGCGGGAATTTGCCACTCAGACCTCCGGACCTGCGGAGAACATGCAGAAAAATGTCAAGTGCCAGAAGCTGTTCAAAATATGTGGCTACAACTTTGAGTTTCAGCTGAACAAAGAAGAAAAAGTGATGTGTGCAGTGCCAGAGAATGCGTCTCAAACCACACTTCTGAACGTTGAAGTTTACACCGAAGCTAAAGAAAGGTAAGAGATGTAACACAATAAATTAACGTTTTTATTGCTGATTATACTATTTTAGCTATTAAAATAATGTAGCTGAAGTGATACAAATTGAATTAATGTAATCTTGTTTTTTTTTCTCCAGATCTCCTATTGTGAATGGTCAGTACATGTATATTTTTGACTACTCTTACTATATATGTATATATCATATACTACAGTACCACGGATTACTAACAAAGATTTGTTTGACAGTTTTTCTTCAACAGCTGGAAAAAAGCTCTGGTGAACTGGGCCTTATTGAACACAGATTTAATTTGGTGGGTATCACGATTAAAAAAAAAAAAAAAGATTATTCTATATGAGTTTTATAGGTAAAAGAATGTGTTGTGCCAGAAGTGCCTTATTTTGCATCACACACACTTTTACTGTACAACTGTGCTACCTTTCCTGCAGTATACTATGATCTGATCTGTGGTAGCTCAGTGGTTAAGCCATTGGACTAGTGACTGGAAGGTCGTGAGTTCAAATCCCAGCGCTGCCACAGCTGGGCCCACAGCTCTCGCCTGAAGATGCTGGGATTGGCTCCAGTGACCTAGATGGATAAAGTAGTATAGATAATGGATGGATAACTAATTAGACTACAATCTCCAACCATGCACCTCATAATTCTTAACAACTTATGCAACTTGATTTATGTACATTTTTTTGTTGTTGCAAATTTTTCAGTAGTGCGACCACATTTTCATATCATGTAAACCCATGCTGTTTTACTACAGCCAATTGTTTCCTGTTTTGGCTATTGAACATGTAAAAACTAGAAAGTAGCCAACTGCTCACAGAACATAATCAAAAACAAAAAATTTTTGTTTACCAGGAAGAAGAACATTTTTGGAAGGACCTAATTGAACAATACCTAAAACCATTAGAGGCTGATAAAAAAAAGGAGGACAAAATAAAAGCAGATCTGAAAGACCTACGCAACAAGGTTTGTCAGTGGGAAGTGGGAAGTGTTAGTGGGAAGAAAAATGTTTGAATGAGATTTGGACATATTCAGTTGCAGTCAGAAGTTTACATACAGTCATCAAGGACATGAATGATGGGCTTTCAATCTATACTTTTGACCCTGTGTTGATACAATCATTCTTCCCCAGAAAAATAACAGTTGAAAGCCCAATATTGCCATGATATGCATGTCCTTAATAACTGTATGACAACTGTAAAAACCCTGTATTAAATGTAGGAATGTGCTCAATAGTGTCATGATATTAAATTGTTTTATAATAATTTATTAATCTCAACTTTATGGCCTGTATAATACAATTTCTATGTCTTTTTCCACATTGTATCCCTTTCACAATTCATAATTAAATGAAAATGTAAAATACTTTAAATAAATTTTTATAAATTGGCAAATAAAATGAAGACTAAGAAGTTATGGCAGTTTCATTGTCATTGTCACTCCTGAAATAAGTTCTCAGTAATGAGGTCAACCACAGGGTATTTGAAGAAAATATACAGTCATTTATACTCACAATATATTGAAGCCCTGATAAAAATATTGCATGGCATCTTGTATAACTAATTATTGGTAAACACCTAACAGAGATCACTACATTTAGGAATATTTGAGTAATGGCGTAAAATAGTGATCTGGTCTAATTGTTCTCTTTACATTTTCAGGCAACTTTTGTGTTTTTTATCTGTAATGCCTTGTGGCTTGTGGCTACTTTCTTTCTGCAAGCCATTGGCACCTCAGTGAGCATCACCATCCCAAAAGTTTATGCCAATGGATCTGTGGACCATGACGCAAAGATTTTTATCGATCCTATTGGACTGATGTTCCTCCTCAGTTTTGCCACCCTCCTTGGTGTCCAGTTTTTAGCTATGCTGTGGCACAGGTAAAATATGAATACTTGTGTTGTATTACATTTAAAAGTTCTCTGAATGATTACTTTTTAATATCCATATGTATGTTTTTCCCTTTAGAGTTCAGACTTTAATCCACTTCATTGCTTATATTGGGACTGAGAGCTCGGTTAACAGGAAAGTAAAGAAACAATTTGTGGCATTGGTCCCTGAAGTCGCTGAAGAAAATGTGAGTTTTTTTTCTTCATTGTTGTTGAAAGAATTATTAATGCCTTAAAATGATTTAGAATGACTTAGAATGTTTTAATATGCTTGTTGCCCATGATGACAGACACATTTAACTTAAAGGTTCCTTCTTTTTCCAGAATTTTCTTTAGGAGGAAGTTCAAATTAAAAGCCTACAAGTGGATGATCTAAAATTTGAGCTGTGATGGGAAACTTTCCAACAACACACAAACCTGGCAAATCTAAGAATCCTTAGTTTATACAATACCAGGTTATTAGGATTGAAAGAAATAGGGTTTTTTTAACACTGTTTACAATTATTTGTTACTACTTCCACTGTAGTAATGATTATTATTATTATTATTATTATTATTATTATTATTTTGTTGCTGTTGTTGCGATTATTATTATTATTATTATTGTTGTTGTTATTGTTTTTGTTGTTGTTATCTATGTTATCTTTTTAATGAAATTGAGCTGTTGCTCCTTCTAATGAGCCATGTGTAATCTATGTATATGTTTAATTTCTGTTTCAAGGTGGATCTGAACCACCTTGCTGCTGTTTTAGATCTTAAATTAAAACGATTATAACCTGTCCAAGGCTGACCAATAGCTCATAAAAATGTTTGGCATTTACAGTAAACATCAGCATGACGACAATTCTTTCAACCTCACCTCTGTACTACTAATTTACCTCACCCAAAATAAACATGTCACGCACATGCTCCATGGTGTTCTAGGAGAGAATGAATCACCAGGAGTCATGACATAACTCTCCAGTTAAACCCTTTTCAAATATGACTGCACTTTTTAGGGCAACAAGAGCACCGCTTATTTGAAATAATTCAGCTCTTATTTGAACTAATGCAACTTTTATTTGAATTAAACCAAGAATGTATTTAGCTGGCTGAATCTGCTCATCAAGATATATTGGGCAAAGATAAACTTGTTTAGGCAGAATATTATTAATCCCATATCACCATCACAAAGATAACTCTACAAGATGACCCAAAAGCCTTTGTGGAGCTTTTTGCGCATGTTGCAGTAACATCGGCATGGCCTGGTACCGCAACAAAATTATAATAAAACAATTCTAAAATTCTAAAAATTGTACAATTAAAAAAAGGACAGCTCAGTTCAAATCCTAGGGCTTTTAGGGAGAAAGGCTTTTAGGGCAAAGTCTTTAATTATTATTATTATTATTATTATTATTATTATTATTATTATTATTATAATCAAATTATTACATTTTTGGATTAGTAAGGTGCTTTGCATAGTCATCTATATGGAGATGAATATGTAAAGAAATCTAAAAAATAAAACATAATAACTTGATATTGTACAATTTTGGTATATTGGTGACCATGGGCACAGCTTAGGTCATGTAAAAAAGTATTGGTTTTGAATACATTGTCAAGAGGGGAGGTTAAGTGTGCTGCTGATCCAGTCAACTCAGCAGGTCTTCTTCCCTTTATAAGGCCGGGATGGGTGTCCCAAGTGGCACCAAAGAAAAGAATTTGCCCCATCATTGAGAAACTGAGTTCAAATCTGTGGCTGGAAATCAAGGGAGAAAAATCAGCCATGTTCTCTGAAAGGGAAGGATGGCATTACTGTCTCTGTACTGCCAGTAAGAGTGATGCTAGCCAAACATGGGTGTCGGTGATCTCAGGTATGCAGAACAAGGAATAAACTAACACATGGGGAATAAACTAACACAATTTCTTTTGATGATAATTTAAATAATTTTATCATTAAATAATCATGTGTATATATATATATATATATATATATGCAATATATACACATCTCTGTTACAAACAAACACTTGCAAACGATCTTTGTAAAAACAAAAGAAGGAACAAGATGTACAATGTTACAACTTGCCTTATGGGTGGGGTTCATTATATTTCCCAGCAATATAGAATACGCACTTCCGCATTCAGACGGAGATCACACAGACTACAGTACCCGAGAGCACCTGCTCCCAGCCCCTAGCTCTATCAAGTGGATGCAGGTGTATCTCATTCACGGGCTGATTTGCCGTGTTTTTTAAAGGATGCTCATATGCGCTTCGTCTTGGCGAAGCATTAGACTAGCCCCCGTGTTGTCTTGCCGAGCATTATAATTACCCGTGTTTGTTTTCTGTGTTTTGGACTCCTTTTGGAAACCTTCTGTTTTGTATTACTACTTGTGGATTACCCTCTGATACTCTGTTTGCCGATCGACTGACCTGTTTATGTTATTGGATTAAGATAAAATAAGATAAGATAAGATAAGAACTTTATTTATCCCGAGGGAAATTATTATGTCATTGGCATGTTCAGAGCTACAAGAGAAATAAAGATAGTACAATGAAAATTTAAATAGAGAACAATAGTAATTGTGCAAATATAATTATGATTACTCTTTTGCCTGACGTATATGTACCTCTGCCTAGTGTGTTTAAATAAACACCATACAGCTATGCCTCGACGGCACGAACGCTGTGATACATGGCCAATTATATATCAATACTGTCATGAGACTGTGTCAAACAATAACAAATTTAATTATAAGTCCCATTAAATTAGTTATTTAAATTTTACTTGAGAGAGAAATAACTTCTTGTCATAGTTTGCAAAAGGTGGCTTAGTTGCAGTGCTGTGTAACAACTAATCTGATAGTATGGAGGCAATACTTAGCTAGCACTTGCTGTGAGCTTGTCATATGTTTCAAAACATTGATAAGTTGTAGGTATAAGATGGTGATTAAAGTATTATAATGTTTGTGATTTACACACATATCTCAGTGACTCAAAAAAAAAGCTTGCGATAAAAAAAATCTGAATTTTCTGAATTTTCATTAGACCTTGTGTAACAAAATAAGCTGAGTGTTAATTTTTTCCCCCATTAGATTTTTCTTCACGGTCTCCTATTGCACAGGTAAGAGTGCATGGGGAATGAATAATAAATAATTGAATAATAAGATTTAAAACCTTTACAGTGTAGTGCCATAACAAAGTAGTGATACAACAGTACGAGGCTGATTGTAAACAACGAACTGTTAACCCGTAAGTTGTTTCTGTTTAAACGATTTGAGTAAACACCACTTTAAAAAACAAGTTTCATTGCATTACATATTTTTGTTCAACCCCTTGTATTAATGCTGAAAGTTTACACTTCAATCACATTTTGATGGCCTATTTTCAAATCCATTGTGGCGGTGTACAGAGGCAAAATTATGAAAATTGTGTCACTGTTCGAATACTTTTGGAGGGGACTGTGTGGGTATTTTAAAGAGAAATGTAGAGCAACATAACCATTCCAGCAAAGAACTCCTAAAAAAATTTTTCTGAAGAATAGCAGAACATCTCTAGAAATTTTTGCAATACTCCTTGCCTAGGATGATTAAGTCTTATTGTTATTTTCTCACCATTTTGGGGGCATGGTGATGCAGTAGTTAGCAACCTCACAGCAAGAAGGTCCTGGGTTTGATGCCTGGATTGATTAGGGTGCCTTTCTGTGTGGTGATAGCATGTTTTCCTCATGTCTGTGTGGGTTTCTTCCCACATTCCATTCGCCCAGAGGTGTGAATGGTCCCAGCCACTGGGGTGCACAAATTAATGTGGTTTTAGTGCCAGTCCCAATCCTGGATAAATTGGGAGAGTTGTTTGATTGCTGCAGGTGATAATTCACTTGACCTACTTACTCCACATTGGTGTAGGGGCCTGGCCAATATGCCAGGAACTTGCAGGAGGCACAGGGGATGAGCAGGAGGACCTTATCCTGGGATGGAACTCATGAGCTTGGGCTGGGTGGTTGTAGGCTCACCGTTGCACTTCTTGGGCATCCAGCATGTGCTCCTCCATGATAGGTCCCACCTTATCTAATCTCTCCTGAATATCCTTTACATATTGAACCCTCAAGGTTGCCGTCAGAATAGGGGCTCGAAGGGTGTGAAGCCGGTTGAGGCCTGAGGTGTCTCATGTACAGTGAAGAGAATATAGGGGAGGAGTAGATTCCAGTTCTACCCCTCCTCATTAATGACTCGGTGGAGCATGCATTTCAGCGTCTGGTTGAATCACTCCAATACCACAACGTCGGAGGACAGTAAACAGATGTGCAGAAATGTTTAACCTGCTACAGCTCACAAAGCTCCTGCATCAGGCGGGAGATGATGGGGTCCCCTTATCAGTGAGGATGTCTTTTGGAATCCCCACTTGGTGGAAGAGTAGCATGAGCTTTCAGGTGATGTTGTGGAATGGGGTAAATTCTGTAATGAGTAGCATAATCCAAGATGATGAGAATGTACTCATGGCCGCAGGTGGACTTAGGCAGCCCCAGCAGGTCCATCCCCACACGGTCAAAATGGAGCCTGATGATCGGCAAAGGAATCTGCGCCACTGGGACTGGTTTATGGGGGGTTATGAGCACTGCAGACATTGCTGGCAGAACTGCTGGATCTCTGCCACCATCATCCTGGAGGTTTCTCGCTCTGACTGTGCTAGGCTGGTGTGGTGAGTGAGTCCCGGGAGATTATGCCTGTTTGTGCCGTCATTACGATGCACTAGGTGTGCTTGCCCTTCCCAGAGGGCGGGTCTGTGCGGCCACAGTCATCACACCAGCCACTGGGAAACAACTGACTATCTACAGGTGCAGTCAGAATTTTACATACACGAATGTCATCATGGACATGAATGTCATGGCAATATTGGAGTTTCTTTGAGCTATCCTTTTTCTGTGACAGAATAACTATACAACATATATTGAAAACATGCCAAAGCATTTGGGGAACAAGTTTCAAACAAGTTATTGGGAGGTGTGACCATATTCCCAAGCCACTTTGCTGGAATAAGACTCCAAATTGTCACCCTCAGCTGAGAGGAAGCTGGTCAGAAACAACCCAGGAACCATCAAGGCACAGGCCTACCTGAACTGGAAGCTGCCAGAACACTGTCTACCTTCAAATAAGTTATACATTTCCAAGGGTGCAAGAAAGAAGCCCCTGTTCCAAAATCAACACCTTCAAATGTGAAAAAAGTTTGCAACTGAAAATATGGACAAAGAAAAAACCTTATGTGGGATGGTTTTATAGTCAGAAGAGACAAAGATTGCATTGTTTGGACACAATGACCAGAGGTACAAAGGAACCAACTGTTAAGCATGGTCATGGTAACATGATGCTATGTGGCTGTTTTGTTGCCAGTGGAACTGGTGCATTGCTCAAAGTGGATGGAATAATGAAGAACCTCCGAATTCTTCAGCATAAGCTAAAACAAAAAGCTAGATAACTGAAACTTGAACACAATTGGGTGTTTCAACAGGACAATGACCCCAAACACACATCAAAGCTGGTTGTAGAATGGATAAAGCAAGCTAACATTAAGCTTAAAACAAGACCTGACCTCAGTCCTACTGAATAGTCCTGAATACCTACTTGATAAGGTATATTGAAGATATATTGCCTGCTGCTCATACTGGGTCACAGCCATGTAGCAACTTGAATCAGAATCAGAATCAGCTTTATTGGCCAAGTATATGTACACATACAAGGAATTGGACTCCGGTTTTACCTTGCTCTCGGTGTGCTTAAAAAGGATATATGTACAGTATGTATGCAGCTTTTACAAAGAAACATTTGTGCATGTACAAGAAAAAAATATATCTGTATATACATATCTACATGTATGTAGGAAATGTGCAAAAAAGACCATAGTTCAATTGTGCAGAGTGCAAGATGCTGGAATAAATACAGAATATAGTATATAGAATAAATATGGGATGGGTAACCAGTTACTTTATGTACACAAAGGGTCCAGTTAGGTACAGTGGATGATTGTTGTTGACTGGTTTATTGCACAAGTATATTGACTAATGCTGTGAGATTGATTCAAGTGTTCATTTTATTGATGGCCTGTGGAAAGAAACTGTTCATGTGTCTGGTTGTCTTGGTGTACATTGCTCTGTAGCGCTTACCAGAGGGAAGGAGTTGGAAGAGGTTGTGTCCAGGGTGTGATGGATCTTCAGTGATGTTTCCTGCCTGTTTCCTGGCCCTAGATCTGTATAAGTCCTGAATGGAGGGCAGGTCAGCAGCTATGATTTTTTCTGCAGACATGACTGTCCATTGTAGTCTGTTCCTGTCCTGTTTTGTGGCTAAACCAAACCAGACAGTGATGGATGAGCAGAGAACAGACTGGATTATTGCAGAGTAAAATTGGATCAGCAGCTCCTGAGGCAGGTTGAACTTCTTGAGCTGGCGCAGGAGGTACAACCTCTGCTGGGAATTTTTTCAATTGTGTCTATGTTTGGTGCCCACTTCAGGTCCTGGGAGATTGTGGAGCCCAGAAACCTAAAGGTTTCCATGGCAGACACACTGGTGTTGAGTAGTGTGAGAGGGGGCAATGCTGGGGGGGCTCCTCCTGAAGTCCACTGTCATCTCTACAGTTTTGAGCATATTCAGCTCTAGGTCATTCTGAACGCACCAGAGGGCCAGCTGTTCGACCTCTCGTCAGTATACAGACTCGTCACTGTCCTTGATGAGGCCAATGACTGTCATATCATCTGCAAACTTCAGGAGTTTAACAAACGGGTCTCCTGAGGTGCAGTCATTTATATAGAGGGAGAAGAGCAGAGGGGAGAGGACACATCCCTGGGGGGTGCCAGTGCTGACTGTCCATGTGCTGGTGGTGATTTTTCCCAGCCTCACTTGCTGCTTCCTATCTATCAGAAAGTTTGTGATCCACTGGCAGATGGGGGCTAGTACGGTGAGCCGAGTGAGTTTGGTGTGGAGGACTTCTGGAATGATAGTGTTGAACGCCGAGCTGAAGTCCACAAACAGGATCCTAGCATATGTACCTGGGGAGTCGAGATGTTGCAGGATGTAGTGCCGTCCCATGTTGATTGCATCATCCACTGACCTGTTTGCTTGGTAAGCAAACTGTAGGGGGTCTAGCATCGGGCCTGTGGTGTCCTTCAGGTAGGTCAACACCACTCTTTCAAAGGATTTCATGACCACAGATGTCAGGGTGACAGGCCTGTAGTCATTTAACCCTTCAATAGAGGTTTTCTTGGGAACTGGGATGATTGTGGCGTGCTTTTTTCTGGCCTGGTTGTACAGGATTCTGTCCCCACTTCTGTAGGCCTTCTCCTTAGCCCACCGAAGCTGCCTGAGTTTTGCTCTAAACCAGGGTTTATTGTTGTTGTATGTGCGGACAGTTTTTGTAGGCACACACATATCCTCACAAAAGCTGATGTAGGATGTCACAGTGTTAGTGCGATCAACCAGGTCTCACTGACCGGGTCCGGGTGTTTGTGCTCCATGTTATTTATCTGGTCAGCCAGGTGTTGTAATGCTTCACTAACACAGGCCTGAGGTGGGATGTAAACACTGACCAGAATAAACGAGGAAAACTCCCGCGGTGAATAGAACGGTTTACAGTCAATGAAAATGGTCTCTAAGTGAGGACTGCATTTTTTTTTAGCACTGTGAGATCTGTACACCAACCTTTGTTTATATAGAAACAGATTCCGCCTCCTTTCGTTTTCCCTGAGAGCTCCAAGATGTGGTCCGCATGGAGAAGTTGGAAGCTCGGCAGGTATAATGCACTATCTGGGATGTGCTCACCAAGCCAGGTTTCGGTGAAGCACAGGGCGGCAGATCTGGAAAAGTCCAAGTTTGTTCTGTTGAGTAGCAGGAGTTCGTCCATCTTGTTGGCCAAAGAGTGGACGTTCGCCAGGTGTATTGAAGGGAGCACGGTTCAAAATCCCTGCTGGCGCAATTTAACAAGCATTCCGACTCGCTTCCTTCATGGACATCTCCTGCTAAATCCGTAAAGAGCGGCTGCTCCTCTGACTAAAGTTTCTGTAAAGCACTCCGTTTGGGTGAAAGACGATGAAAAAGTTTCACAAGTGGATTGACTGATGAATAAGAGTTCCTCTCTGCTGTATGTGATTGGGGGGACAGCTGATAACTGAACAAACAAACAAAAACAGAGAAAGCACTAGGGAGCACAGTACCGAGGCTGCCATCCACGGTGCCATCTTGGATCTCTCTGGAGCATAGGCATAGAAATTAATTTTATTTATTTCTAATATTTGCCGAATGCTCCATATGAGTCAGGATAGAACAGCCTTAAAACATACAGGCCACATAGAATTAGAAAGAGAACCTAGAAGAAGCTACAACCCGAATTCCAGAAAAGTTGGGACGTTCTTTTAAGTTTTTAAAGACTTTCAAATCACATCACTTTCAAAAAGACTTTCAAATCACATGAGCCAATATTTTATTTGAATCATCTCATAGTTTCCCCAACATCTATGCTAAACTAAAGCATCTGGGATCTGTGCCTTAATTTTTACAGAAACATGGTTAACCGAGGATATCCCGGACTCGGGTATTCATCTCTTAACTCATTCTGTACACCGCTGCAATGGGACATCTGTACCTGATAAGAGCAGAAGCTTATATTTACAAAGCTTATATTTGCAAATGTTACGTTTACAAAGATTAATTACTGAATTTATTAAGCTTTGAAATGTTGAAAGACAAAACTGTGCCAATGTCATTGGAGTCGACTGCCATTCAATAGTAAAATGTTTAAAATGTCCAATATATCAAAGGTTAAATGCTCTGTTGGGAAAATTGTAATAGATTTCTCCTCACATTAGTTAGTTTGCCTGACTAGTCAAAGCCCACATGTAACATTATCTGGTCAGCTAACATTACTTCATTACGCTAGATAATTTAAATAAAACATATAGTTGGGCATACATGGTTTGCCAGGCTACATTATCTGAATTGACTATAATATTGGAGAAATAAGCAACTCCCTATTGTGTGATTTTGATCAATTTGGCTAGCCATCACAGGAGGTGAGCTTCCATAATCACTAATATTACTAAGGAGAGTTCTTTTTCATCATTTCAAGTCAAGTTTATTTATAAAGGACAGTATCATACACAGAGGTCATTCATTGTGCTTTACATGGATGAAATATACATAAAAAGCATAAAGAATCTGTATAAAATTATTTATTTTATATTTTATAATATTTAATCAGACTGTTTTATTATGCAGGGTTTTTAGACCATGCTAAAATTGCGTGAGAAAAAAATGCCTTTAAAAAAACAACCAAAAAAAAACCTAGCAAACTTTACAATGGCATCTCCGAGAATAATATTAAATAATTGAAAGGTGTATGGCATGTCCCTTTTAAATCCTTACACAGAAGGCATTGTTTACCTCTCAGGGTTATGCTGCAGTTTCTCACATGTGTGAGGGAGGGTCTGGCTAACAGAGTTTTCATTTCAAGATGTTAGGGTAACAGAGTGAGGCTATTTACATAGTCAAATTGATCATTTAAAGGCACACCCCAAAAATAAGGCATGTACCCAAACTCAACCTGTTATATACTAAGGGGTTTTTATAGCATTCTAACAAGGCATGAGAAAAAGGAACCATGTTTTTGGGAAAAAATAGATTTTAAATAAAAACTTGCAGACTTTATAAAAGCATCTTAAGCAAGATTATAAAATCCCTGGAAAGTGTGTGGCAGATCTGCTTTAATGTACCACTACACATGCAATTGAAACACATCTACAGAAGTAACACATTCTAATACAACTAAATATTGCTTTTTATTTACTCCGGACTATTGTTTATTTTTTTTTTACCAAATTGTCATTTCTTTTCAAACCTTTACTTATTAAACCTTTACATAGACGTAATATGTTTAAACAAATAACCTTTAGCTCTGTGACAGAAAAAACACATTGTTGCACCATCCATCCATTCATTATCTGTACCGCTTTATCCATCTGGGTCACGGGCAGTGTTGCCCCAAGCAAACTGAAATATAATTTTGAACTTGTACAGCATTTTTCAAAAAATAATTAATCGAGCGAGGAAAGAGTTAGTAATCTGGTGGGTTTCCAGGCGAGTCAAAAATCTCTGTGGACATTTTTGCCATTAATACTAGAATTCTGTTGATTTTCATCTCAAGCCAACAGGTGTGCACCTCCACTTTCTCCACCCACAAGCTCACTCCTTCTTCAGTGCAGTTATCACCTATGCAACATTACATTGTCACACAAATGTTGAGCATGTGAGTGTAAGTGAAGCAGTACCTGACAAAGTGAAAAAAATGTATGTGTGCGTGCAAGACATAAGCACGATGTCAAGGCTAGATGTAAAAAAGTGTTGTTCAAGTCAAGGTAATACTCACTGTTTCCAGACAAATAGCGGTCTAGGGGTCCATTGTTCGTTAGAGAAGAAAGTTCAGGTATTTTGATAAAAGTGACTTTATGATACTTGTTTGGTAAAAGGTAATGTGAAAACATCCAGTTCTGACTTAGTACACTCTGGGGATAGACTGTGTAAGAAAGCCATGATATTATAATTATATGTGATAATTATAATATCATAAAGGTTATTAAGGTTATAAAAAATTATAATATCATATATACTATAATTATATATTATATATTATATATGATCGATTTTTTTTAACACTGGTGTTGATTTTAGGTACCTTATGCCTTTTATTCGGAATCATATGCCGATGCCGACGAGGTCCTTTAGATTTTTCATATGCAATCATTGCAACACCTGATCTGTCTTGATTCTGAGTTTGTGTCTTGGTGATAATGTTATTCACTACATCGCTTACAATAGTTTTGGCCACTGTTTTTAAATGAAGTTTTGCAATAGCACATGGCTGTTTGGCATAGAGGCATAAATTGGCAGGTGGCAACTTGGCCTGATGGATAATCAGCGCTTTCACTCACCCTCCTTGAAATGAGCTGAGAGTCTAAAACGGCGCTGCTCTCTCATGCAGGTGAGTATGTTTGTATGTTATGCTAATGCTGGTGTGTCCTCTCTGACCTCAGAGCAGTTCCAAAAACATGCTCCTACACGCCCATTGAAAGCCAACACCCTGACACATCCTGAAAGAGCCTTCCCTTCCCCATCTCTTTATCACTTGTAAATAAATCACCACTTTCACTTTTACCTGCATCCTTGTCTGTGTCCAAGTTTGATACAGTTAACTATATAGTTAACAAGTGGATGTCATGCTTGAGGATTGCCTTATTTCTCAAGCTAGCAGTGCAACAGACTATTCTTCAATGACACAGAATGGACACAGGATCTAGAACTAATTTCGTTGATGTGGTGAAATTTTTGTTAGAAAATGTTCATTTGATATTTATGGAATCAGTCTCTTTCGTAAGTGCTCCGTCTCGGGTTACACTTTCTGGTAACAATGTAATCAATGCCAAATCACTGGTATAAGTGAATAACACAGACTCATGCTGTTATACAATAATAATGCCCTTTTTGTATTATTTTCCTATAACGGCATTGTCTGGAGTGTTGTATTCTCATATCTTCTATAACATTCTATTCTATTGTATTCCATCGTAGCCCTGTGTTTACTTCATAGCCATGTTGTGGTTTTTTTAGCTTGTAAGGAAGGTAAACTAGCCTATTATTCCGACCCAGCTGATATTTATTCTTTATCTTTATTTTGAATTGTCTGTTAGAAATTTGAACAAATCAAGGCTTGAAATACAGACATAAAGTTGCAAAAAGTGTGGTAAGTGATTAAGAAAGTGATAAACAGTAAATGATACACAAAGTCCCGTAATCTTTTCTAACTGCTAACTGTTTCATTTTTCATCATCAGTACACTGTACGCATGTATGTATCTGATGATTAAAGTGCAGGTAGGGAGACAAAGACATAGTTGGTGGGGAAAAAAACTATTTTCAAGCACAATGACTTTCAACCACAAATACCCGGGCGAGAAGGGCACTTTACCAAAAACTTCACCAAAAACTCTGCACATTTTGCACCTCATATTATATTCGGATTAGCGCTGCTCTGTGTTGTTTTTGTCTTGTCTTATGTCTGCACTGGTTGCATATTTGCACACTTTGCACTTTATGTTGTTTTTGCCATGTCTGCACATGTTTGCACACATGCACTTTATGTTGTCTTCTGTTGTCTACTGTTGCATACGCACAACTTCTTGTACTTTTGTGTTGTCTTGTATGTAGCACTGTATTACATGTATATGGTTGAAATGACAATAAAGCCACTTGACTTGACTTGACTTGACTTGACTTGAAACTTAAACAAATGATCATCATGAACTCGCACAAATGTGACCAGGTGAAATTTTAACTAGCATGCTCTTGGTCACAATCTGGAGCCCTGCAGTACACTATTTTTTCAGTGTTATGTTTCCACTGAGCACATTTAAAACTAGTTCACGTATGCTAAGTATGTGATCTGTGGGTGCATTATGTAATATAACCTCCTTCAGTGTGGAGACCAGTATACAGTAATTACTTTAATAATGGGAGGGGATTTTTTCAATTAAGATATTGTTTTTCAATACTTCAAAGTACTTGCTGTTACCCAGATACATTTGATGGCTGATCTGTAATTTGTCTCTAGGGTTTTTAAAAAGAACCATGTATTTGGTGTTCAAATGAACAAGATATATGACGCTCAGGTGTCTGTATTGAGTGTATTTTTTTAAATACTTTTTTACTTAGTTCACCATACCAAAAAGAATCAGCGTTTATATTTCTTCTAGTCAACAGTCCATCGTACAGAGGTTGCCAATACATCTAATATGAGGCAATGTTTTGAAACTATTGTCAACTTCTCTTTACAGTTTTCCAATGATTTTTTGATACAATTTGAATTTCCACTATTACTTGGTCTGTATATGATACACAAATAGGGCTGTTGCATGTGTGAGTTTATTTGTATCTAACCATTTGGGCAAATGAAAACATATTTTTCTCATTATCACCAGCTAAGGAGCACCCAGGATTCACACCAAACACCCGACCATATGTGTCTGTATGTTTGTGTGACTAATGGAAACAGCCCCTTGGGGAAATAGAATGGTGAGAAAATAATATGTGACATTATTACATATATGTTTTAAACATCTGTGTTTATAACTACATTTAGATTGCCATAGAATTCTACCTTTGACCTTTGATATATACATTCTTGATGACATTATTTTTTGTGTGTGTGTGTGTGTGTGTGTGTGTGTGTGTGTGTGTGTGTATCTGTGGGTGTGTAATTGTCACTTGTTGATGATGGCCTTCATGGTGTTCGATGGCACAGTTCTTTTATACCCCTCTCCTGATTGATTTCTTTTAACAAGTGAGATAACTTACATGCTTTGTAACCTTCCTGAGGACTATTGTTTCATTAGTATTAAAACCAAGAACATGTGTAGAAAATTTTCCAAAAACAGCTGATCTTTATTTGTGGTTAATCAAAAAGAATTTTATTGATGACTACTGAAGTATAATCACTTTTGAACATGAGATTGAACGTGATTGGTTAATTCTGAACACAGCCACATCACCAGTTATAATCACACTTGAAATAGGTAATTTGGCTTGTTAGAAGCAACTACAATGCAAGAATTTTGGATAAACATACTTAAATTGATCATAATTATCTTATATTGAGATATTATTTCTTAAAAGAAACTTACATTCACAGCATTTGTCAATCACTTATCCAGAGTAATTTACAATTATCTAATTTTCATAACTCAGCAGTTGAGAGTTACAGGTCCAAGAGTAACAGCTTGGTGATGTAGGGATTTGAACTGATAACCTCCTGTCCACCATATTAACCACTGAGCATGATTCTACTAACTAATTTAACTAATTATATTCATGATTCGTTTAAGAACTTCATATATAATTTCCACTTTAATTCAAGGTGTTGAACAAGAATATTGCTTTTTTTATATAGTCCCTCCATTTTCACCCTTCACTTAAATTATTTCTTCAATCAGAATCTCTTTGTATGGCAGCCATTTCATTTCAGTGCCTGTGGTGGAATTCCAACACAAGCACACCATTAAGCACACTTAATGAGGCACTGAGTAGGTGACCACCTGAACCAAATTTAAAGAGGATCACCTGAAAAAATTTAAAGAGGAAAGGTATAAAAACCACTGCTGTTGACCATTACTATCCTCTTGCAATACGTAGGACCAGTTTGGATAGCACCAAGAATAGTGCTAGTAGTACCTTAAATTTAATTAGAATAGAAAAATATTTATTCATCATGCCAAAAGAGTTAAAAAGAAAAGTTTTGATTGAGAAAAAGAAGGGTTCAAATCTGGCTTTACTGGCAGAGGGATTCCATCCTCATAATTTCAGAGACAGCAGTTCATGAGAACAAGGTCAAGCAGCAGACATTTGCAACAACAAAGTCACAAACTGGCAAACAGAGAAAATGACTCTTTATTGACCAGGATGATCATCAACTCATTTGAATGCCACTCAACAAACATAGGATGAGATCAAGTGACCTACAAAAAACAAATGCAAATAGCAGCTGGGGTTAAGTGCATGGCAAGGACAGTTCGAAAATGCCTCTTTTTGGGCAGGGTTGAAGTCATGCAAAGCTAAAAAAAAGCCCTTCATCTTTGAAAAGCAAAGAAGAGCCAGGCTGAGGTTTGCTAAAGACCATAAGGATTGGACTGTAAAGGACTGGAGTAAGGTCATCTTCTCTGATGAGTCCAATTTTCAGCTTTCCCATCACCTGGTGGTCTAATGGTTAGATGGAGGCCTGGAGAAGCCTACAAGGCACAATGCGTCTCGCACCCACAATGAAATTTTGGTGGAGGATCGATGACGATCTGGGGTGTTTCAGAAAGCCTGTAATAGGGTAGATTTTTGTTTGTGAAGGACGCATGAATGAAGCCATGTACAAAGTTATCCTGGAAGAAGGGTTTTCCAGCAGGACAATACTCCATGCCACACAGCCAGGTCAATCAAGGTGTGGATGGAGGACCATAAGATCAAGAGGGTGTGTGTGTGTGTGTGCATGCATGTATGTGTGTACATATGTAGTATCTGCTTTGTGTGTGTGTGTGTGTGATAGTTTGCCCCAGATAATTCTAATTATGCCACTGATGAGACATGAAATAATGCATTGCTCAACAATGATAGTTGCATTATTGATAGATATTGAACTTTGACCATCCCATTTAATAGCACACCCAATGGTAACTAAATGCAACACTAAATAAAATTATACAACAAATTGCACTCCTATTATGTACAAACTTTAATGCCCTGTGATTCTTTTATTTACGTCATTTACGTATCTGATGATTCACACTGTTCAGCCCATAAATTTGCCATGAAGAAAACACCCAAATCATTTTATTTTTCATTTAGAAGAGTATGTGTGTTCTTCCAGGTACTTGCAATGGATGCTCCATTGACACTTTTATTTCTCTTTTTATTAGGCATCAAAGCAGATTCAATTCAATTTTATTTGTATAGCATTTTTAACAACAGACATTGTCACAAAGCATATAAATATACACAATTTTTTATATAAAAGTATATAAATTATAATATAAACTTATGAATATAGAAATCTATCTATCTATCTATCTATCTATCTATCTATCTATCTATCTATCTATCTATCTATCTATCTATATATTCATACTTATATATCCCTATATAAATCCTATGCCACCATAGCAGAACCGTTCTTGTCAATAGCAGTCAAACGCCATCTTCACAGTTCTAGGTGTATGTTGAGGCAGTTCATATGGTGCCATCCTTCCAAGTGATGACTCCAACCAGAAGTAGGACATCAGGATGGATCAGGCAGGTCCGGAAAGCATAAGGGTCAGTATCACTGGAATCTCAAGAGTATCATGTGCAGCTCGACAGACAAAGAAGGAGAGAGAGAAAGAAAGCAGAGAGAGAAGAGAAAAGAGAAAAAGCAGATTATTAGGTGTGCTCATTTTCACCTAACAGTTAAGGAACAGAGTATATTGTGTGTTGAGTGCAAGCAGGAACTCCAGCAAGGCTAGCTATGACAGCATAAATAAAAGTGAGAGGTAGAAGGTAACACAGTAATTACCAGTGCTGCTGCATTCTGGACTAATTGGAGTTTGTTTATACGCCTACTGGAACATCCAGACAGTAAGGCATTACAACAATCTAACCTAGAGGTAACAAAAGCATGAACTAGTTTTTCTGCGTCCTGTAGTGACATCAAATTTCTAATCTTAGCAATATTTCTGAGATGAAAGAAGGCTGTCTTAGTGATATTATCGCCATGCACTTCAAATGACAGATTGAAGTAAATAATCACACCAAGGTCTTTTACTTTGGCACATGGTGAAACAGAAAGGCCATACAGAGTTACTATGTAATCGTAAAAATTACTTCTAGCTGCATGTGGTCCTAGTATATAATTCTTATCAGAATTACATAGAAGGAAGTTAGTAAGCATCCATTGTCTAATGTCCTTTACACAGTGCTCAATTTTATTAAGCTGGTGTCTCTCATCTGGCTTTCTGAAACATTCAACTGTGTGTCATCAGCATAACAGTGGAAGCTAATACCATGTTTACAAATAATATTACCCAGAGGTAGCATATATAAAGCAGTGAGTCTAAAAGAGGACCTTGTGGAACACCAAACCTCACCTTATTATGGGTAGAGGAGTTACCATTTAAATCAACAATCTGATAACGGTCAGTGAAATAAGACCTGAACCAAGAAAGGACTGTTCGCTTATCTCCCACATCCTTTTCTAATCTATCAAGGAGAATAGTATGATCAATGGTATCAAAAGCTGCACTGATGTCAAGTAACACAAGCAGTGAGACACAACCCTGATCAGAGGCCAGTAGTAGGTCATTCACCACTTTAATCAGTTGTTAGATTGAAAATCTTGTCCGTGTTTGTTTAATTTGATCACTGTCCTTTTTTATTCTCTTTCTTCTGTCCTTGCTCTTTCCTGTGATAATCTAGGCCTTTATGACATGACCATTTGTTGTTCAGGGTAGCTATCTTAGAGAACATGATTCACTGACCTTACATTTTGTATGGTACTCCTCACACAGGAGTCCTTTGTTTTGTTTAGATAAGGTGTTTTTCTTATTATCCGTTTCCTTGAGACCTTGTGAATAAGTACTCCTAGACTTTCTCAATTAAATCAGACTGGGTTTTACACATGACATTGTGTCTGCTGTTTTACTGACGTCTCCGAGCGCTCGACACACGGAAGAAGGGGAGAGAGAGAGACGGTTGCAGAGTCTGATAGAGATTGAACCTGAATCTAAACTTAACAGTTGGGGGCTCGTCTCGGGATACAGACTATTGGGTGAGTGACGGGAATTTTCCCTGTTTATTTTCTTAAAGTGTCTCACTCGTTTCCTGTATCTCTGTTTATCTTTGGTTATTGTGTATTTAGGTGGAGCGAAAAACAAATTGGTTTTTCCTGAACACTTAAAGTAAACACTGGTTATAGCACACTGAGTACGCATGAGTGTGTATAACAGTAAACTCCTGATTGCAAGTTTGAAGTGACCAGATCTCTCTCTCCTTCTGAAGTGTGTAATTTTAACATTGTACGTACAAGTCATGGGCGGGGCGAGGTCTTCCTTACCTAAACCAAATGTAGGAGAAAATCCGAAAAATTGGGTATATCGCTGCGGCTATGGTGTCAATTGTGATCCTTTTCTTGATAATTTACATGGCTGGTCGAAGGATATGGGACAATCCCTTTCCTAGAAATGGTAGTTTCGCATCAGAAGTATTTTGATCTGCAGCAATAATGATTTATGATGGTTACGGGGATCCTAATTGGGATTATACATATATGACGGAGCATGCAGGTTTAGGCACAGAGGGTGAGGTTTCGATCGCGTATATTACTACATGCTTGTCTAACATGCGCGCAGATCATGCACAGGCTGTGAGGCTCACTACTCAGG
>JAQQZR010000013.1:5031340-5046708 GCA_030068235.1 Notoglanidium macrostoma | reverse complement strand
GGCAACGAGCGGCGTGTCAACGAGTATGCCGAGACCCTGGTGGAAGTCATCAAAGATGTTTATGTGTAAGTGATTGTGCTAACAAGCTGCAGTGAAATACAGAACCATATACCATAAATTCCATAAAGGCATGTACCAAAATATGAATATATTGTAGGTGCATTATTTACCCTGAAATATAAATGAAATATGTGTGCGTGTCATGATTATATACAGCATATTCACAGAGGACAGCAAAAGTGCATTTAGGGACAGAAAGCCTCCTCCTGACCAGAAAATCTTCCAGACACCATATGGCTGCCGTTTGCAGTACACACTTCCATATGGAAACGTACTGTTTGTTCATTTCAAGGACAAACATAAGATCCGCCACAAAAAGAGATGGTCTCAGGTAAGCTGCCGCAGACTCCGGTATCACGCCTAAACTTTTTCTCCACAAATATTATTGTAAAGAAAAGTAGCATATCAGTAAGTTCCAACTGTGGGTTAAATGCAGTACTATACAGGTATGACTACATACCATTAGAACTGAAAAATTATTCATTCACTGGTGTAGATGATAGAGACAAAAAGATTTTTGTGATTTAAAAAATTCTGACGAAATATTCATTATATCTCCCCCTTGTGCCCAGAAACCCTACAAAATTAGGGTTGGGCTCAAGGGCACTATAAGAAGCAGCCATACACTCTCAAAAACTAAAACTATACTCTAAGTATGCCTACAATTTATCCTACTTGCAAGGTCTTATTTTAAGTACAGATTATGTTTCTTTTCAACAAAGATCATGTACATGTACTACCTGCTTGGCTGGAGGCTGCACAGAAACTACTATCAGATGTACATGCATAGGGATGTGCATTTGACAAGTATTGAAGACCAACTAAAGGTAAGTGTGATTATACTAAAACAGAGGTGCCCAACCTTATCCGGAAAGGGCCATTGTGGGTGCAGGTTTTCATTCCAACCAAGCAGAAGCCACACCCGAGTCTGTTGAAAGCCAAGCTCAACTGATTAAACAGGTGGATTGAGACTGAAAACCTGCACGCACGCTGGTCCTTTGAGGGTAAGATTAGACTCCTCTGCTTTAAAAGTGCATAACAGTTTCATGACTTAAACAACTAGAACTTCATTCCTTCTCCAGAAAGCCAAGGAGAACACATACATTCTAGCTCTAGATGGAGACACAGATTTCCAGCCTTCAGCTGTCATGCTTTTAGTGGATCGGCTCAGGTTGTATCCCGAAGTGGGAGCTGCTTGTGGCAGGATCAATCCAACTGGCACAGGTTAGTAAGAATACATTTAATTGAAGTACAAAGATAAAACCAAAAAATTAAAAAAAAATAAAAATAAAAAAAAAAGCTATGGTGGATCCAGGTAGCTAAAGCTCTCCTTCTTTAATCTCTCAGAATGCTGTGGAATATCAGCACTTAGTAGGGGATGCTCAATAAGGAACTACCTTTTCTGTTTTTAGTTCATATTTGCTGTTATTTTTGTTTTGTTTGTTAATTGCTGTTTGCTCATTTCTTTGCATCTTTGAAATCTATTGGTAATTTATAAAAAAAAAAATTTGCACAATTTTTCTTTTTTAACCCAATTTGCCAATTTCCACCCACTAACTATATCTCACCCATCAAGAAACAGCTCCCAAATGGCAAGAGTGTACTTTTCTTCTAAGAGGAAAGCACTAACTGCCTTCTTTTGTACACATGAGCTCACTGAGGCTGGCAATTACTGTAAATAGTGTCACTCTGACAGACAGGAAAGAGTGTAAACACCATCCTTTCTACCCAGAAAGCACTTGGACTCCTGGTTAAAATGGTCACGGTTGTCATAAAGAGACCAAAAATATCTAATGCAAAGATTGACACCTTGTGCATGTGCTCTTTATAATCAGGAAAATAGTACCTTTACACTGTGTGTTGCAGGCCCGATGGTATGGTATCAGAAATTTGAGTATGCTGTGGGTCACTGGCTCCAGAAGACAGCTGAGCACGTGTTCGGATCTGTGTTGTGCAGCCCGGGCTGTTTCAGCCTGATGCGTGCAGAGGCGCTCATGAGTGACAACGTCATGAAGAGATATACAACAAAAGCGACTGAGGCTTCCCACTATGTGCAGTATGACCAGGGTGAGTGAAACAAAGACAATGGAGATGAAAAAAAAAAAATACTGTTACGCACAATACATATTATTTTCTGTATATTTAATGCATGTTCACATTTGAGCCGATGCATCTTGTGTGTTCTGGCTCTGTGTATGCAGGTGAGGACCGCTGGCTGTGCACATTGCTCCTGCAGCAGGGCTGGCGAGTGGAGTACAACGCTGCCTCTGACTCGTACACCAACGCTCCACAGGAGTTCAAGGAGTTTTACAACCAACGGCGGCGCTGGGGTCCGTCCACCATGGCCAACACTCTGGACCTTCTTTCCAGTGGCAGTGTCACTGCACGATTGAACAAGTCCATATCACGACCGTACATTCTCTACCAGACTATCACCCTGGCCGCCTCGATTTTGGGGCCAGCTACGGTCTGCCTCATGATTGCAGGTGACATTTTAGATGCTTATGCCTTAAATGCTGATAACTATTGCACCTAGTGCAGGCCCATTTCAATTGTTTGTGTCAGTTATTTCACATTAGCATTTTATGTATCGTGCAAATTAACAGTACTGAAAGACTGGCTTTGGGTCTAGTAAAGGAATGATATTTAGGCTGAGCTTAAGGCGTTGGGCTACTGATCAGAAGGTTGGGAGTTTAAATCCACCAAGCTGCCACAGTTTGGCCCTTAACGAACACTCTTCTGTTCAGTTGTATTCTGCCTCAGCCAACTGACCAAATATAAATGTATTATTATTTGATGCACACACCTCTTTATGTGGCAATACACCAGTAACTCAGTCAAAAAATGTTGGTGTTAAACTTCAAAAATAATCTTTACATGTGAAACACTTCTAAACAACCCATTAATTTGCCCACCGGTTGATTTTTTAATCAGACATTTTTTAAGAATCAAATTTATAAATCTGTTTTTGTTTGATTTATATATAAATATACAGTATATTGGTGCTGATGGTAATCAATGAGAGGCATAGTATGTACAGAACTGTGCAAAAGTCGTAGGCACACCCAATTTTTAGTACAAATTTATATATATATATATAAAATGAATTCTGCATTACTGAGTCAGTACAAAAAAACTTTACCAAAAAATTATTTGTGTCTGAAAAATGTTTTTATGTCAGTAAAAAAAAAACACAACATGTTATGTAAGAGACCACTTTTCAGCCAAAAACCATAATGAAGGGTCCTGGGTTTTGCTGTAAAAAAAGAAACAAGTGTGAAAGTCAAAGTCTCCAGAAGAACTGTGGCAGATTCTTCAAGATGCTCAGTAAAACGTACTGCTCATTTCCGCATAGAAGTGTACACATTGTACCTGCGACTATTATGTCAAAAGCTAAATTTTTTTTAACAAATGGTAAAACCTGATACATTTATGTAGGCGTTAGTCTAAAAAATATAGCAAAACATATGTTCATCCAGAGTGCATTGTGTGTATATGTTTGTTTTATTAAGAATAATTCACACATAGTTGGCATCTATTTCTTGTGTAAAAGTCACCTATCTTTTCAACAGGAGGCCTTAAATTCGTTCTCAATTTAGGAGCGAATCTTGCTCTTGTGATGGCGATTGTTCCTCCTGTAATCTACCTGATTGTCTGCTATTATCTTGGGCAAGCAAAATCAGACTTACAAATCAGCATTGCTGCCATCATGAGCATAATCTACGCTTTTCTGATGACAGCAACCGTCTTAGCTATTATTGGTAAGTGAAGTTTTCTTTTAATTCTATACTTTTTTCCCCCAATGACCTCTATGAGATAATTAGTGCTTTTACTAGCATTCTGTTTATGCCTCGCTTGGCACCATTAACATTGCTATGTAGTTGACCATGTATAATTTGTTCTTTAGATTAACTTCTTTAGGATTTCATTTTATTGTGTTTTTATACTGCTCATTTCTTGTCGCATCTCTACTTTGAAATAATTATGCTAAACTAATTTGATAACAAAGGTGAAAGAGCTTATTTGATAACATTTTAGTATTCTTCCATGTCAATTAATGTTAATAATGTTAATACTGAAAAATCTTGGTAAACAATTTAACTATTTATTTGCGCATGTGTTCAGGGGACATGGTATCGCAGGGCACTTTTATTACCCCAAGCGGCTTGTTCTTCATTGGCATTACCCTGATGTACGTTTCCACGGCTCTTCTTCATCCTCATGAGTTTCATCTTATTATCTTCGGCTTCCTTTACTTCATCTGCATCCCCAGTGGCTACTTGCTACTGGCAATTTACACGATGGTCAACATGAACAACGTGTCCTGGGGAACGCGTGAATCTGACAACCAGACCGCCGGATCTGAGGATAACTTACGGAAAAATGTCAAGTGCCAGAAGCTGTTCAAAATATGTGGCTATAATCTGGAGGTTCAACTGAACAAAGAAGAAAAAGTGATGAGTGCAGCGCCAGAGAATGCACCTCAAGCCACACTTCTGAATAGTGATCCCAAAGACCCAAACCAACCTAAAGAAAGGTAAGTATTAGGGTAAATTATTTTAACTATTAAGCTACTGTGGGTATCCTGTATTATTAAGCCCACCTGAGGGAAGTGATGTACATGGAATTGAAGCAATCTTTTTTTTCTTCAGACAATTACCTTTAATTGAGAACTGTGAGTACACATACATTTTTTGACTACTATATGGTTATTAGTTTTGGGTCTTTACATGACTTGATTCTGGTCCCACATTTTCTGCTGCAAACATTATATATGTATAAAGTGTGTATATGTGATTAATAAAGAATTCTTTTTATAGTTTTTATTCAACAGTTGGCAGAAAGCTCTGGTGAACTGGCCCTTATTGAGGACAATCTTAATGATGTGGGTATCACAATTATTTACTTCCAGATAACAGTGAATATTTGATTATTTTTAATCTCTTTTCCAATTGTCCTTCTTTTCCCACTGCACCACATAAACTACTTGATGGTGCCAGAATAACTACAGTGACTTGTAGAAGTATTAACACCCATTGAACATATCCACACTTTGTAATGTTACAACCTTGAATTACCTGAGCTTTTTCAGATTAGATGGTGAACTGTAATTTTACACTAAGACTTGCCACAGATTCTCAGTTTGAGGACTGGGCTTTAACTATAAAATTATATGCATTCATGTTCTTGGATTTAACCACCACCTGACTGCAAAAAGATCCTAAGTATAAAGACCCTAATTATACTGCCAAAGCACTGCAAAATCTGTTATTAAAGTGAAAATATCTTGAATATACTTACATTTATCTAGTATTTCTTATTATAAGTTAACAATAAAAGGAACACAAGATAAGACCTGTTTCTAGACGTATGTAGTTTCATACTTTACATTTTCTTTTTCTATTAGCTGATAATTTTGCTTCTTTCCAACAATAAATTCATAAAACTTGTAAAAAATATCTGCTAATAATGAGCAGCTGAGCAAGGCTATTTCAAGCTTGATATTAGTATAAATGTGTAGAAATAGATTGAATATTCTTACCTTTGGTTTATTGTTGTCTTAAAATTTATTAGGAAGAAGACACGTTTTGGAAGGACCTTATTGAGCAATACCTAAAACCATTAGAGAATGACAAAAAAAAGGAGGAACAAATCAAAAAAGATCTGAAAGTCCTACGCAACAAGGTCGGTTAGACTGAAGTTGACATTATTGCCCGTCCATATTTGGATAGATTATAGATTATAGATTATAATTTGTGGCATGATTTAAAATTTTTCCTTATGGGATGAGAAATGTAGTTTTTGTTTGTTTTTCATATCTTTCCCATTAGATATTTCACATGAAATTAATTCTAATTAAAGTATAAAAATAAATAACAAGTAGTTGCAGTTGCATTGTCAATGTCACTGTTAAAATTAAATCTCAATAAAGAGGCCAACCACAGTGTATTTGAAGAAAATATATACTTGTCTATAATGACAATATTTTGAAGCCCCATGATTGCAATATTGCATGTTCAATAACATGGTATCTTGTATAACTAACTACTGGTAAACACCTAGCAGAAGTCACTTTATTTAGGAATATTTGAGTAAAGGTCTAACACAGTGATCTGGTCTAATTATCCTCTTTATATTTTCAGGCAACTTTTGTGTTTTTTATCTGCAATGCCCTGTGGCTTGTGGCTACTTTTTTTATGCAAGCTATTGGCACTGCAGTGAGCATCACCATCCCAAAGACTTATCCCAATGGAACTGTTGACCCTAAAGCAAAGATTTTTATCGATCCTATTGGACTGATGTTCCTCCTCAGTTTTGCAGGCCTCCTCTTTGTCCAGTTTTTTGCAATGCTGTGGCACAGGTACCTAAAATATGAATCTTTTGTTGTAGGACATTTAAAAGTGCTCTGAATGATTACTGTTTAATTTGTATATGTATGTTTTTTTACCCTTTAGAGTTCAGACTTTAATCCACTTCATTGCTTACACTGGGACTGAGACCTCGGTTAACAGGAAAGTAAGGAAACACTCTATGGCAGTGATTAATGACGAGATTGATGAAAATGTGAGTTGGGGTTTTTTTTTGTTTGTTTCTTCATTGTTATTGCTGGAATTATGAATGCCTTGGGATGATATTATGTTTAGTATGTTTGTTAACCATTATGACAGACACGTATAATAAGGTAAAGGTTGCTTTTTGTCTTCAGAATTTTCTTTAGGAGAAAAAGCCTACATGTGAATGATCTAGAAGATGAGCTGTGATGGAAAGCTTTGCAACAACACAAACTTACCAAATCTAAGAATCTTTCGACTATACAATACCTGCCCATTGGGACTTAAAGGATTATTACCACTGTGCTGTAAGGCCTTTTTATTTAATGCTTACAACTGACAATGTCATATTCCAGCATCTGGTTCACGTTTAATTTCTATTTATACCTGAGTCTGGCCATTTTTCTGCTGGGTCAGATACTAAAGTTATGCATGCACAAAGGCCCAGTACCCAGGGTCAGAAATTTCATTTCACTCTTGGTGGGGGACAATAAACAGAAATATTTCCCAAGAGTACTTTCTGAGAGGGACACAAAAGATGCTGTCAAAAGTACTGCACTTGTATAAAATGAATATATAGGAAATCCTTATTAGTGTTCTCAGCCATCTAGAAGCTGACATACTGGTAATAAGGATTAACATGATCAAATGTTTTAAATGCATTATAAAGTCAAATGTGTTACTGGACTAATGTCTGAGCCTGCTTCAGTAGCTTTAAAAGAATATAAAGCTCAGAATAAGTACAGTTCTTAGTACAGTAGCACTATGTACAATAAGTACAGGCTGAAGTAATACTTCAATAAAAAAACAACTAAATCAATTAAAATATGCCTTTTATATTACTGGAACTCTACTAACTTGGCATTTTGGTGCACTGAAAAATGATAGTTTATCCCTTTTCCTTTTCTCTGCCATTTTGGCTAACTGACACGCACACATACAATTTGCCTGAGAAGTAATGGAGTGAACATTTGTATAGAATTTGATCACTGTCTTTAGTAAGTGGGCACAAAAACACTGTATAGTCGTCTTATTCTACTAAATCTACTGAGTGGTAGAAGTAAATAAGTTTGTCTTACATATCCTCTGTTTTAAGTGAAGATTAGCAGACTAGCCTAGCATCAATACTTACAAGAGGTCAGCTAATACTAAGCTACAATAACTCATACCAGGCAGTCTAATACTTTTGGAGGATGAGGTGAGCAGGCAGTGGACCAAACCACTGTGTGGTAGAGGGGCAGAAATATTTAAAAACTTTAAAAACATATTGCCTTACAGTGGGAATACCTGTACTCTTATTTTATTATATTCAGGGTTGGGATCGTTTCAAATGTATTCTGATACAATTACTTATTACCTGCTAAAATTGTAATCAGTAACCTAATCTAATTACCACCAAATTATTGTAACTGATTATTTTCCATTACTTTTGGATTACATCAATACCAAATAGGTGAATGATGACAGCACTTTCTCAGCTTAAAGTCATAACTTGCACTGGACTGTGATGTTCCCCTTTTCTGCTTTGAAGACAAAATAATGGCAAAATTTCCATCCAGTGAATGCCATTTATTCATTAGAGGCCATGATAATGAATCGTCAACCGTAAAATTAGCTATGGTTTCACTCGAGACCAGAGTGGTGTTGTGAGACCCGTGAAGTGTGCACATGTACATGGCAGTATATTGTTGTATCATTTTTTTATATTATTATATATAAAAATAATGAATATAAATATATGTATAGACAACATATGTAATATATTTAAATATCACATTTTTAAGTATTTCTAAAAATATATTGTGTTCAAATATTTATTTAAAAAAGCTATTTATTTGCAGCATTTTAATCAGCACTACTACAGAACTTTTTCTTAACTAGGCTTAATTAAATAGCAGTTCACTAATTACTACTCTAGTGACATTTATCAGATAATCTGTCACAGCATGAGAATATTTTCAAGTGCTCATGACCACCAAATGAGACATTCAGACTAACTCAAGGTGACAGGATTATGTACATCGTTTACTGCTTATCACTTTTTTAAATCACTTACCACAATATTTGTAACTGTGTGACTGTATTTCAAGCCATGATTTGTTCAAATTTCCAACAGACAAATTCAAAATAAAGATCAAATAAATATCAGCTATCTGTTTCACTCAATGAAACTTTCCGAAGCCAAGTTTATTTTGCTTGCTGTATGTGCGTGTGAGGTGAATCATTTTCAGTGTGTGGAATCGACTCCAAAGATTTACAGATGACTCTTAGTTTTTAATGCCCTTAAAAAACTAACTTTTAGTTTTTAATAAAGATTAGTGAATCTTTTGTATCAAGTAGGACTTGACACAAGACATACATAAATTATATTGTGTATGCTAAGAATATACAATCATTTGTCAGTGCTACTGGGTCAGAAAAATAGGCTAGTTTACCTTTTTTAAGCAAATTGAATCAAAAAGCTTTGCTACTTGCTGCCTAACAAAACATAACAAAGCTGTTCTTAACCATTCAAGCGGGAACATCACACTTCTCACATTCCCACAAACAAAAAAGTGATATCATTACTCACATTAAAACACATCATGTCATGAGGCCAGTAGAGTAGTGTACTATAGCGTATCCATACCATAGAGAAATGCGCACTGATATTTCTTCTCCACCATTTCACTCAAATTGTGTTTTTATGAAGTGTGTGGGTTTCATCCAGGTATTGCGGTTTCCTCCCACAGCCATTCAGATTAGGTCAACTGGCTACTGTATTGCCCATAGACGTAAATGTGAGTGTGAATGGTTGTTTGTCTCTGTGTTAGCCCTGTGATAGAGCCTCCCAGAGTGTACCCCACCTCTTGCCCAATGTCATTTGGGATTGGTTCCAGCTTTCCCCCACCCTGATGGATTTGCTGGAGGGGATGTGTTGCTCTACCATTCTTTTTAAAATACACCAAATGTATTCTATGTATATATTCAAATGTGTTCTATTGAATTCAAGTCAGGCAACATATCTGGTCATAGCCAGGTCATTCACTTTTCTCTTCTTTAAAAACTCTCACATGATTTTGGCAGTGTGCTTTGGATTATTGTCATGCTAGATTATACCTCTTCTGTCAAACTTCATAAGACTGGGAGGTATCTTGTCAGCCAGTGTCTTGGTATATCCACAAGCATTCATAGTGTGCCATCTATAAATGTCGTCTCCCCAACACCTTTTGCTCTAATGCAGTCTCATATCATTACACTCCCACTTCTGTGCTTCACTGTCCAGACTATGTGGCACTGTGGTAGTCCTGGCCAGCTTCACACCAAACATGCTGGACCACATCTGAGCCAAACGAATTTATCTTGGTCTCATATGACCAAAGAATGTACTCCAAATTCATCAGGGTTTTTTAAATATGTCCTTTAGCAAAGTTTAGTCTTGCAGTTTTGTGCTGAAGAGCAAGCAAGTTTGTTCCTTTGATGCTGACCACAGAGGTTGATGTTATGTAATGTCCTTCACACTGTCTGAGCTCTCACAGAAACATCAATTTCCATTGATAACCCTGTGCCATGTCTGTGCCAAGTTACTTGCCTGTCTGTTTTTCAGAGCTAGATTGTGCAAGTAGTACAATGTCTGTGACATCATTTTAGGAGGACAACCACTGTCACTCTTTTTAGTGGTACTATGGCTTGTTCTATACCTCCTGATTACTGCTGCAACTGTGTTTTGACTGATTTTTAGTTGATCATCAATCTTCCTGTATCCTTTTCTATCTTTGTGAAGTCTTACAAACAGATTTTTCAATTCCCCCTGCAATCCTTTTCCATGTGGAGCCATGATGCAGACATGCAGATAGACACAGCCCATAGATCCAAAATTGAGAAAATTCTATTGTTTGCATGTTATTTTATACCCATGTTCATGCAATTAGGCTAATTGGAAATCACAGATGTACTCTATTTTGTCTCAGTGATCACAGGTGAATTCACTTTTGTTGCATTAAGTTTTTACTTTGGGGGCTGTATTTTCAATGTAGACTTTCTAAAGTATTTGTTTTTGATTGTTTATAAGAGGTAATTCTCTATTTATAAACTTAGAAATAATGCAATTATTGAGAGATTATACAATTTTGAATCATTTGAAATTTAATTGATATTGCACAACAATGTACCGACTTCTGTTGAATAATGTGTATGTGGCAGGTTAAGGTTTCCTCCCCTCTTCCTGTTCACTTAATTTTTTCTGTGCCAGATTTCCTGATTTACTGGCACCTAAATGGCGGGCGCTTCACAGATTATATCTAGGCTGGAAATGGACTCCTGGATGTATGGCTATATATGCTTTCAAATCAAAATCAATGCATTGGATTCTGGGAAGGGTTAGCCAGCCCCTTTAAGATTTGGTGAGTATATGCGGGTGCATGTGAGCATGTACTCCTATGTACTCCTCAATTGCATTTGACCAATGTGTGCGCCTTCATCTGGCCTAGTAGATCATGCAGTGGTTGGAAGTCATTCTAGTGTGGTTGGAAGGCGGTGCCAGTGTCTCTCTTGGCCAGAAAAGATAAGTGACCTCCATACTAGACATTGACTTTGAACTATATTTTATATATGTATACTGTATATAAAATGGACATTGTTACAATGCAGCTTTACAGAAATATATAAATTCAAGATATACATTTTAAACACAATAATTTATAATTTTATCCCCAATGAACAAGTCTGTGGTAATGGTGGCAAGGAAAAATACCCTGAGGAGACATAATGAAAAAACTTGAAAGGAACCAGACTTAAAAGGGAACCCATCCTTATCTGGATGACACCAGATAGTGTGATTATAAATAACTTGCTTCTATAACTCTGTGGTATATGGTCAGAAAATGCAATTGTGTAGCTATGGAAATCCACCATAGGTTTCTGAAGTCTATTTTATTGAAGTTATCAACTGTTCACTGCAGGAGATTTTAGTGCAAAACTGTTTGTAGCAATTGCAGGCCTAAAGTTATCAGGGCAATTTTAGGCCCAAGCCCTTGTAGCAAAACTGCAGTCCAAAGCCATCTTTCAAGTGTATCTTTAGGCTGTCCATATAGGGCCATCCTTAGCAGGGGCAAAGTGACAGACACCACAACGTTAAACTTTAGCCAAGATGAGGGTGTGGGCATGAGCGTGGACTTGGTTTCCGGAAGGGCCTCCAGCAGCTCAGGTGTCAGCTCAGACTTGAGTTCAGACATAGGCAGGAACTTGGACTCAGGCATGGACTTTGAGTCATTCAGTCATAGGCTTGGACTTGTATTCAGGCATAGACATGGACTCGGGCATTGATGTGAACTCTGGAGTGTGCTCGTCACTGCAGGCCACCCTGTCGGCCTCCGGTGGGCACTTCTTGGGACGCTTCCTTCTGGATGGCCTGGTGGAGCCACTTTAAACTGTCCCCAAAGTCCTGAGCATTTCTGATACACAGGTGCTCCACTCTCAGAAGGAAATCAGATCACTAGTGTACAGGTTCTGTGAGCCAGCAGATAATGCAGTGGACCCAGATGTTGTCAGCTGGTTTTGGCTCTACCAGGCTTTCAAAAAACAGATTACACTGGAGCAGGAACCTATTTAGTGAGCATTCCACACCATCATAGGGGGCTGGGCTATCTATCCATACTCATTACAGAAAAAAATTGTTGGCATGGTGTGCATGTGGTGAGGGATTCCTGGAGAGTGGCTGAATCTGCTGCATCTGTATTGCGGCGAAGCATTCTGTCATGCAGGCCAGGAGACCCAGGATGCATGTGCAGTTTGGTCCACAAAATAGGCATGCAAACTCACAGTAGAAAACAGAAATAAGGTTCAGGTGATGAGCAGACAGAGTAGAGCAGGCCAAAGGCAAGATCCAAAAAAGCAGAAACCAGTCACAACCAGATTATCAAAGTAACCAGGCTTGACAATAGCCAATACGGAGGAGCTAGATTAATGCTTTGCAACGTAAATGACAGTCTGAGAGTCTTATGTACTATGTGTTTGTGTTTGTGTGTGTGTGTGTGTGTGTGTGTGTAAATTGGATGCACTTGCAGCCAATCAGCAGTCATGTGACTCAGAGCCCAGGAGTGTGTGGGCCATGTTGGTTGAGTGCAAGTGCTCATGGGAAATGGAGTTCACACGGAACATTCTGAGCCGGTAGCAAGGGACAAATCCATGCCATTGATACGTCACCGTATAGCATTGCTGAAACATTACCTCACATCTTGTTTGGCAGATTAAGGTGAATTTGATTGACTGCAATGGGCAAACAATTTTGAAAAGTAAAATTCATATTATAATTTTGGTGAGGATTGGTATACCTGTAGGAACACTTGTAGCAATTTTGGTATAAAATGGACAAAATATGTGTCCTGTGAAAAATTGTAAAAAATCTTTCATAAAATCCAATCTACATCTATTATGTTGACATGAAAAACTTCAGTGTCTAAACTTTGGGATCTCCCACAGCATCAGCAAATACATGAATCAACTTTTAAAGGCAAACATCTGCAGTTATTAGCCAAAACACAGTTTTGCGTATTGCTGCACCCCCTAGTGGCCAAGTGACACATCATTTTGTGCCAAATCCATATTCCAAGTTTGGCTTTGATATGTCAAAGCATTGCTGACTTATGACCTCACAACCTGTTTGGCCGCATTGGCACCATTGTTGATTAACTGTAATAGGTGAATGCTTTTGTCTCTGCATTGGGATCAGACAAGATTCATCCAAGATTCAGGTCCTTATGAAGTTGACCTCAACTTGAGACATGTAATAGAATGGTACCTCATTTTTGAAAATTGGGCACATGGTTTAAAAGATAAATGCACCTCCAAATTTGACCTGTTGGTGGTGCTGGAGCACTCAAGATGTAAAAATTAAACTTGGTGAAAAGAATCTGGGGACTGTTCCCAATCAGTATGCCATATTTTATAACTTTTTACTCTATGCTCTATGGGCTGCCTTAGACACCCTAACTAGAAGAAGAAGAGGAAGAAGACAATGGGTGACAAAGAAGAAGAAAAGGTAAAAACACAATAGATGCCTACACAGTTTCACTACTTGGCTCCCAATTCTTGGGTGGGGTCATTCCAAGCTATTTCATGAAACTGTTATGTTACAAGAGAATCCTGCCTCATACCTGACAAAAGAAAATAATCAGTGACACTGCATTGTTAGTGACAGTTTTAGGAGGTGCTTCAAAAACAAGTTGATTGGTCACCACCCACTGTGATATAGCTGACTGACACCGGTGTGTCTCTCTGTCACTGTCATTGAACAAGCATGCATGAAGATCTGAGTGAAAAAGAGCGCAAGTAAGAGTTCAGTCTAATACTTCTTTTTTGTCTATCTCTGGTTTCATCTGCATTTATTTTCGTCTGATATTTAAAAACTGACCTTGTATCTATTTGTTCACAAAGTATTATTAAAATAAATTATACAACCTGTTCTCAAAGTAAAATACATCTTAAAACAGCATTTAAAATTGATATGTTTGTAGGGCCAGGCAGGCCTGGGATGCTGCTCGGGAAACACCTATTATTGCAGATGAGCAAAAACCTCGCAAGTGTCTGAGCTTCATCCAAATTTTCATATGTACTTTGGTGGGAATCTTGGTGTTTGGGCTAGCCTTCTTCAGCAAAGTAAGCCTTAGTATAAGCAAAACAATCTATTTTCTTGTTGGCAGCCATATTTTTTTTTATTGAACTCGATAAATATATCTTTGTTATTTCTGTTTTTATCTGCATTACAGGCATCTCTGTTGCTATTAATAAACCTGTGCAGTGAAACATCAACCACCATAGAAACCAAACCTTATGCTCTCCTGTTCATTGGCTGCCTTCTAATTGCTCCAAGTGTTATACTGCTGATCAAAAGCATTTGGAAAATTACTTTTAAGGATTCAAAAACCCCATCGATACAAACTTTGCTGTGGGTAAGTGACAACTGTAATCCAAATATCTATGATAAGAAAGAGCTTTTACACTTTTAGAAACAAACAAACAAACAAACAAAAAACCTTTAAATTTAGCATTCTAGTATTGTTAATTTTTTCAATCTAAAATAAAAAAATAAACAAAACAAAACAAAAATTTTTTTGGTACTTTCTAGCTCACCCACACCCCAGTGAAATGATTTCCCTAGGGCAGCGCACTCCACAGTTTGAATATCTTTGTTCAAACTTGAATGTTTATGTGGAACCTCTTTAGCAGAGATTTTCCAGAGAGCTACTTTATTCAGTAAAATCATTTAGATTTGTTTCAGTGGCACATTGGGTTTGAATAAAGATGTGATTTAAGGATATTTATTTAAGTGTAAAATAGATTTATAAAATTATAAAAAGAGAGCTGTGAATATGGCCATTGGTTCTATTTGTGTTGTCTTTTTATGAGTTAAATTTTTCTCAAAACATTCAAATCTAATCAGACATGGGGTGAAGTATTCTGTAAATTGACTACGTTTGACTTTCGAATCAAACTTTTGATATATTTTTTTAGATATGATTTCCTGCTGCAATGCAATTATTGCATATGAAATTCCCACACATTCTGCTTAATTAGAAAAGTTGTGTTTTTGTAATATTTAGCTCAAATAAAAAGTAATAAAAAAGAAATATAGTATCTATTTCTTTAATCTACTATTGGTTAATCCTTATTACCTGTCAAATCTTTAGTATCACAAAGATTACTTTATCATTTATAGGCTGAGCCTGTAATGCATTGCTATGTATTATGTATTTGACTAAAATTCCTTTATCTGTATGT
>JAQQZR010000013.1:5015190-5031240 GCA_030068235.1 Notoglanidium macrostoma | reverse complement strand
AGATGGCAGGAGGGTGAAGAGTGTGTGTGAGGGGTGTGTGGGGTCATCCACAATGCTGGTGGCTTTGCAGATGCAGCCTTATCAAGATGGGGTCAAAGCAGTCAATACCACAGGAGTAGAACGCTGGTTTAAACAACTGGAGACAAGGTGGTGGTAGGTCAACCAACTTTTGGACATCTGGTTGGATCTCCTTCTGCAACACTTAATGCATCTGCACTGGTAATGCTTCACCACCTCATGGCCTCTAAGGATCCATACTGCGTCTTAATTCGGCTAATACTCACTCAGGTCCAGGGTGGCACAGTTGGTATCATACTCCTTAATAAACAGCTTTGTGGAACGGTGGTTAGGGTCCAGTACAACAGGGTGTACTGCTGCTAGATCAAGCTCCTCTATCAAGGTATCAAACTCAGGTGCAAGGCAAAGGAGTTGACTACTGGATACTACAGGCTTACCTGCCTTTAAAAGTTTGTAGTCTTCTGAAAAGCTCTCTTGTTGAGCATTCCTGAATATGAGAATCTCTGCAGCTTCATGTGTAATAGCAGGAGGTAATCCAGACAGACCAGCCACCCAGTGAAGTTCCTGGGGGAGAGATGTCACCAGCTCTTTCCAGGGCTTAAATGTAGGCTTGTCTGTTCCCTGCGAATTGGAGGTAGTCCTCAGTCCATAGAAGGCAGATCACTTAGAGCTCAGTAGTATCCTCTGAGACAGAGTGTTTCGGTGGTGGAAGGATTGGCCACTCTTCAGGAGATAACTGTACGAATACTGGCCCTTGACACTATCTATTAGGTTTCACAAGCTCTTGAAGGATTTTACCTCTAGTGAGGCCATCTGCCAGATTCCTACTAGAGTCAATGTATTTCCAGAACTTAAGGTCAATAAGTTCTTGTATTTCAGCCATCCCGATGCCTATAAACACTTTAAAGCAGCATGACTCAGAGTAGAGCCAGGTGAGGACTGTGGTTGAATCACTTCAAAGCACAAAGTGGCAAATCTCAAAGATGAGTTCATTCTTCAGCAGCTTTGCTAACTGACCTCCTGTTACTGATGCACACAGTTCTAACCTGGGCATTGAAAACTGTTGCCAAGCTGCAACTTGAGAGCCTGCAAGTAGGAAAGCAATTCCATTGGCATTTTCACTAAGCTGTAGGTCCTTTCAGAGGTATCACAGAATATGTATATGTCTCTCTTGGTATCTGGGTTGTCCAGGTTGGCTAGGGTGTAAAATTTAGGCAACTGTATTTGAGGCAGGTATTCAAGTTCACCTTCCCAGCTATCAGTCCCAGCCAGTCTGTCAGAAGATCTGCTGGGCGCTTTGAGTCATCCCAGTCTCTCTGCTGGTCCCACAGCTGTTGAACCAATACCTTTGCCCATGTGGTGTAAGAAAGTATAATCCCAAAAGGGTCATACTGACTGGATAACACACGGTAGATGTTAGACATAGTGGTCTCTTTATAAGCAACTGATCTGTGCCTGAAGCTGAAAGTGTCAGTATCTCACTGAAAGCTCAGCCCTAGTGTTGACTTGTATGCTTCAGACTTGTCATGCACTTATCTGACCTGGCGGCAGCAGCAGTGGTTTATGGCTTCAAGCAGGTTACTGGCCCACTGGCAGGTTTCAAATCCTCCAGAAGCAAGGAGACTTCTGACATTATTGACCAACTGTTTTGCTTCACTGGCTGATTGCAGGCTCTGTAATCCATTGTCTACATAGAAGCACCTTTCTATGGAGAAACGCTCCCTACTTTCAGTGTTGCTGTGGTTGAAAACATGCCACTGCAGTGCGTAGGTAGCACAACATGGGTTACATGTTGTTCCAAATGGCAGCACCTGCCACTCACAGGCTTCAGGTGTCTCTTCTTTCTATATGCTGCACCAAATAAAATTCAGAAGGTGCCAGGCAGTGAGAGTACTTGGTGAAACATGCCTTTGATGTCACAATTAATATCAAAGCTGTGTTCTCTGAACCACATAAGAATTCCTAGTAGGGATTGACTCAATGTAAGACCAGTCAGCATTAAAGATAAGGCCTTTGTACTGGAAGGAATTTCTGTTTCATAGGCAGCTGACATCAGGATCTTTAAATAGGCATTTCTCCACGACTCTAAACCTTGGCATCACAGCATCCTTGGGTGCCTGGAAGAAAGGATAGCTCCTTCTCTGGAGTAGTTTACTTGCATATCAGAGAATGCCATTAACTCTGATAGTCTTGAAGTAAATTAAAGTAAATAGCTTGTCATATTTTATTGAATATCCCTTGCTTGCAATAACTGCATCACTCTGGCAAACTTTTTCTTTTGTAACGATTTACCAGGTTTGTACCACAGCTCCTTTAAATTGTTAAAACTGTCAAAATGGGCAGTGATAACTGGTTAAGACATTGGACTACTGATTGGAAAATTGTGAGTTCACATCCCAGCACTGCCAAGGTGCAACTCCTAGGCCCTTAGCAAGGCCCTTATGCATTTTCTGCTCAGTTGTATAAATGAGATAAATGTCAGTTGCTCCAGATAAGGGCATTTTCCAAATGTCATTAATGTGAAATTCAGTAGGAGGACTAGAAAATGCCCCAGCTGCACTGAACTTGCACCAGTGTTTCACCTACTTTTAGATCAGAGGTTATATAAACAAGCACAAAAGCACCCTCATACTAACCATCCCTGCTGGTTAGAATTATACCTACAGTTGTAACATAATAGTTCTCAGTAGTCAGAGAAAAACAAACCCACACAAGCTAAGCATAACTAAAAGGGAGATCCAGCAGGTAACACAGACATGAGGGTTCCCTAGGACATAAAGCGGCCAGTCACTCCACAGTCAACAAACTTGAGTGAATGTGCGAGAGTGGCTGCCGACAGTATCCATGCATCCCAGTTTATCATAACATTCTATGCCTGAGGATCCCCAAGATCTGCTCCTTTACCTAGTAGAAGGTTATTAACAAAAGGCTTGGCTAAACATATATACGTTTTCAGCCTAGATTGGACTGTTTCAAAGTGGGAAAATGTTCTATGGTCAGACAAATCCAAATTTGACATTCTGGTTGGTAATCACTGACGCCGTGTCCTCCGGGCTAAAGAGGAGGGAGACCTTCCAGGATGTTATGAGCATTCAGTTCAGAAGCCAGCATCTCTGATGGTATGGAGGTGCATAAGTGCATACAGCTTGCATGTTTTGGAAGGAACTTTGAATGCTGAAAGGTATATAAAGGTTTTAGAGCAACGTATGCTCCCCTCCAGACGATGTCTGTTTCAGGGAAGGCCTTTGTATTTCAGCAGGACAATGCAAAACCACATACTGCAGCCATTACAACATCATGGCTTCGTCGGAGAAGAAGAGAACATTTGACACATCATTAAACAAAAAATTAGTCAAAGACAACCACAAACTTTTCAGCAGCTGGAAACCTATATCAGGCAAGAATGTGACCAAATTCCAACACCAAAACTCCAGAAACCCATAACCGCGATGCCCAGACGTCTTCAAACTGTTTTGAAAAGAAGAGGAGATGCTACCTCATGGTAAACATGCCCCTGTCCCAAATATTTTGAGACCTGTAGCAAGCATCAAATTAAAAATTTCTCATATATATATACATACACTACCAGTCAAAAGTTTGGACACACCTTCAATTTCATAGGTTTTTCATTTTTGTTTGTTTTCTACATTGTAAAACAATCCTGAATACCTCAAACTATGACGCAACACATATACTGAATTATGTAGTAAACAAAAAAGTGGAAAAAAAAACCACAAACACAATGTTTCATATTTTAGATTCTTCAAAGTGGCCACCATTTACCTTGATGATATTGTCGCAATTATCTTAACCAGCTTCATGAAGTAGTCACATGGAATGCTTTTCAGTGAACAGGTGTGCCTTGATAAAAGGTTATTTGTGGAATTTCTTGCCTTCTTAATGCATTTGAGACATACAGTACACATCAGACATACAATTGATAAAAATACAGTATTGTTTATAACAGCCCTATTGAACAACTATCGTAATCCATATGATGTCAACAACCGCTCAACTAAGTAAAGAGAAACAACAGTCCATCATTACTTTAAGACATGAAGTGTCTTTTAAGTAATAAAAATAAAGAAACAAACATTGAATTAGAAGGTGTGTGCAAACTTTTGACTGGTAGTGTATATACATAATACTTACTTTAAATACTGATGTATATGCAGGTTGGTAGCTTAAAATATCTATATATTCATTATGCCTCTCTGTTGTATTACCTTTAAATATGGTGATTATACCCTATTATCTCAACAGCCCTTATTATATTTTACAAAAGGCTTGGTAATGTTACCCGCAGTTATTGGTCTTTGCCCTGTACATAAACTAACCATTTCCTGTTGAAACCACAGAGGGAATCTTGTAGGTGATCCTTGTACCTGTTTATGGCCTTCTGCATTATAAATGAGGCAGGGCTATGGGTCCTGTCTTAAATTGAGGAAAAAGACTTAAATAAACCAGTCTCTGGGTGCAACTTTATACCAGACTGTTCATGGAGTAGCAGAATATCATGGAGGAACTAAGGAATAGGGGCCAAAAGAGAGAGGGGAGGCACAGGTACCATCAAATAAACATTTTGGTTAATATATGACCTGTTGTTTGACTAGTCCAGAACTAGCATAAATCTTTGCCATTAAGTTATTTAACTTCATCAAATGGATTTGAGGGAGTCTATATTTTAATAGTAATATTATTATTGTACACTTTGCTAGATTTATAAAAGAAGGTGTTTATAAAAAGTCTTTGCAGTTAAGAAGTATTAACTGCCAGTGTGGCCAACATGTAGTCCCAGGATATGGCTATGAAATTATCATGTCCTTGATCAGTTTACTAGTACAGAGAGTGTGGGTATATTATTGTCACTCAAAAGCATTTGTATTTTTTTTTATATTTGTGATGTAACCATGGGTGTCGCGAAAGGCATTTAAAAAAAATAAAATGTGTTGTTGTTATTATTATTATTATTATTATTATTATTATTATTATTATTATTATTATTATATTTGAGCATCTCAAAATGAAGGATATACTAATGCTTTTACAGGGACACATGGGATCCCTTTCAGCTAAATCCAGTTGGAGCCGAGAAAGAAAAGAAGAAAACATGTTTGATGATAATGCAGCACTTCATGGCAGTGGTTGTAGGCATATTGGTCTTGACCAGTGCCGTCATCAGCAAGGTGAATAGTAACACTGAAACTTCCTCATTACATATACATAATTCTTAAATAATGTATTACCTAGTTTTCAGAACTGTCTTCATAACAGCCTCACCTTTTTCTATTTATTAAACACAAGTAACGTCTGACTTAATATGGAATATTACAAGCCCAGTTTACAAGGGAATTTATGATAGCACTGAGCTGTGGATACTTTGTACTCTGTAATCAATATCTTCCTGAATGTTTCTGAATGCTCCTACCCTCCCTGGTATACAGTAATATCCTAGCAACGTGTAGATAGAATGAACCTGTAGTCTGATGACTTTGTAACTTTGGAATAAGGAAGTAATTTAAGAGGGTAAAGAGATCATTAGCGATCTTAAGGAAGTGCAATTTTACACAACGTCATGTGAGATAACTGAAGATAATATAATCTATGATGTTGTCTTGTTTTTTCCCTGCAACTGACCAATTTCAAATCTTGTTTTATATCTTGTTTCAAAGTCACTACATACGTCAGGGAATCTCTTAAACTGACTTCACAATAAGTCCGTTCTTTTTCAGTTCTGACTTCTCTTTTTAAATGCTTGAATGTTTCATAAAACGTACATTTAAAGGAAAAATCCAAGTTTAATGACCTGAATATTACTCTTTTTATCTAACATGATCTTCAATTGAGTTAAAATATATTTGGAAGGAATTTCTGAGTCAACCGTTCAAATTTAATCATATTTCTTCAACATGATTGTCTAGTTTCACTAGATACTGGTTAGCTGTTTTCTATACTAACTAAAAATGTCATACAACTACCTGCTCATGTTGGTGCCAATGGGATTTTGTCTTGCTTCATGTCTGAATAAAGAGAGCAATGAAGCAGCACTTAAGATCTATAGTCTATTCAGCTCTGTCACCTCTTCATCTGAACATACCGCTCAAATAGATATGATTGCAAAGCAAAACCTGTTTGAGATTTTTTTTCTTCTCCTATTAAACGCGCTGTGACGTAGGAGTGACAGACAGCTGCTAACTTCTCATAGGTAAAACAAAAACAAAAATTCAGAATCAACCAACAAATTAGCACCAGAATCACAACCTAAAAAGATTTTTTGGTTTTCATGGTGGAGTTTTCCTTTAAGTTCCGTTTTATTTGCTGATTGAAAGGCTGTTTAAATAATTTAACAAATCATATTGCAGGGTTCTCTCCTAACACTGGTCACACTTTCCAGTCCAAAATCCCTGAGGAGTTCTACAGATAGGCAGTTCTACACGCTACTGCTGATGTGTGCCCTGGTAACACCCAACCTTTTGGTATTCCTCAAGTGTCTTTGGAAATGTGCCTTCAAAAGCTTTGTTCCACCCACCAGGAAAACGATGGGGATTGTGAGTTGATCTAATACAAATCCAGTCAACAAATATTACCCTAATTGGTGACATTTTCAAGGTATTGCCACATTGATCTACTTGTGATAGATATGTGAGCATATCTATATCTTAGACCAGAAATATTCAAATAAAATTTGTAGATGTTTAGTTGCATAAATATTCTTGCTTACAAAGGCCTGGATAAGCAACTAACAAGACAGAATGGTGACAATAGTCACGTTTTAGTTCTTAGCCGTTAATGATTAGTTCATGGCCATGAATTTTTGAGAGTGGTGTTTTTATGTTTTGCAGTTATATGAATTATGACTAATGCAATCAACAGACAGGTTGTTGTTTTTTAATTGACTTAGAATTAGCGTATACTTCTCTGTCCATTTGTCTTTAAACATTTTAAATGCATTTTGGCAGATTTTATTTTCAACAAGCCATGTGAATTTGCTAATCAGAAAGAAGAAAGATGAAAAATCTGTGAAAGGTTTGCCCTTTCTGAACTAATGTCTCTAGGCCTGTACTGTAGTTAGTCTCAGGTCTGAAGTTGCCCTCAGTTAAAAAATGCACATGAATGAATGTGAATGGATAAACTGCTATAGTGTATCTGCTCCAGAAACAGCAATGTTAATGACGATTGCAGTCTACCAGTCAATATACCCACATGCATCTTCTTTATTTTAAAGTGTATATAAGCTTACTTGGATTTGCTAGATCTTCGTTTTGCATGGCTTTAATGACTTGTACACCCTTCCACTTAAAATATTCTAGCCGACTTGCATGGCAAATGAAATGTGGCTCCAGAAAGTGCACCCCAAATGATAACCCTTTCATGGATTTTTGTGACATAGTTCACAAATGTTGTTATATCTTATTGCAGATTTCAGCGATTGAGATCCTGGTAGCTCTAGGGACCTCGATCTTGGTTCTGATTGTGATGCCTCAGTTTGATGTGCTCACCAACCTTTTCATATCTGGAGGAGTCTGCATTGGCACTTCCTTCCTTCATGCAGTCCTTCGTCTTCAGCACCAGAGCTGGATGATCATCTTTCCTATTTGCTCCATTATTCTAGTGTTCACTGGTTATGGTCTGCTGGCTACTGATTACTATGTGCGAATATCTTCTTATGTCTCAGACCAAGAGCAAGACTGTTACTACTATGTTGCGTTTGCTATATTGGCCTCTCTTCTTATATCTCTAAACTGGTGGGAGAATTCTCTACAGGCCAGCAACAATATTCAGGATATGCTATCTGAATTAGATGGCTTCAGAGATTCTGTCTACATGATCACCAGTCTCATGAGGATTGCCGTCACTGTCGGGGTGTACTTCTTTTATTATTGCCTAATAGCTGTGACCCGCATCGACTGGAATGCTTTCACAGACATTACAAAAGGAACCCTCGAGGTAGGCCTTGGGCTGTTTTTCCTTCAAGCCTTCTGCTCTGCTGCCTGTCACTGGTTTGGGGTTGTGGCCTGCAAGATCCATGCTGTGAGGATAAGCTTTGCCATGCCAGTCTCACTGACAGGCCCTGTTACACTGATTGTAGGCTTAATACTTTTTATGACTCAAGCTAACACTTTGGCTGTGGCACCAGAGACTTCGTACTTCTCTGAAGTGACAGGCAACTATACACCAATTGACAACCCTTTTCTGAACTTTTGCTCTGGTCTTGTGAAGCTGAAGGCCTCTAACAGCACTCCACTGATCCTCCTGGAGCTCTCCAACAGTATCTGCAGAACAACACTGAATAGCCATTATGCAGTTTGGCCTTTCTCCATGCTTGCGCTTGAGGGGGTCTGCATGTGGCTTGGGTTGATCACGTGCACATATTATGTTTGGAGTATGAAGGTGCCACGTATCGAACGGACATCCCAGCTCTTTGTGCGGCGACTGTATGAATCTGCTTTCATCGATCAGTCTTTACTACTAAACACCAAAATGAAAGTGAAGAACCCAGAAAGGTAATATGATTAAATTTGCTTGGTTTTGAAGACCAAATGTCATTCTGGTGTTCATAGAGCATGTGCTTTACATTTATATATATATATATATGTGTGTGTTTCAGCTCTGAGGATGCAGAGAACTGTGTCATATATCTCTGTGCAACAATGTGGCATGAAACATATGATGAGATGCTTAAAATCCTTACCTCAATGTTCAGGTAAAATTTGTTTCTATAAGAAATGTAGATCATTTTTTTATGTCTAGCTCACTCCAACCTATCATGGTTTTAGGCTGGACAGGTACAGAGGTGATCCAAAGGAAGAGCACAAGGATTTCTTTGACTTTGAATGCCATATTTATGTCGACGATGCCTTCATGAAAGATAAAGACATTGACAAAAAGTTGGTGAATTCGTATGTGGAAGATCTAATAAATGTAGTCATAGAAGTATACAGGTAACAATCATTTAAAAAAAAAAATTATACCATTTGTGAGTTATCTAATGACAATTGCGTAATTAAAATCTTTACCTACTATGCTGTTTAGAGTATTCACAAACAAAGAGCCAGATGAAGTCTCCATCACTGAAACGCCTTATGGTGGCCGGATTTCATTTGTGCTACCAGAGGGAAATATGTTATATGTCCATCTCAAGGACAAAGAGCTAATACGGAACAAAAAGAGATGGTCACAGGTGAGATGGAAAAAATTTAAACTAAACTGCATTTTAGAATTATAATCATAAGCGAGAACCTTTTGAAGTGTCACGTAAATTGATGATTTTTCTTTGCAGATAATGTATATGTATTATCTCCTGGGTTGGAAAGGTTACATAGTGAAAAATCCCCAAAAAATCACTGTAAGCCTTCTTCTAATGACATATGTTATAGTGTTTGCATATTAATTATATGCTAAGCAAATTAAATCATTGTTTATGTGGACTTTTTTGTGTGTGCTAACAGAGACAGAATAATATATGTCGTGCAAGTCTCATATCACTGGATGGAGAGGCTTACCTCTTACCAAACTATGACAATGATAGTAAAAGGAAATACATATCAGATGACAACACGTATATCTTGGCTTTGGATGGAGACACTGACTTCCACCCCTCTGCTTTGATTTTACTGGTTGATCGTCTTCGAATGTATGCTAATGTAGGTGCTGCTTGTGGAAGAATTCATCCAACTGGAATGGGTAAGAATTTTGCCTTTTATTGGCAAAATGTGGCTCCTTCCATGTGTCTACTTCAGGTGGTAATGACAGCTCATTACTTTCAGGGCCAATGGTGTGGTATCAGAAATTTGAGTATGCTGTGGGTCACTGGCTACAGAAAACAGCAGAACATGTGTTTGGGTGTGTGCTTTGCAGTCCTGGATGCTTCAGCTTGTTCAGAGGGTCAGCGCTAATGGATGACAATGTGCTGAAGCGATATACCACCAAAGCCACCAGGGCTTCTGAGTATGTCCAATATGACCAAGGTAAGCAGAGAGACTGAGGGATTGATCAGTAAATCCTCCATAGAGCCCTGATTACACTGCCCCACAATCCAACACTTGCAAATTTAAATGCATACATTACAACATAACATATCCATTATGAATATTTGAGTATTCTTGGTAATGCGCAGCAACAGTCTTACTTTAGGTGACTGGCTTCTTTAGCGCTTTTCACCTCACAAAACTCATCCACCAATCTTAAGTATTTCTGAATATTTCAATCAAAGTATTTCTGTAGCACGTTCTGACTCGATAGCCAGCAGTGACCACACATTGAGTCTGGCTTCTCATTCATTTTTAAGCTGTCTTTTCATTGGCACATTTAGTGTGGGTTTGCCTGTATCTATTCATCCACTTAACTTGCTCCATTTAAAAAGAGTTAGAACTAGAGATGCATCAGCACCAATTACGGTATCTGGTATCAGCATGATCTCATGCTCAATTTCTCATGCTTGAAAAAGATGCCCCGGTACTGACAAACGATACCAGATGGTAGTATGTTACGTAAAGTTAGTTGATGTCATGCTAATGTGCTTTGGAAAAATCTCAGTAGGAGGAAATACAACATCTTCCCACAAGTCACCTGATAAAACTGCTTAAACATAAAACTAGGCATCGGGAGTTCACTGCTAGCAACAGAAAACAGTGTTCGATAGGTGAGAACAAATGTTTACAGACAACCCTAGGTGTGCAATAACAGCTCTTACCATGTATATTGTTCTTAACAATCAGATACTATCAGTCACAGATGAGGGACTCCAAGCTAACTAATATAGCTAGTTAATGCACTTTATTTCATATCAGCTCACTAATGTAAAGAACAAGCCTAGTAGCATATTTGCATGACATTTACATGTACAAGTGCACTTTTCATGGCTGCATTTTAAACATTAGAAACAGAGCTTATTTCTCCAGTCAGTAGTTCATATGGAGACATGAGAGATGTTGGCAAGTACCAAAAAAATTGCATCAGTTCATCCTAACCCTAACCCTAGGAATTAACTGACCAAAAATTGGATTCAGACCCATACACCAAGAACATTTCCAAATTTCAAAATGCCTGATCATTAACAATGCATTTTCAGGTGAGGATCGCTGGCTTTGCACATTGCTTCTTCAGCAGGGATGGAGAGTGGAGTACAACGCTGCCTCAGATGCATACACCAATTCTCCTCAAGAATTTAAGGAGTTCTACAACCAAAGGCGTCGCTGGGGTCCTTCCACTCTGGCAAATACATTAGACCTTCTATACAGTGGAAAAGAAACTGTAAAGAGGAATTCTTCCATATCTATGATCTACATCTTCTACCAGATCTTCACTGTGGCTTCTTCTATTCTTGGACCTGCTTCTGTCACCTTGATGGTAGCTGGTCAGTATATCCAGGTTTTTAGATTTCAGGGAGGTCAGGGACTCATTGCTGGCATTTTATTGATTAGGACATGTCACTGGTTCAAAAATCAATATAGCATAAAAAATGTTCTATATTATTGACTCTAGTTTTTTTTCTCTTTTCTTTAGGGGCTTTCCAGTTTGTGTTTTCTATCGAAGGAACTCTGTCCATTATCATAGCTGTCATACCACCTGTTGTTTACATGCTAATATGTTTCCTCACCAAATCCAACTTCCAGATTACCATTGCTGCCATTCTCAGTGTTTTGTATGCATTTCTGATGACAGCATCTTTCTTCTCCATTATTGGTAAGCGATTGCCTAAAAGCCCAAACTGTTATTCAGTCAAAAAGTAATTTACTGTATGTCATGTTATAGCTATAACAAATCTCAGCAATGATATGGCCTTCCATAGCATTGTTTGTGATCCCTTCATTCTATACCAACTTACTTAAGCATTCTCAATGTGGTAACAGGTGACATGGTGAAGGAAGGTACATTCATCACCCCTACAGGGATATTTTTGGTGTCTATGACAGTCTTGTACCTGGTCACAGCAATACTTCATCCCCAAGAGTTTGGCATGATTATCTACGGTCTCATGTACTTTATATGCATCCCTAGCGGTTACCTCCTCCTTACTATCTACTCCTTGGTCAACATGCACATAGTTACCTGGGGCACTCGAGAATCCAACAAAGAGAAGGAGCAGAAGAAGCACGTTGGGGTTCTGTGCAACCGTAACTGTAAACTCTGTTGCTGGGATGTAAATATCCAAGTCACCCAAGAAACCGAAAACTTGATGCTCCAGCAAATCCAGCAAGCTGTTAATCCAAATGCTTCATCAGATAAAAGAGAAGAGAAGGAGATGACTGTGCAGGTTGCTGAAGAAAGTTTAAAACGCTCTGAAATTGAAAATCACCCTATTGAAAACAACAAAGATGTTTCACTGAAAATGAGAGATATCAAACGTCTGTTCAATGACAAGGAACAAGACACAAAATCAATGAACAGGTAGATCTGCATCCAGCTGCTATTTCTACCTGCACTGTAATATAAATTACAACTCAGCCTACCATTTCCACTTGTATATTAAGATGGTAATTGCATTGTGTCATCTGAGATATGTGTGTTTAATGTTATCAAACAGCAGAAAAAATTCCTAATACATGTAAATGTATATAGTGAATAAAACGATTCTTATTCTGATGCTGATCATTTTACAATGAATTCTGATCAGAAATATACATTTGAGGAAAGTGTAATTTAGATTTTCTAATCATATAACATTTTTACAGTACAAGTGACATCAGCATCGATCAAAAAACATATACATCATATGATGATGAGGAGGAGGATGACTTTGATACATATGATGACCAAGAAGAGCAAGAAAAGGAAGTTGTCCCTGAAGGCAGTAAGTGTTCAAATTGAGTACTTGATTTGATCAACCTAAATCTTTAACAAACAGTATTAGCAAATCCAGAAGGATCTATTATAAAGTCATTTTTTGTCTAACAGACTGGGTCGGACCAGTGAAAACCGTATTCCTGAGGAAGCTTACCTATGCAAATCTCAAGAGGAACCTTCAAGAGCAGATTAGGTACACCCTCAGAAATAAGGACCAGGATGACCTGTGTGAGGAGCTAGTGCTCATGCTAACTGACACTCTCAACGAAGAGCTAAGGGACAAAGTGGGCCCAGAGGACATTTTGTTAGACAGCCAGCTGGAAGAACTACAGGATGCGCTTAACGAGTCGGCAAGGAGGATTCTGAAGACCAACCGGATGCAAATTAGCCGCATGAAGAGACTGGAGGCAAGAGTCAAACGAGCTATTGAGAAAACCCTGGTGGCCCCCCAGGTCACAAGACTGTCTGAGGTAAGGACAGTATTGAGTTCTTCCTTTCTACTTCATTACATACTGGAGGCGATGGTTCAGGGTCATCTATTCTATTTTTCCTTTTTATGTTGGAAGTTTTTTTTCATGCGGAACTGCATCTGATTAGGAGCTGCTCTTTAATAAGTTTTGCCCGGAAATTAGTAATTTGGACTTTATGGGGCTTGGTCTGTAAATGATTTTATTAGTCCTACTAATCTTTAAATCAAATCTTTGTTTACCTAACCAGGATGAGAGAGACTTCTGGAATAAGCTGTTAGAGCGCTATTTGAAACCCGTAATTGATCCCAAAAGCCATCAAGAGCTAGTGGAAAGGGAACTGAAATCCCTACGGAACAAGGTAACAATCCTAGCAATCTCAGACTCGGTACTCATCTAGCTCGATTTTAACTTGTGCAGTTCATTAAAACATATCTTTTTTTATTTTGTTTCAATTTCAGGCAGTATTTCTGTACTTTATTGTGAACGTCTTATGGGTTGTGGCCACATTTTTCCTTCAAGCCATTGGCAATGATGTAATTAGCATCAAGATTCCTAAATATTTGCCAAATGGCAGTTTGGCTGATGAACCTTTGAAGGTGGAACCTCTAAGTTTAATGTTCCTGCTGTCTTTTGCCATACTTCTGTTGGTCCAGTTTCTGGCTATGCTTTACCACAGGTACATTTTAGGCAATACAGCATAAACCAGTTTGAATGATATTTAGTTGCTTTAACGCTGGATTGAGAATTTCATATGCCGAGTCTTCTTTTTGTCTCCTTTAACAGAGTGTACACCATGATCCATGTGTTAGCCTACAGAAGCTCAGAGAAGGACTACAGAGAAAAGGATGCTGTAAGTATTATCTTTTTCTTTCTGATTGTTGTAAGAACAGCAAGAATGTATAAATGGTGGGTTTCATCTGTCGACTGAACACTTATTTTTGTGTAGGATGAAGACGTCATGATCCTGGAAAATGAAATTGCGAATGACCTTGTCGTAACCAGTGATGACCTGTGATAAAACGATGAGCAATTCAAGTATATTTATATTTACTTATGACTGCACTCTTGTAATGACATTTTTAGGGTACAAGTTTTATTGTACTAAAAATTTTATGAAAATCCTGTTGAGAGAAAGGAAAAAATGATGCAATGACTCAATTAAGTGCAATTAATAGACTGTGTACTGTATTTATACTGTGATTATTCTATGGTGAAGGCAAAAAATGCAAGCTGTAACTGTAAGACTTAAGTCTGCATAGTGTTTGTGTTAAACAGCCATAAAGAAAATGTTCAAGCTTTACTGAAAGCACAGTGAACTATCCAACAAATAATAAAGCTATAATATCATATAACATTTACATGCAAGAGCTACCAACTTTTTTTTCTGATTAGGCTTGGCTTATTGGTGCTGTAAACTGTAAACCAAACTCACGGCTTCCTTAAAGTGGCTTGTCATGATCACAAAGGTACAAGGTCACCAGACTCACAATATATCAATCTACAGTCTAATTACAGTCCATTCACAATCCATATGCCAAAGTACAAAAATGTAGCTGTAACTTCTCCAGTTAGTTTACTGGTAGATTAGATCTGGTAGTGCAATCCTACAAAATAAATGATTTTTTTTCAGTATATGATCATTGTCCGGCTCTGTAACTGCCATGGTAGTTTTTGGACTTGGTTCCACTTTACGTCTGTGTAAATGATTATTACATGTGAATTGCTTTTTTCTTTCTCAATCCAGAATTTATGCAATTTGGAGATCACCTGACATAACATCATTGTGTATGAAAGGGAAGTTTGTTTACAATTTTCAGTATTTGTAGTGGGGAACAGTTTAAAAACCACCGCTTTTGTTCTGTAATGAAACAGTGGAAAGTGCTAGATATTTGAGGGTTAAATATGAATGTTGTGATTCTTAATATAGAAAATTTCTGTGCAGAAATAATGTTTATATTTGGGCTGAATAAATGTACATAAATGGGGGAAAGCTGGCTTGTGTCTGTGTGGAAAACACACTTTAATGTTCTTCTTAAAAAGAAGAGGTGGATAGGTTTCCCAAATCATAACTATTGCTATATATACCCTAGCCTCATATAATATACACTATATAGCCCAAAGCATGTGGACACTTGTCCATCATATCCACATGTACTTCTTCCCCAAAGTTGGAAGCACACAACTGTCTAGAATTCTGTAGAATTAAGATTTCCCATCATTGGAACTAAGAGGCCCAAAGATGTTCCAGCATGACAATGCCCCTGTAGAGCGAGTTTGATGAAGACATAGCTTGCCAAGGTTGAAGTGTCCTACCAGAACCCTGACCTCAACCCCACTGAACACCTTTGGGAATAATTAGAACACTGACTGCACAGCAGGCCTCCTCACCCAACATCAGTGCCTAACCACACTAATGATCTTGTAGCTGAATGGGCACAAATCCCCACAGCCACACTCCAACATCTAGTGGAAAGCCTTACAAGAAGCATGGAGCTTATTATTACAGCAAAGGGGGAATAAATATGGAATGGCATGTTCACATTGGGTGTGGTGGTCAGGTGTCCACATACTTATTTTGAGTCATATAGTGTATTTGCACGGTGGTGCAGTGGTTAGCACTGCCGCCTCACAGCAAGAAGGTCCTGGGTTCGAGCCGGGTCACCCAGGGTGCCTTTCTGTGTGGAGTTTGCATGTTCTCTCCGTGCATGCGTGGGTTTCCTCCCACAGTCCAAAGACATGCAGATTAGGTCAACTGGCTACTCTAAATTGCCCATAG